>JALJCO010012902.1:0-58925 GCA_023101725.1 Atherinomorus stipes | reverse complement strand
TATTCAGGTTATATTATTTCTTGGTCTCTAGTTCCTACATCTGATGGAACATACTCCAGTCTCCAGTAATACATCTGCCTGTTCGAATTCCATTTGAGCTTGCTTCAATATCTTGACTTTATCAAGTTTCTGGACGGAAAGTTTGACAACTACTTTACGATTAATTAGTGACCATACTGATGCCTTTATAAGATGGAGGTCTTCAAAGCATATTTGAGAAGCCAGATAATACGCTACACTAAATATAAAACCAAAAACAAGACAATACTCAGCACCTAGGAGCGCAGGGGGACAGAACTGGAAAGAGGAATTTACCATGTCAACATTCAGAAAAACATAGGGAACTTCTGGTACTAAGATCCTGATACAAGGAGTTAACCTCCCAATAAAATAGCGACTAATTTGAAATGGCTGAAACAGACATACTATGAACAGGGTGAAAAGCCAGTCAAATTGCTCTCGCTGAGAATCAAGAAGGTCCATGCAAGTAGAGCCATCAATTCTATTACTTTGGAGGATGGACTCACTTTGGTAGAGCCGGAAGATATTAGTGTTGCATTCAGAGAATACTATGAGGGATGTGCAAATCTGACCTACCCCAACGACGCAAAAGACCAGTTGGCTCTTCAGACCCGCTCTGGCTTTCCAAGTCTGACCATTGAGATTAGAGATGAGATTGACAGGCCCCCTGTGCATTTAGGAATTGTTAGAAGCGCTTTAAAGTATGAGCAGTGGTAAGGCACCTGGACCAGACGGCATTCCCATTGAAATAAGGCGTTGTCAGGAAAGTTGCTGCCCCACCTCCTTGAAGTGTTCAATGAATCCCGCAGCAGTCTTCCCGATCTCTTAAGGCTGGCCACAGATTGTTAAAACTGGGCAAGTCCCCCTTGGAAAGATCTTCATACTGCCCAATATCCCTTATGTTGTGCGATGTTAAAATTTTCTGTAAAGTTCTAGCCAGGAGATTGGGTGGGCACTAAAGTTCTAGCCTGATCACTAACGACCAGAATGTTTTTTCTCGGGGCAGGCAGGTCTTTCCCATAACACATGGAGAGTTGCTAAATGTCCTGCATGCATGGACTGATGCCCGAGGGACCATGCGATCCTGTCTTTGGACGTGGAAAGAGAGTCATTGACGGGATCGAGTGAGGCACTCTTCGGCGTACTCAGGGAGCAGTATCTTAGCTAGTTTAATTTGCAGAGCCACTAGTGAAAAATGAAAACGAACATAAATTATTAGCATCCTTTTTTGACTTTGAGAGATCCACTTGCCGGTGCTGCCAATTATCCTTTATTGTTATTTATTCTAGCTTCTTAGCTCCTGCTATGGCCATTCACCAGTCATCTGATCAGAGCTTATTAAGGGTGGGTGGGATAAAACATCGGCTATCAGGAAAATGTCATCTATAGTCTGGCACTGGAAAAGCATGTTTACAAGGGGTAAAGTTGAGAATTCCACCTGAGATATGGCAGCCCTTTTCTCTGTTTCATGAGGAACTGAATATTGCTTCGTTGAGTTCAGGGTTCGTGCCCCATGCTAATATCAGCTAGCCGGGACTAGGCCCAGGGTCCTATGAAACAGGACATGTGACAAAAAACAGACTGAAATGCAAAGAAGAGCCTTTTTTTTCTTTAAAGGAGTGATGAAACAGCAGTAAAAACTAGTTTATGTTGTTGGCATTACAGCATATAGCTAAACCTCCAAAGAAAAAAACGGCATTTTTTACAGCGGAGTATTGTTTTGAAACGCCAGACCTCACTTCCTCAGTAATACAGTTGGGTTTGGTGATGATATGGAGCTTTACCCGGAGACCACGTTGACTTAATTTTGATTGGCTACACCTTATTTGGCTATGACCTTATTGGGGGAATCTAGGTTAGCGTTGGGGTCGGACTTGCACTATGGCTAACTGCTAGCAACATGGGCACTTCAGACAGTGAGCCTACGTTTATCAGACAAGACAGCACTTAGAAAATAAATAAACTTACAGGTATTGACAGAAGTTATGGCCCCCTCCCTCAGTGTTGCTGCAGAAGTTTTCTTTTAAAAATCCATTTGTTTTAAAAACCCAGACCTGACTGCAGAGAGTTACTACTCAGCTACACACACGCAGCTGACTCAGATAGAGAGGGGGGAGCGGGGAGCAAAGTGAACGATGCATAGACCGTTAGGAGGAGGGGGGGGGACGCTGTTTACTTGATAGTGTGCTCTTATTGAGCAATTGAATCATTACATAGAATGATAGAACTACGTAGAACGATAGAACTACGTAGAATGATAAGCTGCTGTCTGATTCAACTGTTTCTGAGCAGAGAGACAAAGCTGACAGACCATAAACAGGAACTTTGATTCTCACTCTGACATTCACATGAACTCATCAGTGCACAACAGATCAGATTATACACCCAAAACCCCAGAAAGTTAAATTTGATGTTGTGGCACCTTTAACCCTTTTAAAACCACGAGGATCACCACCGGTGACACCACTGCACGTGTATTTCAAATATAATATGAAACACTCTGAGTTGTATAACATTTTGAATTGATTCATGGAATCTCAGAAATGTTCAATCTGCACTTTTCGAGAATTTTATAAAAAGAAAGTCGAAGAAAATTCAATTCCGTATATCTATTCTGTAATACTGTATCTTTTGGTGCTTAAAGGGTTAAATGTAATTATTTTTAGTCTTATTTATTCATTTTTTATTTGTGTATTAGAATCTGTCTCTGTCCGTCTATCTATCTATCTATCTATCTATCTATCTATCTATCTATCTATCTAAAATATTATCTATCTATCTATCTATCTATCTATCTATATTATTTTAGTTTTTCCTTTTTGTATGAATATATTCACTTGCTACACTACATGTCTCCTATGTGGTCAGCTTTGGGTGGCTGGGAGGTATACCTCATGCATGCATCTGGGCCCACCGTGGCACCAATATGTTCTTTTTTATCTTCTACTTTTGCTGTTATTTACAGCACAGGCCAAAAGTTTGGACACACCTTCAGGTGTGCTATACTGGAGGTGGGAGTGATGTAAATTATTTTTAATCATAAATCTGATCTATTTATTTATTTAATCCTTTTTAAGACCAAGTTGGGGTGTGTTTGTTATGTCCTGGGGGACTGTCATGTTCTTTGTTCTGTATGTATACTAAAACAAAAACCTATAAAAAAAAGTGTTGAAAAAAAAAAAAGGTCAAGAAAGATTAAAAAACAAAAAAGCAGCTGTTTGTAGCTCCATGTGTCTCTTAAATGATGAAGATCAATGTGGGAGATGTTTAGTTGAGTTGAGTTTAGTTGCAATGCCATGAGTGGCCCACAGGACAAATAAACAGCTGAATGCCTGTTATGTCAACTATTTTAACCAGTCTGCTGTTTATTCAACATATGGTTGAAAAGGAAACACCAATAGATGAAGTCAGAAAAGATCCAGGTGTAACATGCCGTGAAAACGATGAAAGTGTATCTATTTATTGTCCACTGAGGTGATGGATGACTGTTTTGTGTTTGTGCAGATCATGGCGTGGCTCCATCAGAGCCGAGGTTCTCCCAGACTCGTCCTGGTGGTGGTGTGTGTCGCTCTGCTGCTTGACAACATGCTGCTGACTGTGGTTGGTGAGTAAACACACACCAGCCACGTTTACATGGATGAATCTTTCTTACAGCTGATTCTGGTTGGACAGTTGATCAGATCAAAAGCTCAAATGCAAATATTGTCATATCATCTTGAAATGTCGATGTGGAACAATATTCCTGATATGTTTCTCTGAACAGCTGGCCTTGGTTCACTGAGCTACACCATGAGTTACATCTTCAGTGACATTTTTATTTAATTTTTTTTCAATGTCAAATTATTTTGACTAAAAGTTGCTGAATTATCTGTTATCAGTTCATCCTTATAAGTCCTCCCAAGACCATTTTACAGATACATAATCCAGATAAAACAAATCCTTTCCCTGATCCACATTTTTTTTCAAACATCTAATATATAAAACAAAAACAGATTCATAATCGTAGTAATATGATGAAGATCTCATTACACTACAGTCCCGCTGGCTGAACCACAAGTAGGGTGAATATGGATAAACTGGGACACTTTCTGGAAATGTAACCTCAACGTAATTTCTCATTATAAACCAAACATCTTAGCCCATCATATGATACCATTCTACATAGTTTAAGATCTCTACGATACTATGTAGAAGAAGTACCAAAGAAATATTGAACACTGCATGAATGACTCTTCACCAAAGACACACTGACCCAAAACCAAAATTTCCAGGTACTATTGGTAAAGTGGGACACCGCATATTGACAAACTGGGACACTGGCAACACATTCCATTTTAATGTAAACACAATAATAAAAACAGCAACAATTCATTTCTGATGAATATAAATGTTAACAAGAACTTTAATGGACGTAAAGAGAACGGGACAAAAGACGAGTATATTACCTGAAAAAAACTGAACAAACAGCTGGCTATTATTCAAAAACTAGATGTCACTTCAAAATAGTTGATTTTGGACGATAAAAGAACAAAGGCCAAAAATAGGCTGGAGAACAAAGGCAAAATGTTTTTTTGTAATCCCTGGAGAAATAAAAGAACAAACAGCAAACTGTGTGAGGGGGCCGTTGTAGTTTTTAAAAAATATCAATTTAAAGAATATGCAAAACATGTGGAATTGCAGGGCAAGGGCTACAGTAGCTAGCAAAGAGTGGCAAAGCATCACAATCATCATTTTCACTGTAGCAAGCTTGATTTATGCAATTTACGTAAATTTGTGCATCTAGCTACCTAGCCAGATGAAATGACTAACACATGAGGTAGTCTGTGTATTTCCGTCATGTCAGTCAGTCATTTTCTGTACTGCTTATCCAGTTCAGGGTTGCTGGATAGATCCCAGCTATTATCAGGTGAGAGACAGGTACACTCTGGACAGGTCGCCAGTCTGTCACAGGGCAAACACAGAGAGACAAACAACTATTCATGCTCACATTCACACAGGAAGGCTGCTGTTTGGAATTGTTTGAACCCCCTCCCCAGCTGGGAATCGAACTAGTGACCTTCTTACTGAGAGGCTGTGGTGCTAACCACCACTAACCACCACCGTGTAGCCCTGTGTTTTTCAGATATAGTCAATATGGGTAAAGTGTGACAGTTAATTGGGCCCTGGACCAGTTTGGACTGAAATATTGGGCCCCATCATAAAAAACAGGTTGAGAACCCCTGCATTAGAAGGAATGGCTCCTCAAGATCTGACTCCCTTCAAAGAGCCATAAATCCATCTCTCTTTCATTTTAATTTAGCTTATCACCAGGTAGATGGTCAAAAAGAAATACACATTCAACAATAGCACACCTCATTGGAAGAGAGGTAAGACCCGTGGGTTGTTTGGTGTCCTGCTACTGTAGGTAGAGAAGGTGTCTGCATCCTGAAGCAGACTGGGAGCTGGTTCCACAGAGGGGGGTCTGGTCCTTTCAGGCTCAGCTGCAGCAAACAGCTGTGACGTAACCAACAACCCGGAGGGGTCGACGCTGTCGTCCACTGTTAGTCAGCTAACACACAAACAAACGTAACCCCCTGAACCTGAACTTTAGAGTCCACTCTCTCAGTTCAGAGTTGTCTCCTTCTGTCTCTTCTTAGATGAAAATGCTCCTCTTCCTCCTTCTTCTTCACTGCTCTAGCCTCAGATCATTTTTGTCTGATGCTGCAGCTCTGCGTGTCACATACAGGTCAAACAGATTTTTCATCCTTTAGTGACTTTTTTTCTTTATTTCTAAATCAAAACATGAAAGCCAGTCTGACACTGCTGTTTCAGATTTCTTACAGTTACTGTCAGTGATTTGCTTGAAGTCCGTCATCAAAATCGTCACGTTCAATCATCTAAAACCAGCGAGATCTCTCTGAAGTGGCTGAGAGGAGGTGAAGAATGTTTAGGAGTTCACTTTTGGAGAGCTGTTATTTCAGGTGTTTACTGGAGACTGATGCAGCTTCTCCGCATTATATACACCACCTTCCTCAATCTGATCCAACATCATCATCCATGATGATTCACAATGAAAGAGGGTGATCTGCTGACCCAAAAGGACATGTCAGGGTCAGACCTCTATGCTTCCCAGAACTGTGATACCAAGTTG
This sequence comes from Atherinomorus stipes, assembly GCA_023101725.1. Lineage (NCBI taxonomy): Eukaryota > Metazoa > Chordata > Actinopteri > Atheriniformes > Atherinidae > Atherinomorus > Atherinomorus stipes. The sequence goes on along the minus strand of JALJCO010012902.1, from coordinate 52,774 downwards.
AGAAACAAAAGTTTTAATAAGGAAGAGTTTAAAGCCCCCACAACCGCTTCTCCCTCCGAGGGTCCCTCCACACTCACCCCCCCACGCCTCCCAGAGAAGAAAAGAAGAGAAGGACAGCCCCCACCCCCACAAGAGCACCACGGGCCCTATGAGACCCCCCCCCAAAGAAAGCAGCTCGAGAGAAGCTAATACACTACATGCGCACTCGCCTATCCCCAATAAGACGAGGGCGGAGCCCCACCGGAGCCACCACAGACGAATAGAGCCCGCCCCGCCCCTCCGCCCCAACAACACAGAAATTGAGCCGATTTATCCATAGCTTTTAGAAGACAGTTTGAATGAAATGTCCATCCTGTACAATAGAGAGGCTAGATGGCTACATGGGCTGTTAGCCTATGGGGGAGAGCGCACGTAGCTACACAGCGGCAATCTTACCTCAGACATCTGGCCCCTTGAACAACATTAATGTCAATGGTCATGTACTATTTAAGAACCCTAAGCCTATTTTTCTTGAAATTGCATACTCCAATTAAAATGAGTGTTGCAGAGGGTTTTTTTTTTTTTTTTACAAAAAGTTCAGGAGAGGTTTCCAAAATGGCCATTTTGGCACAATTCAGCACAGTTGGCAATGCTATTGTCCATCATTCTACATTATTATTATTCTTTCATAATAAATATCTTAAAAACAGCCTCAAGCTGCAGCTTTTATGACTTCTGCTTCTGCACACGCCCTCACAGCGTCCTTACCTGTCTGTTTGTGGTTACGTAGACCCATAACTCTACAACGGATTGGTTGATTTTGTGAATGAGACATCAATCAATTCATTAGAGCCAGTAGAACGTATCTAGACCCCCGTGGGGAAGATTGACAGGACTTTCAGCCAGTCAGAGCCAGCAGAAGGCGGTCACTCAGTATTGGTTGGTACCTGCATTGGTGGATTGTAAAGCCTTCTTCTGGGTCCTAAAGACCTGTGGCTACACCCAAAGGGTTTCATGTGTTATCCCAGAGATTATTCTCAAACACCCAGGTGTGGATTTATTGGCAAAAATAGTTTTCATGGAGAAACAGCAAAGGTAAGAGAAATGTTTAAAACTAGTTTCTGGCTGAGCGGTTTCTGCTGTTGCTGCTTATTGGCTTCCATCTCTGTAAAGCTTTGGTGTAGAAGACTGTGGAGCACATATATGTTTGTTTGTTTGGATTTTACATCATGTTTGGATTCTACAGAGTCTCCGCTTTCATTTGATATGTATTTTGTGATGGTCTGATGCGGGGTTGTAGCTGTGGAGACAGAAATGTTGTGCTTGGGTTGCTATTATGCCGTGTATTTACGTTTTACATGTTTTATTTCATTTGGATATCTCTAGTTGTGTTTAATACTTTTTAAAAAGGTTTCTGCTGGCTTGTAGCCTAATTTGATGTGCCACATTGCAATAATCTCTGTCATTAATGCATTGTTTATCACCGTTGTTGTTGAGTAACAATCACGAGGGACCTTGTTCACCTTATTCAGCCCCGCCCACTTTTTCAACAGAGGCGTTTCCGCATTGGCGTAGCACTTCCGGTGACGCATGTTCTCAATATTGTTCAGTGGAATACATTACATTGTAAGAATGTAAAACCTGAATGAAAAGCTCCAAGAAAACATGTGTGGTTCATCTAGTTCTCCTCTCTGAGTGTGAAGGTGACATTAGGCGCATTCGGACAGAGAGGTTCTAAGAACGCAGTTCCTATAACTACGCCTCCCGAGTTTAGTTATAAGAATTACCCTTCGCCTTCAGCGTGCGTTCGCACATGAGGGAGGACGTTGTTAGGAACCATGTGTGAAGCAATTGTTGCGACAGAGACAAATTTATGCCCCAGATGATCTGATACAAAACTGAGGTTTCTCATCTCTTTTATTCAAAGCTATTATAAAATACCAGCTTTCCCTCATCACGGTCATTTGTATCATGTAACAGAACAGCTCCCCGTTGGAAAGCTGCTCTAATGTCTTGTTTACCTTTTTGTTGAAGTGCGCCCGGACACTTTAGTGAGCGGTCCGTCCACTAATGTTCCGGGCAGCAGCCGCAGATTCTACTGCTATACTTTGCAGCTGTATTTGTTTATGAAATTACTATGAAAATAATTGCTTTTGGATGTTTCAAAATAGTTATCGATTTGGGACGTGCACCATTGTGATGGATTTAATAGTGAATTGGTACACTCCTGTTGTAATAGTTCTTGTTGTTATTATGATCTCGGTAAACAGTTGTAACAGCTGTGGGACTTCTTAAATATGGCGGGGCTGGAAGAAGCGGAGCTCACGCAAGAGGCGCGGCCAGTTCCACCAATCACCAAACACTTACGTATTTCAGTTCATATGGAACCCCAAAAGAGTAGGAGCTAAAGGTTATAGGAACTGTGGTCCGAGGTCCCTAGTTCCTATTGATGGGTTTCACGTTTACAAACATTGCAGTTGCTAGGCAACCAGGGGGCAAAAAGCCTGTGTTTTGTATTGCAGTCTACGGCCAAACACACACACATATCATTCATAAAAATGAAAAGTAACCTAACGAAACAAACAGAGATCGTTTTATTTTAAATTATATTGAATAAATCTGTATTTTGATGAGGAATAAAAAAAAACCGACACAGCGTTGCTGTGTTATATTTCTATCACGATCACACTAACTTGGTAAGGGAGTCATCACCCGGAAACGGCATTTTTCTTGTTAAAACATGGATATTATTCGTGTTGGACCTCATTTGAAATTTGCCTGAAAAACCTGAGTTAGAAAGCGGCTTAAACTTTCGTTTAGACTCTTTGTTAAAACCAAAAGAGGCCACAACAATCTGCAGCCTGCAGCAGGTTCAGTTCAGCTCCGTGTCGTCCTCACCACCTCCATACAGGAGCAACTTTCACTAGTTTGGGATTAAACCAGGCAAAGACGAGATCATCACTACGTTTGGAAAGGAGCTGATTCCAGCTGTTAGGGACTAACACGCATTGCTGTCGGTAAGTTTCGCTGCTTGTGTAACGTTCTGCTTTATTGTGTATGAGATCGTGGTGGACAGCAGACAGACTAGCTAACTGCTAACAAGCTAACAGTATAAACTCAAACGCCATCTGATTTACGACCCCGTACTTTGTATTAAATCTCTGGAATGCGTTGTTATGCCACGTGAACGTTCGTAAACGGCTCCACAATCAGTTTATTCTTCTTTTTTATTTTCCTGTCTGAGCAGAGGAAGTGTTGTGATGCAGCCGATCGCGGCGGTGATGCTGCTATTACAGTCTTCCCACTAGAATACGGGAATAATTTCTGCCACCGCGGTGGTTTAATCCTACATGTGACCATGGTGAAAGACTATAAATCCTAGTCTGAACCTGAATAAGTTATCTGAGAGAGTTTTCTGAAGATCAGTCATGCCTACTGTCCTATTTTCACCATTTTCAACTGTTTACATGCATTAATGTTTTGATTTTTGCAACCAAACAAATACCAGGACATAAACATATTTCCCGACACTTTCGCGTCATATCTTGACCTCATCTGCATTAAAAGTCGAGTCTTGTACGTAAAACACACGTCTTCTCATAGTTCAATAATGCTTTTTCTGTGTTTTCTTGCCCCCTGGTTGCGCGCGCATCCTATCTGTGACGTTGCTCAGAAACCCATCTATATGTCCGAATGCACAAAAAAACGGCCCGGTTCCCGAAAAGGTTATAGGAACTCAAAATGGTTCCTACAGTCCGAAAGCGCCTATTAACACCAGTCCCGTTTCCCTGAAAACTGTTGGTAGTCTCTTAGATCTACCATCTGCTGAGCATGTTCGGTGGTTGTATTAACTCCACCTTTCTCATGAATATCCATCCAGGAAAGCTCCACCCAGCAGAACCATCCCTGATCAGCATCCTCAGCTCCACTCCATTATCATCCTGCATCTTTCAGATCAGATGTACTGAGGCAATCAGATCTCTCCACAAATAAGTCACCGAGCAGGCAGCCGTGAACAGTGGCAGGAATCAAGTGAGAACCAAGTGATCAGCTGATTTCTGGGCGCTGTGGCGGCAGATATAACAGATCACAGATAACTGGGGCACGTGCCCCAGTAAAATGAAGTCTGCGCCCCAGTATAATCTCAGGAGTAAACACAGGAGTTAACCACCCAGCAGTGAGGAATAAGATGATATTAATATGTCAGGAACAGAAGACAGTTTTCTATGTACATTCAGGTAATTAAGTTTCATGCAAACATGCTCCAGTTTGCTCTGAATTCTCTATTATAACAATTATTGATGGTCTCTAATAAGCCTCCCACCCCTCCTAATGGTGCACAATGGTTCAGTCCAAAGCTGCGCTGCTTCCACAGGTGCTAGCATCTTGCTGGTAGCAGCTAACTCACAGTTGCTGCAGACAGGAGTCATTCAAAAAAGGAAATTAAACTACCAAAAAACAAAAGTAAGAAATAAGACAGAGAGAGAAAACGAACTGAAGCAGCTGTTTCTTGACTTCTTTGAGAAGAGGTGAGCTGCACACCGACACAGTTTTGGCTTGTTAGGATTGATTCAGGGACAATTACCGAAATGTGACAGTTATTACCGACATGCTCTGAGATGTCGCGGTAGAAAAAGCTCGACTTTGGGTCAATATTTCACCCCTTTCCCAGTGATCAACCAGGATAAATTTAATATCAATGGATTCCTTATGATCTCAGGATTGTGAAGATATCACTGTCATCACACGATCTCAAAAACTGAATATGATACTCCTAAAAAACCTGATCTGTGATCGCCCATCAAACAGAAAAGTATGCTCATGTGTAGCCCTGATGGGGAACAAGACTGATTATATGACCTACTGGAGGTGCCTTTGATTCATATTTAATGTATTATTATAAACTCTATTATCTTGAAAAGAGCACTTTTTATAATATTGATAATGATATAATAACAATTAGTAATATGCTCATAAGAAAATAAAGTTATCATGTAAAACCATCCAGCAGAAAAGTGTTCAGCCTGCATGTTATAAGATTCAGAAGTTTACAGTCAGACAGCAGATTTAATACAAACATAAATCAGTGATTCATTATATTTTTTCTGCAAATGTAAACAAATGTGAATTACAGTTGTGTTTTAAAGTTTACATCCTGTCCCATAAAAGAGAAAGCTAAATTCACAATAGTAATTCAAATAAAATGAAACCGAAAAAAGTAGTAATAATAAAAAAATACTTAATTACTATTCAGTAACATAAAACATTGATTTTGGCTTCCGGGGTATGAAGCGAGGCGAGTAGACGCACGCTTAACCTGCTCCCGCAGCGATTTGACTTTTTTCTCTTCAACCCTTTCAATATCTACCCTGCTTGGGCTCTTGGACTGCAGAGTGACTCCAGGGATTTGTTTCTGCGTCTTCTCTACAGCCATGTCCAAGAGCAAAGGAAAACAGAGCGAAAAGGACGTTTTACCGACCTCCATGCTTGCTGCTAAAGCTAATGCTAGCTCAAGTGTGGAGGATATCACCTCACTACTGGCCAAACATAAGGAGGATCTCGCGGCAGAATTTAAGTCATCATTTGAATCTCTGACCCCGAAACTCGACCAAATCATTGCTACAATCGGCGATCACGGCGCTCGGATCACATCACTGGAGGACGGCGCAACTACAATAGATTTCCGCCTTACGGAGCTTGAGGACAAGCACACTGCTCTGCGGAAAGAGAACGACTGGCTCAAAGAGAAAGTGGCGGATCTGGAGGGAAGAAGTAGACGCCATAACGTCCGAATTGTGGGCTTACCTGAAAATTTCGGAGGCCCCCGCCCTACTGTCTTCTTTTCTGAGCTTTTGGTTGAAGTACTCGGTCAAGGTACGCTATCCTCACCTCCTGAAATAGATCGAGCTCACCGGACCCTCGCTCTGAAGCCTGCTCCAGGGGCGAAGCCTCGGCCTGTCCTCCTCTGCATGCACCGGTTCCAAATAAAGGAGAAGATCATCCGGGAAGCACGTAAGAGGGGAAACCTGTCCTACAGAGGCCACCCGATCCGCATTTATGAGGACTACAGCCCCGACGTGATGAAGCAACGCAGCGAATACCGGGAACCCATGGCGGAACTGTACAAGCGAGGGTATCATCCGGCGCTACTCTTCCCAGCTAAACTGCGCATCACGCTGCCAAATGGGGAGAAGAAGTGGGTCTCGTCTACCTTAGCGGCAAGAAAGTTTGTAGAGGACCTGCGTACAGCCCCTAACCCTAAATGGTAACCACACTTGTTGTTCAAACGCCCCCCCCCCCCCCCCCCTTTTCCTTTTTTTTTTCTTCTTTTCCTTCTTGAGATGGCGTGCTCTTTGTTACATAATCTGTTCTGCCAGGTTTGCACAGACTGAAGGAGTTAAAACACTTACTGAGTTTCGCATTTTACTCTGTACTCCTACCAGCTGTTTTATGTTCTATGACAGGTTGAAGAGGATTAATATGGAACTGTTCTCAGTGTTATCTATTTGACCCACTGCGGTTGCAGGGAGTTGTGGAAAGGAAGATTTGCAACATGCTGATTAGTTATAATCAGAGAGGTAGTTGTTGCCAGTTGCAACAATTGTTTTGTTTACTTTTTGTTAGGTTTTTGTCCATTTGTCCATATTGCTTAATTCTTTGTTTTGTTCTTCTTCTTTTTTTTTTAAGTATTTTGCCACGTATTACTTAGAACTATGTGCTGCAAACCATTCTTTTCATTGTGAGTGTCATATATTTGCTGTAAACAGGTATGCTAAATCCTAATGTTGCATTGACAACAGGGGCACTAAGACTGATCAGTTGGAATGTTAAAGGGGTGAATTCTCCTGTAAAGCGAAGAAAAGTGATCAATCACTTAAAACAATTAAATGCCAGAATTGCATTCATACAAGAAACTCATCTAAAGCTATCAGATCACCTCAAACTCCGCTTTAGTTGGGTAGGGCAGACCTATCATTCATCCTTTAATAGCAAAGCACGAGGTGTAGCTATTCTTGTGCACAAAAATGTCCCATTCTCAGCTGTTGAGGTGATTTCTGATCCCAACGGGCGCTACATTATTGTTTTTGGCAAAATTGGCAGTAACAAAGTAGCTCTATTAAATATATATGGACCAAACTGGGATAATGAAGACTTTTTTTAAAAAACTGTTTTTTTTACTTCCTGATCTGAATGACAGCCAGCTTATCTTCGGTGGCGATTTTAACTGTTGCCTCAACCCATCACTTGATCGCTCTTCAAACAGCCTACACCCCCTGTCTAAATCAGCACGAACTATACAACTATTTATGCAACAGTACGGAGTTGCTGATGTTTGGCGTTATTTCAATCCTAGTGCCAGGCATTTCTCTTTTTTTTTCGCCTGTACATGGCACATTTTCACGTATTGATTTTTTTCTACTTGACAATAAACTGCTCTCTATGGTCAACTCCTGCAACTACACCCCCATTGTGATATCGGATCACGCACCAGTTACGTTAGACATCTCATTTCCGGGCACTTCTCCATGTCGGTCTCCATGGCGATTTAACTCACTGTTGCTTAATGATACTGACTTTGTTGAATTTATTAACGGACGTATCGATCTTTACATCTCTACCAATGTAGCTCCCGATGTAACAGCAGCCACAATTTGGGAGGCTTGTAAATCTTTTTTACGGGGTGAGATAATATCCTATACAGCCTACAAGAGTAAGATTGCATCTCAAAAGAGCCAGGCCCTTTACAATGATATATCTGAATTACAAACTAAGTGTGCAGAATCCCCTTCTGCTGATCTGACCAAAGAGCTCCTATTAAAAAAGTCTGAATTTGACACTATGGCCACAGATGCGGCTGTTCGAGCAATAACTAAGACCAGATATAGCTATTATGAGTTCGGTGACAAGCCAAGCAAAGTTTTAGTCCACCAGATTCGTCAGTCAACTTCAGCCCAACATATCACCGAAATTCTTTTTTCTAATGTACTTTCTATTAACCCTCAAAGTATTAATAATCACTTTATGGATTTCTATTCCTCTCTATATAAAACAGAGAGCTCACCTGATGAAAGCAGCTTTGAAAATTTCTTTAAAAATTTTACAATTCCTACAATTGAGCCGGATATTGCTGCTGAATTAGATAAGCCGTTTGCTGCCACTGAAATGAAAAATGCTGTGATGACGATGCAGAGTGGAAGGAGTCCCGGGCCTGATGGCTTTCCATCAGAATTCTATAAAGTTTTTATTGATAAACTGTCCCCCCTCATGATTAACATGTTTAAAGAGGCTTTTGAATCGGGTATTCTCCCACCTACTTTGCGACAAGCCACAATTTCACTCATTAAAAAAAAAAGATAAGGATCCCCAACTGTGCAGTAACTACCGCCCTATTTCATTGTTGTGTACAGATGTTAAAATCATGGCCAAACTGCTGGCCAAACGTCTAGAGCCCATAATGTGTAAAATAATAAGTCCTGATCAGACAGGCTTTATTAAAACCAGGCACTCGTATCACAATGTCAGGCGCTTATTAGATATTTTGCATACATCCTCGTCATCAAACACACCAGAAATGATCCTGTCTGTGGACGCTGAAAAGGCTTTCGACCGGGTGGAGTGGCCCTATTTATTTTATACATTAAAGCGTTTTGGTTTTGGCTCTACATTTGTGTCTTGGGTTAGGTTGTTATATTCCTCGCCCCTAGCCCGTGTCCGTACAAACAATGACTATTCTGAATATTTCTTATTAGGCCGTGGAACCCGGCAGGGCTGCCCTCTTTCTCCTCTTTTGTTCGCCATAGCCATAGAGCCTCTGGCAGCGGCATTCAGGTCCAGCAGTATGTGTGGCATCTCAAGGGGTGGTTCTGTTCACAAGGTATCCTTATATGCAGACGACCTCTTGCTCTTCATTTCAGATCCGGTTAACTCTATCCCTACAGTTTTGTCTTTGCTAAAGGATTTTGGACAGATATCGGGTTATAAACCTAATCTCAACAAAAGTGAAATTCTCCCTGTTAACCCTGCTGCTGAAGCATACCCATTTGCTACCTTACCTTTTAAAGCCGCTTCCCAAAGCTTCAAATATCTGGGAATTCACATTACTAAGGCATTCTCTAAGCTCTTCAAAACTAACTTTAATCCTGTATTGGGACAACTTGCCCAGGACATGCGTTGTTGGTCTATGCTACCTCTCTCCTTAGCTGGTAGGATTAGTTGCATCAAAATGAATGTGCTGCCCAAATTCTTGTATCTCTTTCAATGCATTCCGGTGTTTATTCCGAAAAGCTTCTTCCGGTCACTTGACAGCTCCATTTTACAGTTTATATGGAACAGAAAACCTCCCAGGATGCGGAGGGATCTTTTACAGAAAAGTAAGGAATCTGGTGGCTTTGCCCTACCTAATTTTCTATATTATTATTGGTCTGTAAACATCCGCACAGTTTTATTTTGGTGCAGTGCTAAACATAACAAGCCAAATTGGCTGCCAATGGAGGAGGCCTCATGTAACAACGCTTCTTTATTCTCTCTGTTGTGTCTTCCCTTAAAATTAACTCCTACATCATATTCTAATAATATTATAGTTAAAAACAGCTTAAAGATTTGGACTCAAATGAAGCAACATTTTGGATTTCAGGGAATACCTCTCCTCTCACCACTTGATTTGAATCCTCTCTTCCCTCCATCACTTATCGACCGAACCTTTGCGCTGTGGAAGAGCAATGGACTACTTTGTGTGAAAGACTTTTTTGTTGACGGCACCTTAGCTTCATTCGCTCAATTATCTGCTAATTTTGATTTGCCCAATGCACATTTTTTTTAGGTATTTACAGGCAAGAGACTTTATTAATAGACATTTCCCTGGCTCTCCCAGTATCCCTGACAGGAGTATTGTTGACAATGTAATTGAAATAAACCCCTTCATGAGGGGTGCAATATCAAAAATATATAATCTCCTACTTTCCACCATCTCTTTAACATCTGACCATATCCGCGCTGCCTGGTCCACAGAACTTGGCATCGACATTAGTAGCAAACAATGGCAATCTGTTTTAAAGCATATCCATTCCTCTTCAATCTGTGCCAGACATTGTATTCTCCAATGTAAAGTTGTTCATAGGGTACATTGGTCTAGGAGTAAGCTGGCACGAATTTTTCCAGGTACTGATTCCAACTGTGTGAAATGTAACTCAGGTCCTGCTAATCTTACTCACATGTTCCTGACTTGCCCTGCCCTGTCTACATTCTGGGATTCAGTTTTTGACTCACTTTCAGCTATCTCATCTATCTCGATTCCACGATCCCCCTTGATTGCCCTGTTTGGAACTCTTCCTAGTGGCCATTCCTTGCCTGCTCATTTTGCCGAACTTGTAGCTTTTCTTACATTGCTGGCCAGAAGGGCCATCTTGATGCGCTGGAAAGACCCCCATCCACCCACTCATTCCCACTGGATTAAAGAGGCTCTTTCGTTTATGAAACTTGAAAAAATTAAATACTCCCTTAGAGGCTCTGATGCTAAATTCTCCAAAATTTGGTTACCTTTTTCAGACCATGTCATGTCGCTTACTTTTGAAGTTGCCCCATGAACCCTATCTTTTCCTTACCTGCATACCTTGATTCTGCTTGATGTACCCACATACTGTAAATTCTATTGTAGCACATATGTATCCTTATTATTTCCACTTATCTCCACCTTTTAATGTTTTTGCTTTATTTTTACCTAATTAATACTGTTTTTTGTTTGTTTGTTTTTTTTATTAACTTATTTTATTTTGTACATTTTATATATGTATGTGTGTGTATGTATAAATGTGTGTACATGTATGTATGTGCATGTACCTGCTTGGAAAATGATAAATAAATCATACATAAAAAAAAATAAAACATTGATTTTGAATTTTTGCTATGAAAAATAATAATAAATAATAAACAAAACTGTCCCAGACTAATAAAAGCACCTTTCCCATTAACAGTGGACCAACATACAGTCATCCTCAAAATGATCCATATCCTCAAATTAAAGAAAAAAAATCAGCTGTCAGTGAAATAAGTTGAAACTGACAAAAGTGATTTTTTCTTTAATTCTCTGAAAATCATGTCAGTGATTTTGAATTGTGGTTTGAAAGAAATATTGAAATCAAACACAAAAAACAAGTAAACAAGCATGATGAGGCTCTGAAGCTGAAATGTTGTTGAGCAACACTTTGAGACAATCAGGTGTTTCCTCTAATGTTCAAAAAGACTTCTTCACCTTTTATTGATTTCTTTTTTCTGGCTTTTTCTTTTTTCAATTTCAACTTATTTTACTGACAGCTGATTTTTTTCTATCTTTAATGGAAGGAAACGTAAACTTTCAAGCACAACTATAGATCAGAATGTTTCATTTATGGTTTTTCAAAGCGAACCTCCAACTTCATGTGAGAGATCAAAATAATAATCTCCATCTGCATTTCCCACAGTTACATGGTAATCAATTGGAAGCATTTTCTAACTTGAATCCATATTAATTTAAGTATCTGATTAGATTATAAACTCTATTAATAGGTTTTACTTTAGGTTGACAACACAAAAAAGAAGATTTATTTTTCACAAAGTTAATTTTGACCATATCGTTATTTTATTTTTGTATTATTTGGTATATCAGTTACAACAGCAGTTTTTTTGGAAGCAGCAGTAAGTGAAGGTTACAATGGGAAGTAGATGGAACATAACGCTGCTCATTTTATAAACATAGTAAGTCTTTATGATAAAAAATACGATTTGAGTGATGGGTATCTGTGCCCCAGTAAAGCCTTATGTCTAGCAACACAAATGCAGTTTTTAAATTAAGATTTTTATTTTTAATGAGGAAAAAAAAATCCAAACCTCCATGGCCCTGTGTGAAAAAGTGATCTTCCCCTAAACCTAATAACTGGTTGTTCCACCTTAGCAGCAGGAACTGCACTCAAGCGTTTGTGCTAACTGGCAGTGAGTCTTCTACAGCGCTGTGGAGGAATTTTGTTCCACTCATCTTTGCAGAATTGTTGTAATTCAGCCACATTGGAGGCTTTTCCAGCATGAACCGCCTTTTTAAGGTCATGCCACAGCATCTCAATGGGATTCAGGTGGGGGGCTTTGACTAGGCCACTCCAAAGTCTTCATTTTGTTGTTCTTAAGCCATTCAGAGGTGGACTTGCTGGTGTGTTCTGGATCATTGTTCTGCTGCAGAACCCAAGTGCGCTTCAGCTTGAGGTCACCAACAGATGGCCGGACGTTCGCCTTCAGGATTTTTGGTAGAAGCAGAATTCATGGTTCCATTTACCACAGCAAGTCTTCCAGGTCCTGAAGCAGCAAAACAGCCCCAGACCATCACACTACCACCACCATATTTTACTGTTGCTATGATGTTCCTTTTTCTGAAATGCCGTGTTACTTTTACGCCAGATGTAATGGGACCTCCACCTTCCAGAAAGTTCCACTTTTGTCTCGTCAGTCCACAGAGTATTTTCCCAAAAGTCTTGGGGATCATCAAGATGCTTTCTGGCTAAACTGAGACGAGCCTTTATGTTCTTTTTGCTCAGCAGTGGTTTTGGTCTTGGAACTCTGCCATGCAGCCATTTTTGCCCCCCAGTCTCTTTCTGATGGGGGAGTCATGAACACTGACCTTCATTGAGGCAAGTGAGGCCTGCAGTTCTTGGATGTTGTTCTGGGGTCTTTTGTGACCTCTTGGATGAGTCGTCGCTGTGCTCTTGGGGTCATTTTGGTCGGCTGGCCCCTCCTGGGAAGGTTCACCACTGTTCCATGTTTTCACCATTTGTGGATAATGGTTCTCACTGTGGTTCTCTGGAGTCCCAAAGCTTTAGAAATGGCTTTGGAACCTTTTCCACACTGATAGATCTCAATGACTTTGTTTCTCATTAGTTCCTGAATTTTTTTTTATCGCAACATGATGTCTAGCTTTGGAGGATCTTTTGGTCTACTTCACTTTGTCAGGCAGGTCCTATTTAAGTGATTTCTTGATTCAGAACAGGTGTGGCAGTAATCAGGCCTGGATGTGGCTAGAGAAACTGAACTCAGCTTTCCAAAGATGTGATAAACCACAGTTAATTTATGTTTTAACAGAGGGGGCAATCACTTTTTCGCACAGGACCATGGAGGTTTGGACCCCCCCCCACACACACACACTAATAAAAGTCTTTATTCAAAAACTGCATTTTCCGTTTACTTGTGTTATCTTTGACTCACATTTAAATTTGTTTGATGATCTGAAACATTTAAGTGTGACAAACATGCAAAAAATAAGAAATCAGGAAGGGAGCAAAGACGTTTTTGCACAGCTGTAAAATGATCTGCAGGTGACTGGATCAGTGACCACAATTCTCCTGTCTGCAGTGCCGATCATCCCCACATTCCTCTACGCCATCGAACATCCCAGTCCAGAGCCACAGACCACCCAGTCCTCCCGGCTGGTTTTGCCCAGCCTCAGTGCATCACGGCTGGACGCTGTGCCGTCTGAACCCTCCTCCAGCTGGAGCTCCCAGCTGCCGCACCCCAGCCATGGTGCACCCTTCCTGGGTACAGTGTCAGAGCAGAGCCCCCTTCTGCGTCCTCTGCTGTCCCTGTTTGATAACACCACCTTCAGCCTGCAGGAGATCCAGACCGTGGTCCCAGAACCCAGTCCAAACCCAGAACTGCATGTCAACGAATCCACCAATGCAACCGTAGGTGGTTTCCTTCCCTCCTCATCTGTCCTCCTCTCATGTTTCCTGTCTCTCATTGGTTTCTTCATCTGTGTCCTTCTCCTCTTCCTTCTCTTCCTCATCTCTTCATCTTCTTTCCTCCTCTACATGTCTCTCTTTCACGTCTACATATCTTCATTAATTTCTTCATCCTCTCACTGCCTGCTCTTCTCTGTTCTTCTCTTTCTTTCCTGGTTTATAAAATCTCCACTTGATTGTTAATTTTCCCATCTCTTCATTTTGGTTCTTTATTTCCATCTCTTTCAAATAATTACCCTTCCTTTCTGATTTTTCCGTCATTAATTTCCTTTCCTTAACTTTCCTTCCTTCTTTTTCATTTAATTTCCTTTCCCATCCTTCCTTCCTTCCTTCCTTCCTTCCTTTTCATTTAATTTCTTTCCCCTTCCTTTCCTTTCCTTCCTTGCTTCTTTTCCTTTCCCATCCTTCCCTTCCTTCCATCCTTCCTTCATTCTTTCTCATTTTCTTTCCTTATCTTTCTTTCTTGTCCAATCCCATCCTTTTCTGTCCTTTCCCTTCCTTCCATGTCATGTCATGTCATGTCATGTCATGTCATGTCCTGTCCTTCCTTCCTTCAAATTTCCTTTCCTTATCTTTCTTTCTTGTCCCATCCTTTCCTTTCCCATCCCTCCCTTCCTTCTTTCCTTCTTTCATTCCTTATCTTTCTTTCTTGCCCCATCCTTTTCATTTCCCATCCTTCCTTCCTTTATCTTTCTTTCATTCCCCATCCTTCCCTTCCCTTCCTTGCTTCATTCCTTCCTTCCCCGTCCCGTGCATTCTGCAGGAGTCCTCCTGTCTTCAGGACAGTGTGTTCTTAGAGGAGGAAAACGTGCGTGTTGGGCTGCTGTTTGCCTCTAAAGCTCTGATCCAGCTGCTGATCAACCCGTTCGTGGGCCCGCTCACCAACAGGTAAACTCATCACCCTAAACGTCTCAGACATGAGATCCTGGACACTGAAGCATCGATGTTTCACTGGATGAAAGTCAGAATAACTAAGTGTTTCTCTGTAGGATCGGCTATCACATCCCCATGTTTGCAGGTTTCATCATCATGTTTGTGTCCACCATCAGTAAGTAGCTCAGCACTCGTGGACGTTGGTGCTTCGTCTGAGTTTTCCTGACCGCTCTCTGTCCCATTTCTGGCAGTGTTTGCATTCTCGGGGACCTACGCTCTGCTGTTCTTCGCTCGCTCGCTGCAGGGAATTGGCTCGTCCTTCTCCTCGGTGGCAGGTCGGACCTTCAACACCTCATGACTCAACATACTCACTCATGAACTTGAGTCACACCTGCAGTCATCAGGAAACCCACAGGGACCTGAGGGCTGTTCTGAACCAAAAACATACAGTTACAATTTCAGATAATGATGTTTTACACACAAAAACACCATCAACATCTGTTCTGATGTGGAGATAAATCAGTGTAATGATGTAACAAACGTGGCGTGCACCCCGTGGAGTTTTCATTGAATATTTAGAAACTGGAATAAGATTTTATATTGAGAACTCTGTCTTTTAGTGCAGAGTTCCATAACCTCATTCATAGCATTTTACCCTATTGAAAACAATGCAACATCAATAAGGGTTGCTTTAACATGGCAGCATTATGGGTTGTATACTGAGGTCTGAACTAGAAACAGTTTTGACCTTTTTGGTTGGAGAACTTGAATTTTCCAGCTTTTCTGTTAATGAAAAACTTGCACAGAAAATGGATGAGGAGTTCACATTGCTCTGGTTTTCTGGAGATAGAGATCTACAAGCTGTTTGAAGGTCATTCTTTGTTCTGGGCTGATATTCTGCACTTGTGTGTGTTTTATACAGGGTTGGGTATGCTGGCCAGTGTGTACACAGATGATGAGGAGAGAGGCATAGCGATGGGCATCGCACTCGGAGGACTGGCCATGGGAGTCCTGAGTGAGACAACACACTGCTGTCTCTCTTAGTTAGAAGTCAAAAGCATCCAAACATACAAATGTGCACCCACACACACCCCCACACACACACACACACACACATATACATGTTTGTTTTTCTATCCCCATGGGGGACATTCATTGACATAATGCATTCCCTAGCCCCTTACCCCTAACCCTAACCTAAACCTAATTCTAACCTAATCTGTAAAACCTAATCTTGATCCTCAAAAGGGGGTTTGGACCCGTGGGGACCGGGAAAATGTCCCCACGAAGGCAAAACGGTCACAGTGATGGAAAAATCCAGAAAATGGTCCCCACAATGTAGCAGAAACATGCCCACTATAACAATGTTTCTTCATCACTATACAGACAGTTAGTGAAGCTGCATGGTTGGGGTCCCTGCACACCAAAGGGACCCCAAAAGACCAAAGGGGGTCCCTGAATCAGTTAAAGAAGGTTTTCCTGGGAGTTCTTGCTCTTCAGACTCTGTTGTTCACGTTGTTGTGAAGTAGCACCCGCTTCATTTAGAAAGATTCACAGGTCAAAGTTTCTGCAGCAAAACTCTTATTTTGACAGCGAATCTTTTTTAATTTTACGTAAAGTGATGACATAGCAGAATAAACTTTCATGTAGCTGATATTGCTGCATATGTCAATTCTCCAAAGAGAAATAACACCAGTTTTTTCAGGGGTGGGTTTGTTTTGGCACGCCAGATTTCCTCAGAAAAAGGGTTGTTCTAATTGGAGAATGTAAATTACGCAGAAAAATAACCTACATAGAATGATGAGCTGCTGTCTGATTCAACTGTTTCTGAACAAAGACACAAAGCTGACCGTCCATGAACAGGGACTTTGATACTAACTCTGACATTCATATGACCTCATCAATGCACAACACATCATTTTGTACCCTCAAAACCACAGAAAAGTGACATTTGTTGCCATGGCACCTTTAAGGAACTAAAAACATTCTAAACATTCTAAACTAAACAACTGTCATGATTGGTTGTATATAAATGTATGCTGTGTTTCAGTTGGTGCTCCATTCGGCAGTGTTATGTACGACTTTGTTGGGAAGAGTGCCCCATTCCTGATCCTGGCCTTCCTGGCTGTGTTTGATGGAGGTAAGAAGTGGAATGATTGTCCTCCCCTTGCTTGTAAAGGCTGAGCGGAGCATGTAGGGGGAATGATTCGGCTATGGACCAGTCACGTGCCATGTTGGGTGTTAAAAGCTCTGCACCCATATGGCGTTTAATTTCCGCCAAATGTCCACTAGGGGCGCGTATCACACTACACGCGTGCACTGGAGACAGTAGTTTTATTCAGCATGAGCGTGTTATACACTCCACGAATGTGTGTGATGCTCCACGGGCGCACTGAACGTCCCATGCGCGCAATTCAGAGACCACGAGCACTACTGCTGCAGGCACAAAACACGACACACGCACGTGACTTACAGCTGTCAACCTGCTTGCTCGCATAGTCGATCTGCTCGCTCATGGTTGTACTCCTGCACGGTCGTGTGGAACTTTGCCTTCCCCCGCCCACCCCCCATGGGTAGGAAAAAAAACACTGAAATATTAATCTGCATATGATTGTAATGTAATATCATCAGTTGAATTTATACTAACTTCAACCATGACTCCACTGTTAGTGCTGTCAAGATGACAGTGACTGATGGGCGATGCTATTTGGCTCATGCCAAGTTAGGTCAAACAGTATTGTTTACATACATGTATAATCCCACTGCAACAATGAAACATACACATTTGCTAAAGTTACTAAAAGTTTACTCACCAAACTCCGACTCAGCCTTGGATACGAAGAGCTGCCTGTGGAGGAAGCGGAAGCCAGCGGCCAGCAACAAAGGTCACGGGGCGGGAATAACAGGAAAGAGGCCAATCATATGCAGGTTAACATTTCAGTGTTTTTTTTCCTACCCATGGGGGGTGGGCCGGAGAAGGCAAAGTTCCACACGACCGTGCAGGAGTACAACCACGAGCGAGCAGATCAACTCTGCTAGCGAGCAGGTTGACAGCTGCAAGTCACGTGCGTGTGTCGTGTTTTGTGCCTGCAGCAGTAGAGCTCGTGGTCCCTGAATTGTGCGCATGGGACGTTCAGTGCACTCATGGAGCATCACACACAGTCGTGGAGTGTATACGCTTGTGCTGCATAAAACTACTGTCTCCAGTGCACGCGTGTAGTGTGATACGCGCCCCTAGTGGACATTTGGCCGAAATTAAACGCCATACACCCGCCATCAAGGATGGTGCAAGAGGACTTTACACTTTCCAAACAAGTTCAGCTCTTATGTGAGCAGACAGCCATATTTTGAAAAATGTGTGCTTGTTGGTGCCGCAAACACATTTGATTATAAATCCCATGTTGGAATGGCAGTTGCCCCCCATTTACAACTACCTGGTCAATCAATAGGTGCACTTCACAGGTGCAGAAATAAAAACTTACAAGTTGAGACTTATAAATACAGCGGGGGGAAAAAAGTATTGAACACTTCAACATTTTCTCAGAAAATCTTTTTCTAGTAGAGCTATTGACATGAATTTTTTTTACCAGATGTCGGCAACAACCCAAGCAATGCACACATACAAAGAAATCCTAACATTTATGTCCATAAATTATGTGTAATATAGTGAAATGACACAGGGAATAAGTATTGAATACGCTCACTGAAATGATTTACTACTTAGTACAAAAGCGTTGGTAAGTGATTCCGGCCTCCAGACACCTCCTGTATGGAGAAACCAGTTGCTCAGGTGTGATTTTGACCACTTCTATTCTTCCACACAAATGCCTTCAAATCTTTCATGTTCCAGAGGTATCTTCTGTCAACTCGGGTCTTCAGCTCTTTCCAAAGATTTTCAATTGGATTCAATTAACTGGTCCGTTCTAGCAGCTTTATTTTCTTTTTCTTAAAGCAGGTGAGTGTTTCTTGGCTGTGTGGTGGGACGGTCGTCTTGCTGAAAGATCCAGCCTCTTTTCATCTTCAGCAGCTGCAGATGCAGCAGATTCTGGTCCAGAATGTCTACTTTTCTCCATTCATTCTTCCTTTAATGATATGAAGTCTGCCAGTACCACATGCTGAAAAACAGCCCCCACCATGATGTTCCACCTCCAAACTTCACTGTTGCTATGGTGTTTTTGGGCTCAAGTGTGGTGCCATTTCTCCTCCAAACATGTTGGCCCTCATTTATCAAACGATCGTCGAAATGGTCGCACATCTGATCGTTAAAATGGTCGTACGATTGGACCCACGTGTGATTTATTAAAAACGTTCGTATCGGTCCAATCTCGTCGTACGAACAAGAGTCTTGATAAATTCCACAGCTGAAATTTATCGTCATTTAAATGTCACGCCCACGGTTACGCCCTTAAACATGCATAATGATGAGGCTTCGCCCAGCGAGGTTGAACCGTGGAGAGGAGAGATTCTGCCAAAAAAGAAACTTTTGGGGGGATCAAGACAGAATTCCTCATTTGTGAGGTGACAAAGATTAAAGAGGTGTTTGGCAGCTTAAAAACCGGAGTCAGAGACGTGCACAAAAACGCTGCACGGAAGAGGATCAGTCAGCCTCGCCGCTGTTGAACGACCGGCTGAGATATTAATAAAAGTCTCAATCTAGGCCTGGTTGATATGGTTTATTCGTTTTATTAGCTATGAAATTTAATAATAGGCCACATCCGATGGCAACGTCACAGTTCTTTATCCAATGGGTCAAGAAGAAGTGGTCCAATATGAAACTTACCACCAAAAGATCATCTACGTTTGGTCCATATATATTTGCAATGCATACCTTAAGATTCTGAACAGTTAATGTGACTATTATAAATCTGCCTTCTGGATCTCTGATTACATCATCAATGTCAAATTTTAACCTGCTACTAATCAGAATTGCTACACCTCTCTGTCTAGAATTATAACCAGCTGAATACACGTGTGGAAACTGTCTTGTCTGAAGGAGATCGACTGAGGAGTTTGATAAATGTGTTTCCTGAAGTAAGACAATGTCTGCCTGAAGATCTTTTAGCCGGTTGAAAATTTTTAATCTCTTATCCCCTGTGCGAGCTCCGCGCACATTCCAGGTGACTATTTTCATTCAACCAACGCTGAAATGAGTGTTACATGCATATTATTAAAGCCGTGCATCTGTTCGCGTATTTCTGCCATAAGTATGAATAGTAAGCTGCAGGCTAAACCAGTCTGTCTGTGTGTGCATCGCGCTGTTTCTTCCTGCAGTGTGTGTGTGCGTGCGCCTGTATGTGTGTGCCTCGCGCTGTGTGTGCTGGAGTTTCTACACCCGTAGTGTTCACGTTTGTAAAGTCGCGAGTGACAGTTCACTGTGTGGGAGTGAGAGAAAAAGAGAGGGGAGGAAAGTAGTGAAAAGTGAAAAAGGAAAGAAAAAGTGTGACAAAAAAACAGAGGTTTAAAAAGTGCATCCGTGTTGTGAGCCGTGAAGTCGAAACGGTAGTGAGATTAGTAATTATGATCATAACAGATAATAATTAATCTAATCAGAGTTAGGAGGATATGAAACTGAACTGTACCTGACATCAGAAGAGCCACGGGGTGATGGTTTGGGATTTGCAAAGCTAAGGGACAGTCTACTGACTGAGCACTTATACAACTTAAAAGTATTGATTACTTATTAGAAATGGATCAGCTCCGGTCTCCTCCATATAGCCGGGGGGCTGCAGAGCGGCTCCGGGCTATATGGCCGTGGCCGCTTTATGACCATGCCGTGTTCTTTCCACTTCCGGATGATGGTCCCAGTGGTGCTCACTGGAACTTTCAGAAGTTTAGAAATGCACCTGGAACCAATGCAATAATAAGGTTACGTAGGTCTTGAGACAGCTCTTTGCATTTACCCATCATGGAATGCTTCTTGTCTGACACCTTGGTGATGAGAAACCTTTTTTTTAAGGATTTTTGTGGCTTTTGAGGCCTTTATTTGACAGTAAAGGGGATCAAAGAGAGTGGGGGAAGACATACAGCAAAGGGTCCAGACCAGGAATCAAACCTGGGCCAGCTGCTTTCTTGGCTTTCCAGATCTTTTTGTCCTCCATTTCTTCATGTGTTCAATACTTATTCCCTGTGTCATTTCACTATATGAGACATGACTTCATTTATGGACATAAATGTCGGGATTTCTTTGTATGTGGTGGCAGGATGGTTTCCGACCCTAAGTTGTGGAAAGTTTCTGAAAAATAATGTTTCCTCATGTCAGAGATGAAAACAGCAGACATTAACATTAATGCAATGTAAACACTGTGGTTGTCTCCATGCTGTATTTACGAGTTAATGGTACGAATACTGTGAGAAAATGTTGCTTTTTCATGACTGTTTATTGACGCCACAAAGGAAAATGAAACTCCGTAACTTTACATTAACATTGAAAATTGTTATCAGCACATCTACATTTCACCATGGTGACGATTGAATACAGTGAAGATCCAACCAGCTTCACCAGCGTCATATTTACGCTGCGATAAACCTCAGACATTTCCTGCTTTATAGAAAACATGACTTACATATCAACTTGTTAACACATGAATCAGTTAGTGATCATGTTAGATTGCAACAACCATTTAGCCCACCATTCAGGGTCAGTATGGAGTTTGTAAAATTAAATCCCATCCTGGAGATGTCAATTGCAGCATCCAAAGCTCAGCACCAACACACCATGTTTTCTGTCACATAAAGCCACCGTCGCAACCGTGCTGGCAACAATGCACCAGCGTATTCTTTCTGCCACCCACAAATGCCACCAATGTGTATGTCAGGTCATTTGGGACGGGAACTGAGAACGCTTTCACACAGAGCTGTGGGATTGACCCTTCCTACTGGGGGAACCAGCATTTAATTTACTGCAGTAATATTGCTTTTTTCTCATTTTTATCCTGAAATTCTGAGTTTTTCATCTTTTCTCTGAGTTGCGTCCTCGGCTGCAGCAGCAGTTCTAAACAGGTAACTAAGCAGCAGATTTTAATCTGTTTTAGAGGCAGTGCAGTGTGAACCATCCCAGAGAACAGAAACTTCTCCAGGTGATGTGTTACTGGCTGACTGTGATTGGATAGAAAGGACAGTTTGGACTCAATGCGAGCAGAGGTAAAGATCACTTCATTTATCAGGTTTTTGGTTTTAGCTGTTTATGATGCACTACCCAGCCAATCTCCATCTCTGGGGCATGAGTGACTCTCCAGCTGCATTGTGCTCCAGGACAGGCTCTTTGGAGCACATCCTAAGCAGCTGTCCCAAAGCTCTTGGGGAGGGACATTACTGTTGGTGGCACGATCAAGTACTGAAGCCATCTCCAGATCCATGACCAAAAACAGCAGCAAGCAACAGCAGGGCATGAGGAACATTGCCTTTGTCAGAGCCTTAGAGCAGCAGTGATCAAAGCCCAAACCAGCAGCTGGCCTTCTTAGCTCAGCACTGGACCTGGATCTTCCACTTGATGTGGGCAAGCAGCTCAAGTTCCCAGACCATGTTGCAGCAGCTCCTCTGAGTCCAGATATTATGCTGCCATCAGTTTCTACAAGGCAGGAGTTTAAAATTACTTTCTCAGTTAACTGCAATCATCCTACGGTAGGGTTGGGCATCGTTTCAATTTTAACTATTCTGGCTCCGATTCGATTCCCCTCTTTCAATTCCGGTTCCAAACAATTCTTGATTCCTATTCTTTAAGGAGCAGGGTAAAAAAAAAAAAAAAAAAAGGGAAAAGAAACAAAATTGTCCCTGGCCAAACTTGAATAGACCTGGTCAAAGTTCACCATTTTAAGAACTTCAGCCAACGGTTAAGGTGGTTGTTTTAAGAGTCTACAAGTCGAAGTACTTTAAATGTTTGTCCACATTTTTCAATAAGAATATCTGATGATCAGTGCCAGTTTTGAGTTTTATTTTCAGTCTGGTTCATGTAGCAGAGGTGAACATCTCCTGCTGTATCTGCAGCTCCTGGTGTTTGCTGAGAGACGGCGGAGGGGCCGTGACAGCGCGCAGTAAAATAAACGGTTCATTTAAGTCTCTCCAATTAGACCTGAAAGTGTCAGACTTGTCAGTTTTATTACAAGAAAGCTCAGTCTGAAAACTTGCCAAGTATTAGCAAAGTCAGTGGTTTGTTCGTCAGCGTAATCAGGTGTACCAGAAACTTTGTCCCAACATTCCACATCTGGCGGATTCTATTGTGTTCGGCAGACTGAGCATTGAAAATAGGAATTGAAACTTAATTTTGAACGATTCTGGGGGAATTGGAAAGCTAGTCCTGGCTCCCATTGATACTAAATGCCTAACCCTATGGCGTTGCAGTTGAGAGTCAAGTATTGAAGGTATGCCACAAGTTTATTTTGCAATGTCAATTTCCTCAGATATGAAACATGCCGTTGATCACATTTTGAGTTAGAATTGAAATCCACAGCTGTAGCCTCTAAATAGTTCAGATTTAACTTCTCCCTCAGCTGTGCTGCAGCAGCGCATGTGGCCAGTGAACTGGAGAACACCCCCAAATAACTATAACAAGCTAGATCAACCCAGGACTCATCTGTTCAGTTGCCCAACTGCGACAGATTTGCTGCAGAAAAGGCCTTGAAGGCCAATTCTGCCCTGTTCCCCCTTGTTATGGATATGCAACTTAAGCCATTTTCAGTGCGGAACATGAAATGTTCAAGTTCCCTTTAACATGCCGCTTCGTTGGACTCATGTCCCAGGTGTTTTCAGACATCAGGAAATGTTGCAGAAAAGTCAGCACAGCCCCACTCCCCCTTCAACTCTGTCAAAGATTTTGTTGTGCATTTAGCCAAAATGTGCCGCAACATTTCTGCTCTCATGACATTGGGTCCAGCTGGTACATGTCCGCTACATCTTGTACACAAGGAGTTGAGCCACAGGTCATGAAACAGCATTTTATTTTGCCAGTGACGGAGACTGATGCAAGAAGCTGCACCATGAACTGAAGCAACAGGTCACTTCCCTTCCTGCAGAGCTCTAGTTGTGCCCTGGGAAGAATTTCTTCTGCTGACCAGAACCATCACTGTCAGTAATGTGCTCCTTCAAGTAGTGGATGGCCTGAGAGTAGTCTTTGCCCGCCTCGTGGTGTTGGCTGAAGGTGCTGTAGGTTCCTTGAGGGATCATGCCATACAGGAACATCCAGTCCAAGTTGCCAGGAGACACAGGGCGGAAGCCACCTGGTCCAGCACCACCCAGTTGGACACCTGGCACAACGACAGTCCCCAACCCCTGTCCGAACCCCGATCCAGACCCTGCAGGGTAGCCAAATTCTTCCGTCTGCTGCTGGTAGTTCCCAAGTTCAGCTTCCTTCTCAACCCTGGAGAGCTCGCCTGACTTGAGGGTGGGTTCCTGGGGAGGAAGAGGGGGTGGAGGGAGAACTGCGCCAATGGATGGAGTGTCAGCTGATCCAGCTTCAAAGACAGGAGCAGGGATGCTCCACTGGGTATCTGGGGAGAAGGTCAGGTTGAGAAGCACAGTAGGTTTACACATGTGGAATTTAGTAATTGAAAGCCACTGGGCATCAGATGGCCAATATTCAGGTCACCCACTGAGCCAAGCACTGCATCTTTACCTGACTGTCCATCCTGGGCTCCACCACTGTATTGGGGCACAAATACTTGAGGGGGAGTGAAAACTGGTGCTACAGACTGGACAAGAGTCAAGCCACTTGCTTGACCCACACCAGCACCTTGCATGCCTGCTTCAGCCACTGAGGACATGCCAGCATCTTGGACGCCTGCTTGAGCCACTGGGCCAGCACCTTGCACACCTACTGGTGCTGCAGAACCATAGCTGAACACTGGAGACACCACTACAGGCAGAGTCGTACTGGGACCTTGCGCAAATGTGGGCTCATAAGCATCTTGAACAGCAGCGTATGGTGCAGCTCCAATCGTTGGAGCGCCTCCCTGGTAAGAGGCATAGTTAACTGCAGCATTTGCACCACTGCTGCTGCCCTGGGAACCTGTACAAAAGACAGAAGGTTAACAAGAGCTCCATCAACCAAACACGCAATATTTCACTGTAGATGACAACCTACTTTTTTGGGGGAAGCCACATGTTGACACAATCAACAAGGTCAAGATGGAGACTCTGAAGCCACTGAACAGAGAGGAGGGAGAACAAAGAAACAGATCAATAATCCACACCTACCTGGGGAAATCAGTTAGGAACCCGCCACATACCTCAGAAAAACCACTGCAGCCATCATGGTAAAAGTCAGCAGTGATGATAATGGAAAAGATGAAGGTTTATAAATGTAACCAGAAACCAGCCCTGACCAATCAGAGGTTAATGGCCTAACAACACACAGCTGCTGTTGAGTGGCTATCAGGAAAAGTGGATCAGGGCTTCCTCCATATTTGAATCAGTAAGCCCTTTCCCAGTCAGCATGTTGAAATATGATTTAAAATACTATATTATCCGGGTTTGTAAAAAGAAGTCACAGAAGTGAAGCACTTTTTGTGACAGGATGCTCACTCCACTGTCCTCTTATTTTATGTAAGAATCAGTTACAGTTGGATAAACATAATCAATCATTGCTTTCAAACTTGCTGCCACATGGAATTGTGGCTGAAACAAACAATTATATATAGTGGCATCATACAAAGTAGGTGGTAAATAGTCTTTGATAAGTGCTTCATTATAAACATTTAGCAACAGTGGTGTTTATTGATCACTGATCGTCTTGTAGAATTCTGCACTATATCTGTCAGGTCCTGGAATTTTTGAAGCTTGCATGCTATTAATTGCTTGTTTTATTTCTTGGTTTGAGATTGGTTCTTCTAACGTTTGTCTATCTTCTAGGCTTATAAAGGGTATCTGAATGTTTAAAAAAAAAAAAAACTGTAAGTTTAGAGTCGTTTTGGATTCAGAGGAATTGAGTTCTGAATAAAAATTTCTGAATGCGTCATTAATAATTTTGGAATCTGATGTAATTAGACCCGTGTCTGTACGTATCTCAGTTTTGATGCTGATTCTTCTTTAATTTGTTGAGATAGTAATTTGCCAGGTTTCTCCCCATATTCATAGTATTTACTCTTAGTTTGTGTCTCCGATGTATAGAGTAGATTCAACTCTGTTTGCAAAGGTATTGTTTTGTTGTAAAGATTTGATGAAGGGGATTCTGCTTATAATTTATCTGTCTCTAACAGTTCTTGAGTTGTTTTTGATACCTTCTCTCTCCACCTTTTCTTTTGGAGGCTATTTATAGGTGGAGTCTGAAGTCCCTCCAGCGTTTCTGTTTGTAAACAACAGTATTCAAACTTAGCGCTCCTCCCTCTCAGGTTAATGGCCGCCTCATTCTAGCTAGCCTATTTAAGTTCAAGCCTTTTCTTCAGAGCTCAGAAGTGGGTACAAGCCAAAAAATGATTAACCCTGGTTTTCCAAACTGCATTATCTGAAGCTCTTACATTGTCTTTGATGCATCCACGGTGTTTTCTTTCTTTCTTTCTTTTTCCTTCGAGAGTTCGAGTGACTGGCGTCTGCTCCAATCATGAGCTTATTTCCACACTCTTAGCTCTGTCATTGGCTGCCGATATAAACAAAAGCCTCTATCTAACGTCCTGACCAGACCAAAACAATACAAAAGAGGAAATTACAGGCAGGGAGAGAGACAGTTGCATTCAAACGCACCACAGCACGGGAGTAGATGCCCAAAGGCAGGGTTTTGAGACAGATTTCACTTGCTCAAGTCTAACATTTATTTTTTACAGGGGGAACTTTGGACTATACCTTTAAGGAAATAATATGTCCTTTAATGTAAACCTTAAAAGCTTCCCAAAGCATAAATCTACCAATGTCTGGATCATCATTTGTGTCAAGATATAGTTTTATTTGGTTTTCTATCTATTATTTGACTGTATCATTTAAAAGTAGTATATTGTTAAATTTCCATTTTTTAACTGGCGAAACGCACTCCTTCTTTATCCGGAGTGAGACCGAATTATGAGCAGATAATATGATTGCTTCATAATCATGGCTTTTGCATAAATAATTATAATCAACTAAAAAGAAGTCAATTCTAGAGTTTGAGTGATGGACCGGGGAAAAGAATGAGTATTGTCTTGAATTTGGATGGTATTAGAAATGGGTCATATAATTTGAATTTTCTTTTAAATGAGTGGATAGCTTTGGCTGATTTAGACATTAATAATGTTTTCTTTGAAGATCTATCGTTAAGTGGGTCTTGGACCGTATTAAAATCCCCCACAATTATTAACTGATGTGAGTTCATATTGGGTATGGCTGAGAAATGGTTGATGAAGTTTACATCATCATCAAGAGGAATTAATATCTGATGATCAGTGCCAGTTTTGAGTTTTACTTTCAGTCTGGTTCATGGAGCAGAGGTGAACATCTCCTGCTGTATCTGCAGCTAGTGATGGCCAAATGAAGCTTCCTGAAACAATGAGGCTTTCCAGTCAATTGTTCCGGGAAAAGGTTCAGGGGTCTCATTTATAAAGCTTGCTTACGCACAAAACAGGGCCTGAAAATGGCGTAAGTAATTTTCCACGCAAAGTTTCAGATTTATAAAAACAAACCTGACGGGAAAATGTGCGCACCTGTACGCAAACTCTGAACCTTGCGCGCGAACATTTTGGAGACGGGAAACTGGCGGCACCGCTGGTAAGATGATGAGCTGAAGCCACGATCGTGCATTTAACCATCATATCAGACTGGAGACCATCGTAAACCCCCGTCTGTTCCTGGATTGAGCTGTACGATCCATCAGCCTCATTTCAGAGCTACAGTAGGCTGCAGCTTCAATTATATAGGATGACAGTTATTGGTAGGTTACCTGTAACAAGGTGTGGAGGCTGATTGTAATTACTGAGGAAACGGTGACACTCGTACATAATGCTTCACAACGGACGCGCTGCACTGCTGGAAGATCATGGAAAGAAGAGGATAAAGATGGAGAGAGTTTTTAGAAACCACCAATATTCCTTGAGCCATGATTACTAACTGATGCCGATAGATTCCCCTGAGCAACCTTCCCGAACTGGGGATTCTTAGATCATTTCAGAGGGTCGCTAGACGATTTTAATCGCTGTAACCTAAATACATTTAGAATTTTTATGGTTGTCAAAATAAATCTGTTAATGCAGGGAGATTAATCTGTAGGAATATAAACGCATTCATTTTCTAATAAATAAATTAGAGCCTAACTCAGAATAAAAATTGCAATTTAGCAATATCTTGCAAAAGCCCCTTCTCATATCATATCTCATAAAGGATTTATCTAATAAATTATCAGCATCCAACACATACTATGTGCATCAATCGTGTTATAATAGGTATGCTTTGAAAATAAAATGTTGCAAGGAAAGAAAAAAGTAGCAGGCTGGATTTGAACACCAGGCTCTTGAGTAAAAGACAGGGTTACTAACCAATGTACTAGGCAAACACATTCTGATGTGAGTGCATGATCTATCTTCATGAAAACAATGGCATTCTGCCATGTCATGTAATTTTAATTTCATTTTAACTGTTGTGATCTTGATAATTGTGGATCTCGTGACCTCTGAATGTTTCATGTGCGGATGTGAAACACAGACCGAGACGTTACGTCATCTGCACAAACCGAGGCTTCGTTTTGCGTTGGTCACGTGATTCCTATGCTGACGACACAAGCTCGGTTATGAAGCCTCATTAGGAACGCCCCCTTTTACTCACTACGCACATTGCAGTCTCGAGTTCATCGGGCACATCACTATCTGCAGCTCCTGGTGTTTGCTATTAGACAGGGGAGGGGCCGCAACAGCGCACATTAATCTAAACATTCATTTAAGTCGGTCTCAAAAGTCTCCAATAAGACCAGAAAGTGTCACTAGACCTGTTAGCAGTTTTATTTAAAGAAAGTTATCAGAGGGTCTGAAAACTCGCTAAATATTAGCAACAAAGTCACTGAGTTGTGCGCAATTGGGTGTACCAGAAACTTTTTTTTTTTTTTTTTTTTTTTGTTATACTTGTATGATCCCCGAGGGGAAATTAGGGCTCTGCATTTCACCCATCTCTGTACTGAGTATCAGAGAGCAGTGGGCTGCTACTTAAAGCGCCCGGGGAGCAGTTGGAGGGTTAAGGACCTTGCTCAGGGGTCCACAGTGTTTTAACCTAGGAGTCGTGTCGGGGACTCGAACCCGGGTCCTCCGCGCCAAAGCCCACGACGCTACCACTAGGCCACCCACTCCCCTAACATCAGTTCCCATACCGGGAGTCGAACCCGGGCCACATCTGGCGGATTCTATTGTGTTCGGCAGACTGAGCATTGAAAATAGGAATTGAAACTTTTAAATTTGAACGATTCCGGGAGAATTGGAGAGTTAGTTCCGGTTCCCATCAATACGATTCCCAACCCTATCCTACGGTTTTGCAGTTGAAAGTATTGAAGGTACAGTGGGTACGGAAAGTATTCAGACCCCTTTAAACTTTTCACTCTTTGTTTCATTGCAGCCATTTGCTAAAATCTAAAAAGTTAATTTTATTTCTCATTAATGTACACTCAGCACCCCATCTTGACAGAAAAAAACTGAAATGTAGAAATTTTAGCAAATTTATTAAAAAGAAAAAACTGAAATATCACATGGTCATAAGTTTTCAGACCCTTTGCAGTGACACTCATATTTAACTCACAGATTGTCCATTTCTTCTGATCCTCCTTGAGATGTTTCTACTCCTTCATTGGAATCCAGCTGTGTTTAAATAAACTGATTGGACTTTATTTGGAAATGCACACACCTGTCTATATCAGACCTTACAGCTCACAGTGCATGTCAGAGCAAATGAGGATCATGAGGTGGAAGGAACTGTCCAAGGAGCTCAGAGATAGAATTGTGGCGAGACACAGATCTGGACAAGGTTACAAAAGAATTTCTGCAGCATTAAAGATTCCTAAGAGCACGGTGGCCTCCATAGTCCTTACATGGAAGAAGTTTGGGACGACCAGAACTCTTCCTAGACCCGGCCATCCAGCCAAACTGAGCAATCATGGGAAAAGAGCTCTGGTGAGAGAGGTAAGAAGAACCCAAAGATCACTGTGGCTGAGCTCCAGAGATGCAGTAGGGAGATGGAGAAAGTTCCACAAAGTCAACTATCACTGCAGCCTCCACCAGTCGGGGCTCTATGGCAGAGTTGCCTGATGGAAGCCTCTCCTCAGTGCAGACATATGAAAGCCCGCATACAGTTTGCCAAAAAACACATGGAGGACTCCCAGACTGTGAGAAATAAGATTCTCTGGTCTGATGAGACCAAGATTGACCTTTTTGCAGTTAATTCTAAGCGGTATGTGAGGAGAAAACCAGGCACTGCTCATCACCTGCCCAATACCATCCCAACAGTGAAACGTGGTGGCAGCATCATGCTATGGGGGTGTTTTTCAGCTGCAGGGACAGGACGACTGGTTGCAGTTGAAGGAAAGATGAATGTGGCCAAGTACAGAGATATTCTGGAAGAAAACCTCTTCCAGAGTGTTCAGGACCTCAGACTGGGCCGAAGGTTCACCTTCCAGTAAGACAATGACCCTCACACACAGCTAAAATAAAGGAGCGGCTTCAGAACAACTCTGGGACCATTCTTGACTGGCCCAGCCAGAGCTCTGACTTAAACCCAACTGAGCATCTCTGGAGAGACCTGAAAATGGCTGTCCACCACCGTTCACCACCCAACCTGACAGAACTGGAGAGGATCTGCAAGTAAGATTGGCAGAAGATTCCAAATCCAGGGGTGAAAAACTTGTTGCATCATTCCCAAGAAGATTCATGGCTGTAGTCGCTCAAAAGGTGCTTCTACTCAGTATTGAGTGAAGGGTCTGAATACTTATGACCATGTGATATTTCAGTTTCTCTTAACTTTGCAAAAATTTCTACATTTGTTTTTTTTCTGTCAAGATGGGGTGCTGAGTGAACATTGAGAAATAAAATTAACTTTTGATTTTAGCAAATGGCTGCAATGAAACAAAGTGTGAAAAGTTTAAAGGGGTCTGAATACTTTCTGTACCCACTGTATGCCACCATTTCATTCTGCAATGACTAAGGCATTGCCTTTTCATTTTGTGATGTTATATTTCCTCACATCTGAGGAAAGTTTAACAGATCGGCCATTGATCACATTTTGAGTTAAAGGCTTGAAATCCAAAACTGTAGCCTCTAGATCAGTGGTTCTCAAACTTTTGCAGGGCCCCCTTTTCATTGGGAATAATGTCAAGGCCCCCCATCCACCCAAATATTTACCATGATGCATAAAAGACTGCTTTCAGGAAGGGCAATGACATTTATTCATTAGTACTTTAGGCCCATTTGTTAGTACAAAAACTACAGGCTTGGCTGCCCCCCCCCCCCCCCCCCAACAGAGCCATGAGCCTCCCAGTTTAAGAAACTCCTCTTGGTAGCTCAGATTCAACTTGTTCCCTTAGCTGTGCTGCAGCAGCTTTATGTGGCCAGTAAACTGGAGAACACCCCCAATAACTATCGCAAGCTAGATCAACCCAGGACTCATCTGTTCAGTTGCCCAACGGTGACAGATTTGCTGCAGAAAAGGCCTTGGAGGCCCATTCTGCCCTGTTCCCTCCAATAATGGATATAAAGATGCAACTTGGCAATACAGATGTGTTACCTGTGAGTAACCTCTCATTGAAGTGGCTAGGGAGCTAGCCATTGGCCACCACAGCTCAAACCGGCATCAAGTCTGTTGCCTAAAGGGGTACACCCCTGATGTGCAATTTCCAGATGTAGACACATCATACCCCCTCCATGTTGTAGATGAGCCATTATAGCCTGAAAGGGTTATAATCTGTTGACATTTCTGCTGTGACATTGGCCACATCTATGGAGGGCCTGTAGCCAGCCCATAGCTGATGAGGGAACTACAATTTCCCCAGCAACCAAGTAGTAGCCTCATTTCTTGCTAGAGGTTTGGCCACAACCTCACTTCCTATCAGAAGTTGCAGTGCAGCTGTCCTTACAGGACCCTCTGTAAGAGGTACAAACTGGTGATGTTTCAGAGAAATAGGCTGTACAGTTCCAAGACTTCCTCCAAATCTGGCTTCAGTACACAAGGAGTTGAGCCACAGGTCATGAAACAGCATTTTATTTTGCCAGTGACGGAGACTGATGCAAGAAGCTGCACCATGAACTGCAACAGGTCACTTCCCTTCCTGCAGAGCTCTAGTTGTGCCCTGGGAAGAATTTCTTCTGCTGACCAGAACCACCACCGTCAGTAATGTGCTCCTTCAAGTAGTGGATGGCCTGAGAGTAGTCTTTGCCCGCCTCGTGGTGTTGGCTGAAGGTGCTGTAGGTTCCTTGAGGGATCATGCCATACAGGAACATCCAGTCCAAGTTGCCAGGAGACACAGGGCGGAAGCCACCTGGTCCAGCACCACCCAGTTGGACACCTGGCACAACGACAGTCCCCAACCCCTGTCCGAACCCCGATCCAGACCCTGCAGGGTAGCCAAATTCTTCCGTCTGCTGCTGGTAGTTCCCAAGTTCAGCTTCCTTCTCAACCCTTGAGAGCTCGCCTGACTTGAGGGTGGGTTCCTGGGGAGGAAGAGGGGGTGGAGGGAGAACTGCGCCAATGGATGGTGTGTCAGCTGATCCAGCTTCAAAGACAGGAGCAGGGATGCTCCACTGGGTATCTGGGGAGAAGGTCAGGTTGAGAAGCACAGTAGGTTTACACATGTGGAATTTAGCAATTGAAAGCCACTGGCCATCAGATTGCCAATCTTCAGGTCACCCAATGAAACCAAGCACTGCATCTTTACCTGACTGTCCATCCTGGGCTCCACCACTGTATTGGGGCACAAATACTTGAGGGGGAGTGAAAACTGGTGCTACAGACTGGACAAGAGTCAAGCCACTTGCTTGACCCACACCAGCACCTTGCATGCCTGCTTCAGCCACTGAGGACATGCCAGCATCTTGGACGCCTGCTTGAGCCACTGGGCCAGCACCTTGCACACCTACTGGTGCTGCAGAACCATAGCTGAACACTGGAGACACCACTACAGGCAGAGTCGGACTGGGACCTTGCGCAAATGTAGGCTCATAAGCATCTTGAACAGCAGCGTATGGTGCAGCTCCAATCGTTGGAGCTCCTCCCTGGTAAGAGGCATAGTTAACTGCAGCATTTGCACCACTGCTGCTGCCCTGGGAACCTGTACAAGAGACAGAAGGTTAACAAGAGCTTTGTCAACCAAACACGCAATATTTTACTGTAGATGACAACCTACTTTTTTGGGGGAAGCCACATGTTGACACAATCAACAAGGTCAAGATGGAGACTCTGAAGCCACTGAACAGAGAGGAGGGAGAACAAAGAAGTAGATCAATAATCCACACCTACCTGGGGAAATCAGTTAGGAGCCTGCCACATACCTCAGAAAAACCACTGCAGCCATCATGGTAAAAGTCAGCAGTGATGATAATGGAAAAGATGAAGGTTTATAAATGTAACCAGAAACCAGCCCTGACCAATCAGAGGTTAATGGCCTAACAACACACAGCTGCTGTTGAGTGGCTTTCAGGAAAAGTGGATCGGGGCTTCCTCCATATTTAAATCAGTAAGCCCTTTCCCAGTCAGCATGTTGAAATATGATTTAAAATACTATATTATCCGAATTTGTAAAAAGAAGTCACAGAAGTGAAGCACTTTTGTGACAGGATGCTCACTCCACTGTCCTCTTATTTAATGTAAGAATCAGTTACAGTTGGATAAACATAATCAATCATTGCTTTCAAACTTGCTGAAACAAGGAATTGTGGCTGAAACAACCAATTAAATATAGTGGCATCATACAAAGTAGGTGGTAAATAGTCTTTGATAAGTGCTTCATTATAAACCTTTAGCAACAGTGGAGTTTATTGATCACTGATTGTCTTGTAGAATTCTGCACTATATCTGTCAGGTCCTGGAATTTTTGAAGCTTGCATGCTATTAATTGCTTGTTTTATTTCTTGGTTTGAGATTGGTTCTTCTAACGTTTGTCTATCTTCTAGGCTTATAAAGGGTATCTGAATGTTTAAAAAAAAAAAAAAAACCTGTAAGTTTAGAGTCGTTTTGGATTCAGAGGAATTGAGTTCTGAATAAAAATTTCTGAATGCGTCATTAATAATTTTGGAATCTGATGTAATTAGACCCGTGTCTGTACGTATCTCAGTTTTGATGCTGCTTCTTCTTTAATTTGTTGAGATAGTAATTTGCCAGGTTTCTCCCCATATTCATAGTATTTACTCTTAGTTTGTGTCTCCGATGTATAGAGTAGATTCAACTCTGTTTGTAAAGGTATTGTTTTGTTGTAAAGATTTGATGAAGGGGATTCTGCTTATAATTTATCTGTCTCTAACAGTTCTTGAGTTGTTTTTGATACCTTCTCTCTTCACCTTTTCTTTTGGAGGCTATTTAAAGGGACACTGTGTAATCGGGAGCAGCTCCCTCGTACTTTTCATGCTGCATTCGCGTGAAACCGGGCAGACCGACGACAGCCGATGCATGTAAAGTTATCACCAGCCTCTATGTGAAGACGTGGTCCGTCAGTTACAGTGACATCAGTCCACATCTGATTTGTTGTCATGGCGATGTCGTATTGTTTTCCCTGACCCATGTTTTACCGTCTTTCGCTCGGCTTTATTTATTAAAATAACATCTGGTTTGTTACTAACGGCCGTCTGCCCGACTGCACGTGAACGCAGCATCAGTGAGACGCTAGTCTCTCCCCTCTGCAGCGCGGTTACTTTTCAAAGGCATTACCTCGAACTGAGCTGAAAACTCCGGTGTGTCCGGTGAGTTTCTGTGTTTTCCTACCGTCACACTTCTCCCGAAGCAAAAACATGGCGATACGACATGGCAGCTTTCATCGAGCCGCCTCGCTCGATGTGTAAATGAATGATACGAACGGCAAATTTAGAACTTAGAGGAGCACTTCAGTTTGTTGATGGGAGTGATTACTGATTAATGAAAAAACACTTTTGAACCAAATAATCAGTTTTTGTGAATAAAACACAGGAGAACTTACACAATATCCCTTTAAAGGTGGAGTCTGAAGTCCCTCCAGCGTTTCTGTTTGTAAACAACAGTATTCAAACTTAGCGCTCCTCCCTCTCAGGTTAATGGCCGCCTCATTCTAGCTAGCCTATTTAAGTTCAAGCCTTTTCTTCAGAGCTCAGAAGTGGGTACAAGCCAAAAAATGATTAACCCTGGTTTTCCAAACTGCATTATCTGAAGCTCTTACATTGTCTTTGATGCATCCACGGTGTTTTCTTTCTCTCTTTCTTTTTCCTTCGAGAGTTTGAGTGACTGGCGTCTGCTCCAATCATGAGCTTATTTCCACACTCTTAGCTCTGTCATTGGCTGCCGATATAAACAAAAATCTCTATCCAGAAACGTCCTGACCAGACCAAAACAATACAAAAGAGGAAATTACAGGCAGGGAGAGAGACAGTTGCATTCAAACGCACCACAGCACGGGAGTAGATGCCCAAAGGCAGGGTTTTTGAGACAGATTTCACTTGCTCAAGTCTAACATTTATTTTTTACAGGGGGAACTTCGGACTATACCTTTAAGGAAATAATATGTCCTTTAATGTAAACCTTAAAAGCTTCCCAAAGCATAAATCTACCAATGTCTGGATCATCATTTGTGTCAAGATATAGTTTTATTTGGTTTTCTATCTATTATTTGACTGTATCATTTAAAAGTAGTATATTGTTAAATTTCCATTTTTTAACTGGCGAAACGCACTCCTTCTTTATCCAGAGTGAGACCGAATTATGAGCAGATAATATGATTGCTTCATAATCATGGCTTTTGCATAAATAATTATAATCAACTAAAAAGAAGTCAATTCTAGAGTTTGAGTGATGGACCGGGGAAAAGAATGAGTATTGTCTTGAATTTGGATGGTATTAGAAATGGGTCATATAATTTGAATTTTCTTTTAAATGAGTGGATAGCTTTGGCTGATTTAGACATTAATAATGTTTTCTTTGAAGATCTATCATTAAGTGGGTCTTGGACCATATTAAAATCCCCCCACAATTATTAACTGATGTGAGTTCATATTGGGTATGGCTGAGAAATGGTTGATGAAGTTTACATCATCATCAAGAGGAATTAATATCTGATGATCAGTGCCAGTTTTGAGTTTTACTTTCAGTCTGGTTCATGGAGCAGAGGTGAACATCTCCTGCTGTATCTGCAGCTAGTGATGGCCAAATGAAGCTTCCTGAAACAATGAGGCTTTCCAGTCAATTGTTCCGGGAAAAGGTT
The DNA here is from genome assembly GCA_023101725.1 of Atherinomorus stipes. NCBI lineage: Eukaryota > Metazoa > Chordata > Actinopteri > Atheriniformes > Atherinidae > Atherinomorus > Atherinomorus stipes. Next base: position 16,870 of record JALJCO010012902.1, on the reverse strand, counting down.
CAGGGGTCTCATTTATAAAGCTTGCTTACGCACAAAACAGGGCCTGAAAATGGCGTATGTAATTTTCCACGCAAAGTTTCAGATTTATAAAAACAAACCTGATGGGAAAATGTGCGCACCTGTACGCAAACTCTGAACCTTGCGCACGAACATTTTGGAGACGGGAAACTGGCGGCACCGCTGGTAAGATGATGAGCTGAAGCCACGATCGTGCATTTAACCATCATATCAGACTGGAGACCATCGTGAACCCCCGTCTGTTCCTGGATTGAGCTGTACGATCCATCAGCCTCATTTCAGAGCTACAGTAGGCTGCAGCTTCAGTTATATAGGATGACAGTTATTGGTAGGTTACCTGTAACAAGGTATGGAGGCTGATTGTAATGACTGAGGAAACGGTGGCACTCGTACATAATGCTTCACAACGGACGCGCTGCACTGCTGGAAGATCATGGAAAGAAGAGGATAAAGATGGAGAGAGTTTTTAGAAACCACGAATATTCCTTGGGCCATGATTACTGACTGATGCCGATAGATTCCCCTGAGCAACCTTCCCGAACTGGGGATTCTTAGATCATTTCAGAGGGTCGCTAGACGATTGTAATCGCTGTAAACTAAATACATTTAGAATTTTTAGGGTTGTCAAAATAAATCTGTTAATGCAGGGAGATTAATCTGTAGGAATATAAACGCATTCATTTTCTAATAAATAAATTAGAGCCTAACTCATAATAAAAATTGCAATTTAGCAATATCTTGCAAAAGCCCCTTCTCATATCTTGGTCAGCCAAGTTGTTTTTGTTTTTTTTTATTATCATGTTTTCTTACAGTTGTGTACATATGTATGATTATTGTTGCAGTTGTACTTTTTATATTATTGTTATGTTAGATAGATGTTATATTGTAAAAAAAAACAAAAAAAAAACAGGATTACAAACATTGAATTTCCCTTCTGGGATTAATAAAGTATTTTTCATTTCATTTAATTAATAATCCACCCCCCACTATCCCCCTAATTCATGAAGATTCTGACAGTTTTCCAGCCTCACATGTAGATGCTGCAGGATGATCTGAAATGTCGCACAATAAAGAGCTCAGCTGTTGCGGGGGTCAGGAACAACAACGTCTGGTATCTGGGGGGGTCGTAGCTCAGAAAGTTTGGGAACTCCTGGATCTGTGTGTGAAACTGGACTCGACCAACCCGCCGAATCCGTTTAATCCATAGACTGTATATAATTACTGGACGTAGCTTCCGGTCTCTTCTGAATAGAGAAATGTGAAGCCAGTTGGGCGTGTCTTACCGTCGCCATCTTGCCGTGTCACGTACGTCGTCACTCCAGGAAAATCCTAAAATGGGCACAGCGCGGCCACGGGACAAATGATTGACAGCTGACGTACTGTGGGCTAAACGCTAACTGAGCTAACACGAAACTAAGAGGAGCTAACAAAGATAAGCCCCCTAAGCGGCATGGTTAAGGTAAGACATGCTTAGACTTGCAATTCGCTGACTAAACACCGCCGTTGTGCGACTCTGTAACAAACTGAGACCTTATTAAGAGCAAAGAAGGAGCTAACTAGGAGCCTCCGGTCGGCAGGCGGAGCTTCCGGTCTGCCGCATGTCAATCATAAGGACACGCCCTTAATTATGTGTAATTTGAAGAATAAATAACATCTAAACGAATGAGTTATAAAAAAATTCACCCCCCTCACAGTTGACATGAAGGTAAACGTGACCTAATAAACCTAAAATGATTTTTTGAACCAGGCTGTAAACCTGTTTATTTCTGCTGTGAAGTCGGCGTTTTTAACATGGGAGTCTATGGGGATTTGCTCGCTCTTGGAGCCAGCCCCTAGTGGATGAAGGGAGGATTACACTATATACAACGCGGAAGAGAGCTTCACTGTTCTGAGGCGGAGTTTGCCCCTTGGTTTAATCCCAGTGCGCAGTTTTTGACCACAACGCGCTCCGGTGTGCAGCAGCTGTTGTGATCATTCACCGCTGCAGCAACGTGCTGTCACTTCTGTTTATCTGCGATTCCACTGTGACGTCCAAATATAACGTTCTTTCAACGTTTCACCACCAACAAGCTCCTCCACTTCATTCTCCATGAAACTGCGTTTTCTCGTCTTCTCAGTCGCCACGATCAAGTTTAAATGCCTCAGATCAGCTTATTTATATGCAAAAAATATCCATTAGGTGCTTTGCATTGACCCTTCATGGTAGAAAGTGGGCGTGTAGGGGGCGGGATATGAGCCAAATTAACCTGTGCAAACTTCCAAGGAGAGTGTGATTTATAAAGAGGAAATTGCTTGGATTTTTGCGTACGCCCGGTTTTATAAATCTGAATATTTTTCGGCATAAGCAAACTTTGGGTTTTTGGTGCACGTACACTTTTAGTATAGATCCTGCGCACAGTTTTATAAATGAGACCCCAGTACTCGGCGCTTCATTCATATCCCTCTCTAGTGACATCAAGTGTCCAAAAGGGTCCATAGCAGCCCCAACAACTCTGCACTCAAACCATCTCAGTAGTGCCCATGACCAGGAAATAAAGGATTTATCTAATAAATTATCAGCATCCAACACATACTATGTGCATTAATCGTGTTATAATAGGTATGCTTTGAAAATAAAATGTTGCAAGGAAAGAAAAAAGTAGCAGGCTGGATTTGAACACCAGGCTCTTGAGTAAAAGACAGGGTTACTAACCAATGTACTAGGCAAACACATTCTGATGTGAGTGCATGATCTATCTTCATGAAAACAATGGCATTCTGCCATGTCATGTAATTTTGATTTCATTTTAACTGTTGTGATCTTGATAATTGTGGATCTCGCGACCTCTGAATGTTTCATGTGCGGATGTGAAACACAGACCGACACGTTACGTCATCTGCACAAACCGAGGCTTCGTTTTGCGTTGGTCACGTGATTCCTATGCTGATGACACAAGCTCCGTTATGAAGCTTCATTAGGAACGCCCCCTTTTACTCACTACGCACATTGCAGTCTCGAGTTCATCGGGCACATCACTATCTGCAGCTCCTGGTGTTTGCTATTAGACAGGGGAGGGGCCGCAACAGCGCTCATTGATCTATTCATTTAAGTCGGTCTCAAAAGTCTCCAATAAGACCAGAAAGTGTCACCAGACTTGTTAGCGGTTTTATTAAAAGTTATCAGAGGGTCTGAAAACTCGCTAAATATTAGCAACAAAGTCACTGAGTTGTGCCACGTGCGTCAGCACAATTGGGTGTACCAGAAACTTGGTACTAACGTTCCACATCTGGCGGATTCTGTGTTCGGCAGACTGAGCATTGAAAATAGGAATTGAAACTTAAATTTGAACGATTCCGGGAGAATTGGAGAGTTAGTCCCGGTTCCCATCAATACGATTCCCAACCCTATCCTACGGTTTTGCAGTTGAAAGTATTGAAGGCATGCCACCATTTCATTCTGCAATGACTAATAAGGCATTGCCTTTTCATTTTGTGACGTTATATTTCCTCACATCTGAGGAAAGTAACAGATCTGCCATTGATCACATTTTGAGTTCCATGTTGTAGATGAGCCATTATAACCTGAAAGGGTTATAATCTGTTCACATTTCTGCTGTGACATTGGCCACATCTATGGAGGACTTGTAGCCAGCCCATAGCTGATGAGGGAACTACAATTTCCAGCAACCAGCCTCATTTGTTGCCAGAGGTTTGACTACAACCTCACTTCCCATCAGAAGTTGCAGTGCAGCTGCCCTTACAGGACCTTCTGTAAGAGGTACAAACTGGTGATGTTTCAGAGAAATAGGCTGTACAGTTCAAGACTTCCTCCAAATCTGGCTTCAGTACACAAGGAGTTGAGCCACAGGTCATGAAACAGCATTTTATTTTGCCAGTGACGGAGACTGATGCAAGAAGCTGCACCATGAACTGAAGCAACAGGTCACTTCCCCTTCCTGCAGAGCTCTAGTTGTGCCCTGGGAAGAATTTCTTCTGCTGACCAGAACCACCACCGTCAGTAATGTGCTCCTTCAAGTAGTGGATGGCCTGAGAGTAGTCTTTGCCCGCCTCGTGGTGTTGGCTGAAGGTGCTGTAGGTTCCTTGAGGGATCATGCCATACAGGAACATCCAGTCCAAGTTGCCAGGAGACACAGGGCGGAAGCCACCTGGTCCAGCACCACCCAGTTGGACACCTGGCACAACGACAGTCCCCAACCCCTGTCCGAACCCCGATCCAGACCCTGCAGGGTAGCCAAATTCTTCCGTCTGCTGCTGGTAGTTCCCAAGTTCAGCTTCCTTCTCAACCCTGGAGAGCTCGCCTGACTTGAGGGTGGGTTCCTGGGGAGGAAGAGGGGGTGGAGGGAGAACTGCACCAATGGATGGAGTGTCAGCTGATCCAGCTTCAAAGACAGGAGCAGGGATGCTCCACTGGGTATCTGGGGAGAAGGTCAGGTTGAGAAGCACAGTAGGTTTACACATGTGGAATTTAGCAATTGAAAGCCACTGGGCATCAGATCGCCAATATTCAGGTCACCCACTGAACCAAGCACTGCATCTTTACCTGACTGTCCATCCTGGGCTCCACCACTGTATTGGGGCACAAATACTTGAGGGGGAGTGAAAACTGGTGCTACAGGCTGGACAAGAGTCAAGCCACTTGCTTGACCCACACCAGCACCTTGCATGCCTGCTTCAGCCACTGAGGACATGCCAGCATCTTGGACGCCTGCTTGAGCCACTGGGCCAGCACCTTGCACACCTACTGGTGCTGCAGAACCATAGCTGAACACTGGAGACACCACTACAGGCAGAGTCGGACTGGGACCTTGCGCAAATGTGGGCTCATAAGCATCTTGAACAGCAGCGTATGGTGCAGCTCCAATCGTTGGAGCTCCTCCCTGGTAAGAGGCATAGTTAACTGCAGCATTTGCACCACTGCTGCTGCCCTGGGAACCTGTACAAGAGACAGAAGGTTAACAAGAGCTTTGTCAACCAAACACGCAATATTTTACTGTAGATGACAACCTACTTTTTTGGGGGAAGCCACATGTTGACACAATCAACAAGGTCAAGATGGAGACTCTGAAGCCACTGAACAGAGAGGAGGGAGAACAAAGAAGTAGATCAATAATCCATACCTACCTGGGGAAATCAGTTATGAGCCTGCCACATACCTCAGAAAAACCACTGCAGCCATCATGGTAAAAGTCAGCAGTGATGATAATGGAAAAGATGAAGGTTTATAAATGTAACCAGAAACCAGCCCTGACCAATCAGAGGTTAACGGCCTAACAACACACAGCTGCTGTTGAGTGGCTTTCAGGAAAAGTGGATCTGGGCTTCCTCCATATTTAAATCAGTAAGCCCTTTCCCAGTCAGCATGTTGAAATATGATTTAAAATACTATATTATCCGGGTTTGTAAAAGAAGTCACAGAAGTGAAGCACTTTTTGTGACAGGATGCTCACTCCACTGTCCTCTTATTTTATGTAAGAATCAGTTACAGTTGGATAAACATAATCAATCATTGTTTTCAAACTTGCTGCCACAAGGAATTGTGGCTGAAACAACCAATTATATATACTGGCATCATACAAAGTAGGTGGTAAATAGTAGGGCTGGGCGATATAACAATATATATCGTCTGGACGAGAGAAAACTTATATTGTTTCATATGAAGATCTATCGTTTATATGGCGATAGTTGCTTTACAGCAGTGTTTAATCAAGATGCGCTGCGTGCACACGCACGCTGCAAACAAACATGGAGGGAGATGATGGTGGACTACTCAGACGGGCGTAATTAGACTAATTCTTAAAGGGATATTGTGGAAGTTCTCCTGTGTTTTATTCACAAAAACTGATTATTTGGTTCAAAAGTGTTTTTTCATTAATCAGTAATCACTCCCATCAACAAACTGAAGTGCTCCTCTAAGTTCTAAATTTGCCGTTCGTATCATTCATTTACACATCGAGCGGGTCGGCTCGGTGGAGGCTGCCATGTCGTATCGCCATGTTTTTGCGTTCGGGAGAAGCGTGACAGCAGGAAAACACAGAAACTTACCGGACACACCGGAGGTTTCAGCTCAGTTTGAGGTAATGCCTTTGAAAAGTCACCGTGGTGCAGGGGGGAGAAGCTAGCGTCTGACTGATGCTGCGTTCACGTGCAGTCGGGCAGACGGCCGTTGGTAACAAACCAGATGTCATTTTAATAAATGAAACCGAGCGAAAGACGGTAAAACATGGGTCACGGAAAACAATACGACATCGCCATGACAACAAATCAGATGTGAACTGATGTCACTGTAACTGACGGACCACATCTTCACATAGAGGCCGGTGACAACTTTATATGCATCGGCTGTCGTCGGTCTGCCCGGTTTCACGCGAATGCAGCATGAAAAGAACGAGGAAGCTGCTCCCGATTACACAGTGTCCCTTTAACAAGACGACCAGCCCACCCAAACTATGAGGCTTTTACTTAAAAGAGACAACTTCTGTCGCATGGATGTGGCTTGGATATAAAAAGACTGACGGCAGTCCCAAGAGCCGGGATACCTTCTGTTGTCTGGTCCGTGACCGTGTTGGTCTTTATATAAATCCAAACCACATCCATGGAACAGAAGTCGTCCCTCTTTTAACTACAAACTCCTCGGTTTGGTTTGGCTGGATATCTTGTTGAGAACTAATCATCCTGGTCTGAAACGCGTCTGCCACCGTTTCCCCCCTATGTTTCTTTAGGTCAAGATGCGCTGTGTGTCAGACTCAGCACTACATGCACGCGGTGGCACGTGTCCGCGCACGCACGCTGCAGCACGTGTCCGTACATGCCACGCATCTTGACAAATACAAACACTGCAGTAAGGCGCCTAATCGCGGATACTGTTACCCCGGCTTTTCACCGGGTCCTTGAGCGCAGCACAACGGCTTTGCTCCGACCTCCATGCTGCGAGCATTACACCTGCACTGTGCGCCCGCGAGCGCACCAGCTATTACGAAGCGAAGGCTTCCCAATCATGACGGAGGCTCCGATTGTTTGCTGGACATTTATTTGTTCAACAAAGTTTACAAGAAGAGCAGCCTGAAGTTGCCATTCAGAAACAATAATAACAGTCAAGCGCGAGCAAACAGGATAGAACAGTTCCAGTTAAGCACCCTTCACAATAAAACACTTCCGGGTGTTTCAAAATAAATCATTTTAGGTTGAATCAATAAGCTTCTCTGTATTTATGTATTAAAATCATGTCACCAACACATCCTGCTGAGACAAAATGAAGTAGAAGAAACATTTAGTACCTACGACCTTTATTTGTTCAGTAGATGATTTGAAACAGCATTTCCACGTTGCGTTTTAAATACAAATTAGTTATTGATTAAATTATTATTGAATTGAACATCACCCCCCCCAAAAAAAGCGCTATATCGTATGTATATTGTTATCATGATATAAAATTTGTTATATCGTGATATGGGATTTTAGTCATATCGCCCAGCCCTAGTAAATAGCCTCTTATAAGTGCTTCATTATAAACCTTTAGCAACGGTGGAGTTTATTGATCACTGATTGTCTTGTAGAATTCTGCACTATATCTGTCAGGTCCTGGAATTTTTTGAAGCTTGCATGCTATTAATTGCTTGTTTTGTTTCTTGGTTTGAAATTGGTTTTTCTAACTTTGGTCTATCTTCTAGGCTTTTAGAGGGTATCTGAATGTTTTTGAAAAACATTTCTGTAAGTTTAGAGTCCTTTTGGTATTCAGAGGAATTGAGTTTTGAATAAAAATTTCTGAATGTGTCATTAATCATTTTGGAATCTGATGTATTTAGACCTGTGTCTGTATGTATCTCAGTTAGTAGTCTTGATGCCGCTTCTTCTTTACTTTGTTGAGCTAGCCAGGTTTCTCCCCATATTCATAGTATTTATGCTTAGTTTGTGTCTCTGATGTATAAAGTAGATTCAACTCTGTTTGCAAAGATATTGTTTTGTTGTAAAGATTGTCATTTCTAGAGTTTGAGTGATGGACCGGGGAAAAGAATGAGTATTGTCTTGAATTTGGATATTTTCGAAATGGGTCATATAATTTGAATTATCTTTTGAATGAGTGGATAACTTTGGCTGATTTAGACATTAATAATGTTTTCTTTTAAGATCTATCGTTAAGCGAGTCTTGGACCGTATTAAAATCCCCCGCAATTATTAACTGATGTGAGTTCATATTGGGTATGGCTGAGAAATGGTTGATGAAGTTTACATCATTGGTGTTGTGGGCATAAACACAGGCCAAAGTAACACAATTATTATACCGTTTGGGCTTAATGCGAGCTGAGGTAAAGATCACTTCATTTATCAGGTTTTTGGTTTTAGCTGTTTATGATGCACTACCAAGCCAATCTCCATCTCTGGGGCATGAGTGACTCTCCAGCTGCTTTGTGCTCCAGGAGAGGCTCTTTGGAGCACATCCTAAGCAGCTGTCCCAAAGCTCTTGTGGAGGGACATTACTGTTGGTGGCACGACCAAGTACTGAAGCCATCTCCAGATCCATGACCAAAAACAGCAGCAAGCAACAGCAGGGCATGAGGAACATTGCCTTTGTCAGAGCCTTAGAGCAGCAGTGATCAAAGCCCAAACCAGCAGCTGGCCTTCTCAGTTCTGCACTGGACTTGGATCTTCCACTTGATGTGTGCAAGCAGCTCAAGTTCCCAGACCATGTTGCAGCAGCTTCTCTGAGTCCAGATATTATGCTGCCATCAGTTTCTACAAGGCAGGAGTTTAAATGGCTTCGAACCCATTCATGGACCTGGCAGGAAGAGACATTTACCGCATTTGCCACAACCATGAAAAAAATCTTCTGAGTCAGTGGTCCCACAGGTAGTCTAGGGCAAGCTTGATTCCTAAAAGAAAGCTAGGTGGATGGCGGTACAAGAAGGGTTATTTCTTCCTTTGGTTAACACTGAATGAGCTTTTGTTTCTTTTATCCTTATAGTTCTTGATTGTGGCTTCAGAGGGGAATTAGCTCAAATAGTAGAGCGCTTGCTTTGCATGTGAGAGGCAATGGGATCGACAACTGTATTCTCCAGAAGTCTTTGTCTCTCTTTTGATCCAACAGTAAGGAATAGCTGTTTCAGCAATTTTTTGTGACTGACTGATTTGCATATGGCCATTAAAGGAGCCCTATCATGAAAAATGGACTTTTAAGAGCTTTCAGCATGTTACTGTGTTATTTCCTCATAAAAAACTTCATTTTAGTCGTTTTTTCTTCATTTGAGCATATTTGAGTAATATAAATGAATATTCAGGCCAAGCTCTAGCCTCCTTAACATAACTAACTTACACCGGTATATGCAACGAGGTGGCACCAATCACAAAGCGACAAACACGAATGCTTAGCATCGTAGTAAGACACCCTCTTTGTTGAACAGAAACTCAAAGAGAATCCTAACCTATACATACTCTCTGAGGAAGAAACTAACAGCCTGCAGGAAGATTTCCTCAGAGACTAACAGCCATCAGCTAACAAATGTTTGCTCCAGAGTTCAGGAGTTTTTTTTTTTTTTTAAAGCTGTGAAGGACGGCAAGTTGGGGAAAATGTGGTTGTGTTCAGCGTGGGAGTTTATTTGTTGTACTGGATGAATTGACTTGCCAGAAGTGGTTGGATGATAACTTCAGGAGCAGAAAAAAAACCTTAACTTTGTGACAACTTCACAAATCTCGGGCAGTAAAGTGATTTTTCTCTGGGATTACTTCTGAAACCGGACGCAGTTCCTACTATCAAAACGTGCATGGACAGACAACAGCACCAGTGAGTGAAACACATCTCTCAGCTCAATGCTAACTGTTAGCCTATGATTTGTTTGATAATTTACTTACTTGTTGGGGGCTCTGTGGTACTTCTGTGGTACTGCGTTTACTTCAAACTCCATATCAGACTCTGGCTTGAGTGCATACAGCTCCATAACAGGCTGCTCCATTTTATCCCGTCGATCGGAGGATTATCCATTAGTGTTTACAAAAAACGTCCATGTGAGCCGCCAGTGACGGTGCTACAAGCAATTCTGTGAGCCTTCAGAATCAGTGTCTCTTCCGGGGCGACGTCATGAAATGGGTGTAAAACATGTTGCAATTGGTCGAGAGCTCCGTGATTCAGTACAGTCAGCCATCTTACTTCTGTGTTGGAAATTAGACGCATAGAAAAACTAATTTTTAACACCAAATTAGTTCCTGTAGTGGCGATGGGAACATATTTAGCCTATAAATGCCTGTATTTGACTTTTGGAACATTTGAAAAGCATGATACAGCTCCATTGAAAAATAGGACATTAGTCATAGGCCAGAGCAGCTAAAGTCATTACAAGTTGCAATTCAGATATCATTAGGTATTTGCAAGTCCGATCAAGACTCTTCCAGGGAATCCATGTAAGTCAAAATGCTTTAAAAGTTCAGACACATTAAGGCAGGGGTGTCCAGGTCCAGTCATGGAGGGACAAAAACCTTCAGGTTTTCTATGCCTCCCTGCTCCAACACACCTAAGTCAATTTAGTGACTCGTTGTGCAGAACTTCATTGGCTTGCGTATTGATTAAAACTGAGTAAGGTGTGTTGGAGCCAGATGGGAATGTAAAGCAGCAGCTGTCAAGGACCAACCTTGCCACCCCTGCATCAAGAGATGGTTCACCTCCGGTCCCAAAGTGCCAACACAACGAGGATGGGACTCAAGCCCATGCATGCAGAGCACAATGGATTAGCAGTCCATTGCCTTAACCACTCGGCCACCTCGTCCATTTCACACAAGTTTCTACGGTCACCAAGTACCAAACAAAAAGTGATGTCCGCGCTCACGTTTTAGTGGCAAACCCTAGACCAGATGGCTCAAGGAAACTATTGAATTGGAACTCATTTAACACCACTAGACTAATCATTATCTCAGATAGGCATCACACGATAGGCCTTTAGGTTGTATAATTACCAAATTTATTAAGATGGGTGCAGTTAAAGTTACAGCTGGGGCACACTTGAGTTAGTAATGGGCGCTCTTTCTGTTTTGCTGCTTGTGAGGGGGAATTAGCTCAAATGGTAGCGTGCTCGCTTAGCATGCGAGAGGTAATGGGATTGACGCCCGTATTCTAACATACTATTTTCAGTTTCCAGACATTCTGGAAACTAATGTGGAAGAATTATGTGAATGGTGGATTACAGAGGTTTTAAATTTATCAAATAGATAGCCCCTAGATATCCAGCATGTTGTTTTCAGAGAGTCCATAGATGGTTAAGTGCAGCACTTTAGAACATTAACGCTACAACTGCAGCTTCAGTAACCTCAGGTTACTAACCTCCCCCCTCAGCCGCATTGTGGTTCTGATTTGCGTGGCAATTAGGCTACTAATAGCCCATTCAGTTCAAACAAAAGGTTGAGCAATTACAGTGCTAACAGCAAGCTATCACACATCCTAACACTCGTCCCACTCCCAGGAAAAATTATCTTGTCCTGGACCAGAGTAAAAACTCAATGCTTTAATAGGACGGGAACGGAGTCATGGTCAACAACTGGCGGCCAGTAATCATGGTTTTCTTTAGAAACTTGATTATTCTCAGGGTGCGAACCATGGGGGAGCTGTAGCCCCCCTTAATAAAACATGAGCTCCCATAAAAACAGGATTTGTGAAATTTTGGGGGAGCTCTAGCCTATAATACCCCTTTCCCACTGGCCCAAAAACTCGTTTAAACCCATGAACAATCTGCTTTTAATGGCAGTGGGAAAGGCTCACCGACACGCTTCGACCCGCATCAAACGACTCGGCAAGCGACGCAGGTTAAAACTGCCTTCAGGCGGCTCGGCTCGGATCGGCATGCAGTGGTCACAACAGTTGACCCGCACATTTACGTGATGACGTTGGGCTGTACGTGGTCACATTGTGACATCGCACCGGTCACGTCTCACAAAGTACCAAAACAACTCTGCTTTGGCCATCAATTCACGCCGCCTGCATTTCATCTGTAGAAAATCATTCGCTAGTTTTCCTCCAGTTTGAAGACAGACAAAAGTGCAACAAGAAAGTATGTTGGCAACAGCCTGACTCGCTCTCCATTGTTTACTTTCCTGATTTCTGTCGCATGGCTGACATCATCAACACAAACCCAGCGTGGTGGCATCCCCAGACATGCAGCAGTGGGGACAGAGGCCATACAGCTGCCAGAAGGTGATCAGACCCGGCCTTTTTTTGTCATTGTGAAAAGACCGAAATGCCAATTATGAGCGGGTCGATACGCGTTTGAAAAACCAGCGTGAATGTGCTAATTTTAGTGGGAAAGCATGTTGATTTCTCTCAGATTCACCGTAGCATAAATGACTTCCATGGTAAAATTATAATGTCCACTGGAGCGAGGCAGCGCTGCGAGTTAAAGTGCTCCTACATTAAATTAGGGAAGGGATGCCCGAGGTGTCCACTGACTTCACAGAAGCAAAAAACCTCCCTTCGCTACATGTCAGACGGTTCACGCCTCCACGTCATCTAGCTTATTAATTTCCGATAGGACTCCTTGAAGAGCATATTATACCATATGGTCACTTACGAAGGCAATCATATGAGGATGGCTTCGAACCCATTCATGGACCTGGCAGGAAGAGACATTTGATAAGTTAAACCGCATTTGCCACAACCATGAATAAACTCTTCTAGGTCTGTGGTCCCACAGGTAGTCTAGGGCTAGTTTGATTTCTAAAGAAAGCTCGGTGGATGGAGGTACAAGAAGGGTTATTTCTTTCTTCAGTTAACACTGAATTAGCTTTTGTTTCTTTTATCTTTATAGTTTTTGGTGGTGGTTTCAGAAGGAATTAGCTCAAATAGTAGAGCGCTCGCTTTGCATGTGAGAGGTATTGGAATCGACACCTGTATTCTCCAGAAGGCTTTGTCTCTCTTTTGACCCAACAGTAAGGAATGGCTGTTTCAGCAATTGGGGTGACTGACTGATTTGCACATGGTCATTAAAAATAAGGCAATAATCCAACACATTTGGGAATAAAAGAAGAGTTTATTTGCAAAAGCAGTTAACTCTGTTTTTTTTTCTAAAAGGTGTTCGTCAGTTTTTGCTAATTAACTCTTCAAATATTAAAGGTACAGTCTGAAGTCCCTCCAGCATTTCTGTTTGCAAACAACAGTATTTAAACTTAGCTCTCCTCCCTCTCAGGCTAACGGCCGCCTTGTTCTAGCTAGCCTATTTAACTTCAAGCTTCTGCTTCAGAGCTCAGAGGCGGGTACAAGCGAAACTATTATTAACCCTGGTTTTCCAAAGTGTATTATCTGAAGCTCGTACCTTTTCTTCCGTGCATCCACGGTGTTTCCTTTCTTTCTTTTTTTTCCCTTCGAGAGTTCGAGTGACTGGCGTCTGCTCCAATCATGAGCTTATTTCCACACAGCATCATGCTCTTAGCTCTGTCATTGGCTGGCGATATAAACAGAAATTTCCACCCAGAAACGTCCCATCCATGACCAAAACAATACGAAAGAGCTAATTACAGGCAGGGGGAGAGAGAGTTGGGTTCAAGCAATACAAAGTTTTACTTCAGGGGACGCTGACTAAGCCCAATAAGCCTGCAGGCTGCTTTCACCGTGATGCACCATCACTGACGTGGTCCATCTCCGGCGGCGTCTGAGTCACCCCACAGCTTGAGCTGAGCTCCGGAGGCTGTGGTTCGAACAATCATTGCTTATTACAGTAGCCTATTTTGTGTTTATGTTGTGTATGGGTTGAGTTGTTAGTTATTATGCACGAAAGAAAAAAAGGCGGCTTCCCTGAAGCCCACAGTAGGGTTCGCACACTGATTATTCTGTTCAACACAACAAAGCAGCCAAACTATTATTCTGCTGCTACGATGCTGGACAGGACAAGTAAGAGGGAGGAAAAATGACTGCTTGTTTGGACAGTTCTGTCTCACTGCCATCATGGTGATGTGTTCAATGCTGCATTTTTATGCAGGTCGGAGATGCGCAGCACGTCAGCTAATGTGACAGTGCACGAGTCAAAGCAGGGAGGGAGGGAGGAAGGTGACACCAGGGAGGAGATGTCGAGAGCAGAGAAAGTTGGGCGTGAAAGGAAACTGTTTCACTCTGAACGTTTTACTCCAAGTTTCACCCCACACAGCTCCTCTTCCTCTCCTCTTGGAGAGTTAACCGGCGAAGTTTGACAGTTTATCAGTCGGAGTTTTTAACGATGTGGAGCCAAATGACTGGAGCAGCGCAGTTACTAAACACTCAGAGTTGTTGCTTCAGGAACATAAAGAACAAACAGAAAGACAATAACGGGTTTGTTACTGAACGGAAAAAAATAGCTCTCTATGTGCCATTGCAATAGATTATACACAATTTAAATCACGTTTTTGCAAAGTATTGTAAAAGTACTATAGAGAAACTTAGTTGCCAACCGTTGTGTATTTTTGACATTTTCATCAATGGTAAAACGCTGATTCTGTGTTCTGCAACTGCAGAAGAACCACAGAAGATGAGAAAAAGACCGGTCAGACGGGCTTAATGTGATCTTGGAAAAGTTATAAAAATAATTCTGATCATTCTGTAATAAAATGATGCTCCCAGTCGAACCTGGAGTAGGAAGCCTTTTATGTAAGACTTAATGTTGCTGATTACGATGTAGTCTGGGGACAGACCCGCAAATGGATGAAGTTTGTGGGAATTTCCCTGTGAGGCTCTTGGACGAAGATGAATGGGATAAATTTGCGCGAATCACCAGACAAGCCCACACAAAATAACAGGAAGAGAAAGCAATAGTTTTGCTACAGAGTACTGAAATTATGAAACTGTTATTTTTCTGCATTAAACATCTGTTTTTATTTATTTAATTTATTCATTTGGAAATAAGTGTTGGGACCTCATTCAAATCAGTGTATATTTCACGTGCTCTTGTGATATTGAGGTGGACTGAGGCCTGATTGTCAGCCAACTTCTCTCTGATTTGATGTTAATATAGTGTCCTTATCAACCACCACACAGCAGCAACAACAGTATTCCTACAGTTTCGTTGAGGCCAGAAAGAATGAGAAATGGCGGTGCAAATTAATCCTGTTTGAATCCAAACTGCAGGGCAGTCCAGTTTGCGTGATGTTTCCGTTCAGGAGCTGCTTTGACGGGGGATGAAATTATCCTTTAAGTCAACCGTATGAAACAACCCAAAAGTCCGTGACCATGATTAATTTAAAATGATCTGATGAAATTTTTCTTTTTTTTTTAAAGTTTTTTTTTTTTTTAAGTGGTGCAGGGAATGAACACGCTCCACCATTAATTTAATAATGCAGTGATTTTTGTTTCTCATAAAACTGAGCATTTACGTTCTGGACAGACGAAAATGAGCCTTGGGCTTCCTGGTTATTCATCCTATTTTTGTGAGATCAGGATAAGGAATAACTACAACTGAAAACATTTTCCCAAATTCTTTTCATCACCTGGAACATAAGCACATAGGCCTGTTATAGTTTCACGTTTCAAATCAAATGAAGAATATGAATTCATGGTTCAATGAATTTTGACAGACCACTAGTCAGTCCGCCGCTTCTGGCAGTCTGGAAATTCAGATAACATCAGAATGACTGGGCGATGAGAATTCTGTGAGAGATGCACCATGTCCTGGTCAAACCCTGTACTTCAATGAATAGGTGGGGTTTGAGTAAAACATTGGCACGCCCAGCAAACAGAGGGGGGCCACTCCAGCGGCTGGAACTTAGCAGGAATTTGGCTGAAAGACTCACGCCATTCAGCTGGCTTTCAGCCTGAAGGGGAACTTTTAAACTGCTACTATTGTATAGTAATATAGTAAACTCCAGCTGTATTTAAGTACTTACCAAAGACATTTCAACAACAAAAAATAAAGAGGAAAAATAAAATTATCCCTGGCCAAACTTGAACAGACCTGGTTAATGTTCACCATTTTAAGAACTTCAACTGTTAAGCTGGCTGTTTTATTAAGAGTCTACAACTCAAAGTACTTTAAATGTATGTCCACATTTTTCACTAAGAGGAATTAATATCTGATCAGTCCCAGTTTTGAGTTTGATTTTCAGTCTGTTTCATGGAGCAGAGGTGAACATATCCTGGTGCTTGCTTTTAGACAGGGAGGTGACGCAACAGTGCACAGTAAACTAAAAATTTAAGTCTCAAAAGTCTCCAATAAGACCAGTGTGTGTCACTAGACTTGTCGTAAGCAGTTTTATTGAAAGCCATCAGGGGGTCTTAAAACCCTGAATATTAAAATTGTGCCCTGTGCGTCAGCGTAATCTGGTGTACCAGAAACTTGGTACCAACATTCCATATCCTACAGATTCCTGTGTTTGGCAGACTGGGCATTGAAAACAGGAATTGAAATTCTTCACTTTGAATGATTCCAGGAGAATTGAGGGCTAGTTCCAGTTCCCATCAATACTCTATGCCCAACCCTAGCCTGTGGTTTTGCAGTTAAAAGTATGCCACCATTTTATACTGCAAATGACTACTATAAAGGCATTGCCTTTTCATTGTTAAATTTCAACAATTTAACAAAACTGCCATTGACATTTTGAAATCCACAACTGTATCCTCTAGATAGTTCAGACTCAACTTCTCAGCAGCAGTATGTGGCCAGTAAACTGGAGAACACAAATAGCTATAGCAAGCTAGATCTGAACTCATCTGTTCAGTTGCCTAACTGACAGATTTGCTGCAGAAAAGGCCTTTGAGGCCCATTCTGCCCTGTTCCCTCCCATTACGGATGTGCAGAGACGACAGATCTGCTACCTGTGAGTAAACTCACATGGAAGTGACGAGGGAGCTAGCCATTAGCCAACACGGCTAAAGCTTGCATCCAGCGTGTTGCCTAAAGGGGTACACCCCTGATGCACA
>JALJCO010012900.1:0-262042 GCA_023101725.1 Atherinomorus stipes | reverse complement strand
TGTTAGATATAACCCTGATAGAAAGTGTGTCATGGCCAAACGTACCACGGTTGAAAATGGCATGAAAATTTCTTTTTGTATCGAAAAAATATTGTACTGAGACAATAAAGTACCCAATTGAACCATCTTTTTTCTTTTTGTGTTGTTGCACCCTAATTATATCATTCATTGATTCATTTTCTATACCAATTAGTCCAATTCAGGGTCACTGTGGATGCTGGAGGCTATCCCAGCAATAATCAACCAAGAGGCAATTATGCTGTAAACCAGAGTTATTACTACATTTAGTAATATGTTTAATAAGAATATTTTTAAACAACGACTGAATAATTTTAGTCAAAGGTCAGTGTATAACTGTAAGCAGTGAAGCTCTTTTGTGATCTGCAACTATAAACTCAGTTTTGAATCTTCATTAATGTGACTATCTGCCTATCACTGTTTATCTGAAACAACTAAAATTAGATCTTGCACTTTCTCAGTTTGCTAGATATAAATCATCAAATCTGAAGTAGACTCCGATATCTCCAGCAATCCTGCTTTGGAGAAAGAAGGTATAGAAAATGGATGGGTGGGTGAAGAAGCAGACAAGTTGTTCGGGGTTAGCCTTTTATGTTTTGACTTGTTTTACACAGATCAATAAAAATGATGTTTGAATAGAAAATGTTCAAATTGCTAGACATCTTCTGCACTGCAGACCACAATCACTGTTGCCCTTTGTTTTTTCTAAGGGTTTTATCTAATTAGCAAAGACTGCATGGTTGTGCTCACTGATCTGGCCAATCAGATGGTAAATTTAGAGCCGTAATCACATTTGATTTGCCATGGACTACCCTCTCTAGCATGAGACCAAATGCAGGCTCAACAGATGCAGCACCAGTAGAAGAGCAGCCAAAAAAGAAATCTTAAAAAAAAAAAAAAAAAAAAAAAAAAAAAAAAATCATTTCGGGTGCACATTGGCTATTTAACTAAAAAAAGATTGAGGTTTACTTCATATTTTAGGATTGCAGAATGTACAAACCATTAAAGCATGCAGGCTGGGGATGTGTTTTCTGACTATGATGAATTGCCTGCAGCTTATCAACAAGAGTTGGCATATGGTGTGAAGACATCGCTTGATGGGGTGTCCATCAATCTGTCAATGATTTGAATGGGGTCTTTTTTTTCTGTTTCTGCTAATGTTGAAGAGTATTCCCAGTATGCTTCTTAAATCAGAATTAATTCTGTCTGAATATCTTCAGATAGATGCAGTGGCTGTTAGTGGATGTACATTTTCTATTGGCTAATGTTCCACATATTTACATTGTTGCTGTTTTACAGGTATAACCACATACACACATATTATATTATTAATCCCATGACCTTCTTTATGTAATGTAAACACTGTGGACCAGATGCACGGCTGCAGATGAACTACACTAGAGTCATTTTGAACATACACAGTTGATGAAAAACAGTGTAGAAACAATATGATGCATGGGCGGGATCATAGGTGATGATTTAGAGAAATAATCCTGAGTAAGCTTATAGATTTTTGTTCTCAATCAG
Organism: Atherinomorus stipes; assembly: GCA_023101725.1. Lineage (NCBI taxonomy): Eukaryota > Metazoa > Chordata > Actinopteri > Atheriniformes > Atherinidae > Atherinomorus > Atherinomorus stipes. Next base: position 260,497 of record JALJCO010012900.1, on the reverse strand, counting down.
ATTCACTAATATAACGATATCTTCAGATACCTTAGGGTTTGAGAACGATATCAGGTATGTCTTTTTGTCTTTTGCTGGAGCATGTTTTGTGAACACAACTGGACTCCAAGTTAAAACGTGACGTTGGCAAAAAGGGGAAATAAAAATACACAATTATTGCAGCTTTATTTCTCATGACGCCGCACAGTGGCTGCAAACTTTCATTTATCCAGAATATTTCACACCTGTGTTAAATAGTGGTTTGCTGTGTTGATTTTTATTAAATTAACAATGAGAACTAAATACACTACCCTCACTGCTCATGAAAAATGATTGTCCCTCTCAGAAGTTGCAGCCTTTTGTGCACAAAGCTGCAAGTTTGCCCCTGCTTTTCAGACGTACTAAAATAGACGCAAAAAAAACAGCAAGGCAATGCATCTCATGGATGATAAATCAACTTGCCAGTGCTAAATTAATATATTTACATTTTCTCCTCCCATTACACATACTTTTGCGTGTAAACGCCCCAAATTGCATATTCATTGCAGAAAAAGTACTAAATGGATAAGAGACGCAATTTAGCACATTTTAAAGACCGAACCCCTTTAGCATCTTCCCAGGAAGATGAGCATTTTAATAGCTAAGTCAGTGCTGGTCAGCAGGATCAGAGGTTCTGACTGGTTGTTATTAAACAGGCATGGTGGATTCTTCCAAACTTTGAGCTAGAATAAAATTTAATCACCTATGTCTATAGCAACTGTCCATGGCATTACTATCAAGAAGGGAGCTGCTTTGTTATTTAGGGGGTCATGGCTCAAAAGATTTGAAAACCACTGGTTTACACTTCCATTCTCTACTTTAATCTGTCATATAAGTGAGGTCAATGAAAAAATTAACTGTTCTAACCCTTCTGACTCCATGGTTCTCCTTGGCATTTTTTGGTGTAGTATTTGAGTTTTTCTTTCTTTGTGTTTTTGTTTGGTAAGAACTATGCCTGAGTAGACAGGGTTCAGGCTGCGGTGGTGGTGAAAATATAGTGTGTGGAAAAAAAAGAAGAAAGTATTCCCTATATTTATTGTAAGGGTCATATTATAGAAAAATAAAAATAGATAAATTGGGTTCTCTCTATGTCAAAAATTATGTTTATACAACACCTTACATATTACACAGATTTGTTATCTGTTAATTTATAGAGTCAAACTACAGAAACAGAGCCGTAAAACTACAGACCCTACAGCGCTAACTGGTCTGGAGCATTCAGGTGCGTGTTAACACTATAAGGAAATGCATTCACTATGATATATAAAGCAGCTGTTGCTGTGTATAAATCACAACTGCAACAGAATGGGAAAGATTATTTACAAGAGAAAAACTTTCTGCAAGTTCACAATATTTTCAGGACTGAATGTCCTAACAAGTTCAACCAAGGTCAGGCCGTGCAATGTACAGAGAAACTGCAAAAAACCCCAGAGCAACAGCTTACAGGCCTAAGTTGGCATGTAAAATGTTAAAATTTGTGAGGATACTATAGGAAAAGACTTAAGAAGCCAGATTGTTTGGAAATCAATAATCAAACCTCATCACTGTTAATGGTCCCATATTATGCAAAATTCACTTTCTTATGGGTTTATAACAGTCAAATGTAGTGATAGGTACAGTTCACATTTGAATCAATACGGTAACAACTTCCGGTACCGATCTGTACCAGTTTTTGATACCAGTACTTTTGTGTGTTTATGTGGCAATAACAGATTTATTAATGATGGAATAATTCAATGAGAGAAAAGATGGAATGAACTGATACTGTCGCAGCATTTTGTGCAGCGGTGGGATGGAGCCTCCTGCACGCAGTGACCAAGCCCAGCTTACAAACTTGGTGCAGACAGTTTTTGCAGTGCTAGATAAACCAAACAAGCGTCTTCAGAGAGAGACACAGACTCAATGACAGATTTAAATTGTGGCTGATACAACAGCACGCGTGCGGAAACTCCACTGTGATGAGGAATTTAATAAGGTGTGGGATGCGAGGGTGATGGATGGAGGGAGAGACGTGACATGCACCTCGGCTCCCGAACTGGTTCGCCGTGTTGGTTGATGGCAAACTCATTAAGCAGTTACTAATTGTTCACTACTAGTGGGTGACTAATTTCATAATTGACAATTCGTTTATTGTTTATAAGCTTTGTTTTTCTTTTGTCTTCCTTTGTGGCTGGTCAGCTTTTCTTGAGTAGTTTATTGACATCAATAAACACACACTACCAGTCAAAAGTTTGGACACGTTTTCGCATTAGATTCAATGAGAAAGTATCCAAACTTTTGACTGGTCCTCTAAATATGCTGCAATTTTTGCATGATCCAATTAGTCAACAGATTGACAAAATAATCTGTGATTAATTGATCATCAAAATAATAGTTTGTGACAGCCCTAAAAAGAAAAGTGGCGTCACGATTCGCCCACAATGATATGAGAAATTAAGAACGTCATACAGAAAATAAGTAGCTTACTTCAAGTTATTGAAGTTATGTTTCTACAAATTATTGCATCAAGTGTACAAAAATTTTTCTCACACTGGTTCTGCAATTTGGTTTTGGTTATTTATAGAAATGCTTTCTTTAACTTGTGACTGTAAGTCTTTATAAAACATTAACATCTATAAACTCATGGAAGCATGGCTTTCCATAAATGAAAGCCTCAATCGTTTGCATTATAAGTTTGTCATCCAATTTCACATCAATAGTAAATATTACAGCCTTACTGTCACTTGTCTGGCACTATCTTGGGTATGTCAGAATGATGGCATGAGGAACATGGAATTCAAGGTGACCCATGTCTGAATGACTGAATACCTTCACTTTAACAGATTGATGAAGCCATTAATTTTATGCATTCAATGCCTGGAAAGGGATTTAGATATCATGGGAAACTTGCTCAATGTGGAAAGCTGTGGAGAGGAAGAAAAAGCATTTTCCTATTTAGAAAATTATATTTGAGGTTAAATGTCTTGTTTGAGCTGAGTTTTTTTGAGCCCTTAAGGTATTTAGGTTTTTGTACTTTTATAACTTTTATTTTAATTAAATGAGAAATGTTGTCAAATAATTATCAAATCATAAAATACTAATTTGGTTTTAATCTGTTGTGGTGTTGTAATCAACCATTTAGGACTAAAATGCCAAAACAAGATGTATATTTCAGGTATTCATATAAGAAGAGAAAAAAGAGCCTAACACATTGGGAACCATTTGGGAACTGTATTTAATAAGAAAACATGAGGGGTTACACACAAAAATAATTTATTTTAAATGAAAGATGCAGCAAAAACAGGAAGGTGCTGAAAGAACTGAATGGTATTCTGAAAGTTTAAAAAAAAAGACATTTTGTATGAATAGATCCAGCAGAACATTCTTTGACAAATATTTGTGAGCAAATGCACAGTAGAAGAACAAGTACACACCATTACCCAGTAAATAAAACATTCTGGTGGTACATTTGTCAGATGATTACATGTTAAATTCCAGAGGGAGCTTTTTGGCATCAGGTTAGAAATTTATGTCTTACGAGTACTGAATGTTAAATAATAACAAGCCACCACTGACATTATTATACCATTCTTGTCATACTTTGAATATTTTCTAGGTGAAACCTGCTTTTATTTCACACTAAAGAAATATGCACACAGAATACTGATGCAGGTTTTCATCAAATAAGAATGTTGATGTGTGTCAGGTCTGTGATACATTTAGCTTTCTCAGCAGTTAATTTCTTTTTCCTGGACAGAATCATGTTTAGCTTTTCCAGCAACAACATCATAGTATGAGCAAATAAATGTGGATCTGATGTGGAAAACAAAATACGATTTTATGGATTAATCCATGCATCTACAGATTTGTTTTCTATGCTTTTTTTTTTTTATATCAAAGTCAGGGTAGTGGCTGTACTGTATTGTGTTTTTTTTTTTTTTTTTGTCTGCTTGTGTGTTTGTTTGTTTTTTTAGGTACTGTTTAGAATGTATGGCATCCTTGACATTTAAGCATAAACTAAACATTTTCTGAAATAAATGTAAATGGACCAGCTAAGTAAAAAAAAAAAGAAAAAAAAGAAAACTTTTATTATTTATTCAAGAAAATCAAAATTAATCCTCACTTTTAAAATGCAGAGAATGAAATCGCTTCACATGATCAATGTCAACATTTCTTAACTGAAGCTGCATTTCCACCACCAGCTGCATAGCAGCCATGAGCTACTGTGTTAGCAATCTACTATGCATGTGAACACAAGCATTGTGTTTACATGCACAGGGAGCATGTGAACACTGGGAGCAAGGCGGAGCCCAGGCAGGTAAATTTTGGGAGCATTCGGCAACCTTATTACATGTGGCATCCATACAGAGGGAAAGTAACTGCTGATAAGTTGTTTTATATTTTACAAGTTGAATAGATAGTCCAATAACGATATTGGTGATGAACAGTAAAAGTGAAACGAACAGTAGCTAATGAGTTTACACCTGTGGTTCTCTAACTTTTTGAGCTACGCCCCCCAAAATAATATGTTGATGTTCGCAACCCCCATGACGATCAAGTGCTTAAATCAGTCATACCTGTCTGAATCCATGCTGGTTCCAAATTTGGCGTTTAACTCCATAAGCAGAATAAAACAGCATCGCTACATCCAGTTAGCCAAGCCTTCTCGTAAAACCAGGTCCAGGAAAATGACCGTGGACTGTCGCCTACTGTCTTTTGACGGACAGGTTGCGATGTCCAGCTGATAAGGTCCAAGCTGTTTTAGATCGAGCTTTTCTTGAAATGTTCTCCTCTTGGCGTTGTTTTAAGTGACTTTACAGATTGTTTAATTTCTCTTTCTCCATTTTCCTTCTTTCTCTGTCATCCGTCTCCAACTCCCGCTAAAACTTAAAGTCCTTTGCAACAGACAGCAGTGACATCACCTTGTGGCGTATTGACTAATCTGGCCAAACGCCACAGCCGGACCATCCACCATTGCCGGGGGAGCGCTTCTGTACATGTGTAATGAGAACAGATGAGAATTGGACTTTTTTCTGAACCACATGGAGGAAATCTGGAAGGACTGTTGCATTCTTGGTTGTTGGAACAGCAGTGGAAAACTATAATGTGGCAAGAAGTGAATAAGAAAATCACAGACATTTATCATGACGATTTCTGCTGTCTGTGACAAAAGTGGACAGTGCTGCTGCTCAGTCCACTAATGTCAGTGTGTTTGTATCTGGGAGGAAAATCGGCCACACAGAGCAGAGGAGGAATAATTTGCTGCCATGGCGGAGAAAACACTGGATTTAATCCCCAACAACAAAAACACGGTAAATTATGATGGGCACTCATTAATTTGACACTTTATTTTGCGTACCTATGCTCCTGAAAATAACGCAAAACATTATCATGCTAGCTGCTGTGAGAGACAGCTGTGGTGTTGCTGCGAGTTAATGACTAATCTAGGAGATATTGTGAAATATAAAGTTATTTGCTCTGATCAGGGCAACGTTGGGACCAGAAAATAAAAACAGTTTATTTGCAAATGCAAACGGATCACAAAGACAGTCCTGCAGCCTTTAGTTTCATCTGCAGGACGTGAACGCTACGTGGTCTGTACAGTCCTTAAACAAAAAGCCAAATATGTGATACAATAGAAAAGTAACGACCTTTGAAAGAGTTTAGTTTTCTAAACTTTGATAAGTAATCATGAGATGTGCGTGTTATTCCAGTGTGGCTTGCCATTAAATCCAGTTTCCGGAGGCAAATACTGTCCAAAATTGTAAATCCAGATATTCACACTGCTTTCCATGTTGGCAGATACAAGGTATTTGGGACTCGTTCCCATTGCAATGGTGGCGCTGCAAGATGGCAACACACAAAACGCTCGTCGGATTAGTCTAGGTGGTCTGTAAATCCATCTGCATTCAGCTTTGGGCACAGATCAGCAGCGCCCCAAAGCTCCCATCTCACATACTGAAGAGAAGCAACTGACAATGTACAATTTAAAGCAAGTTTTTAGGTAAAGATTTCTGAGTCCTGGGGAGGAAACACGTGACCAATTAGTGACTTATGAGTACAGATGACCATGACAGCTTTACTCACAAGCTATATATTTATCTCGCTTATCGAAGAAAAATGCACCCATACATTTCGAAACATTTATTTTATTTATTTATTTATTTTATTTCATTGGGGGGAATGGTGAGTGGTGGGGCGGTGTCCTAGCACCCACTATTGGCCAGCCGTCACTGTTTATTATGCAGCAGTGGGAATAAGACACTGACATTTCACCATAGTTTCTCTTTTACTTGGATGAAGACATTAAGTTGAGTGGCAAGATCATAATGTCTGTTGCTCTGTGTGAAATATGATCAATGGTGCTGAACGTATCACATAATGTTGTTTAGGTACTTCTATTATCTGATTTTGGCCTCAGACAGCTTGGCATTTTGTTATAAAGTCTGATAATTGGTTGACATTTTTTGAATAACTTCATTTTAAAATTAAATGTTCTATTTTCTAATTAAACAGTTGTCTCACAGCTAATATCAGCTGGATCTGATTTTAAGTGTTTGCATGCTTTTTTATAGTAAAGAAAACTACTATTTTTGCAGTGTACCCGTTTCTGCTTTGATGTGGACAGACTATTAAAAAATTATTAATCTAGATTCTGTCCTCTTGTATATTCAAGGTAATAATTGGGGCCTGCCTAGATGCAATCAATTGCCTTGCCAGTTACTGTGTCCCAGTACTAGAACTGGTTTAAGGTGAAGGTTTTCAGCAATAAAATAAGCTGATGCTGAGAGGATAAAGAGGGGTGGTTTTTAAACTGGTAAAAGATGAGTTGTGTTCTTACTCACATTAATCCAGTGGTTCTCAAACTTTTTTTGCATGGCCCCCTTATCATTGGAAATTATAATGTCAAGCCCCCCATCCCACCACCGCTACCACATGCACTGGCTGGGCCCCCCAGTTTGAGAACCACTGCATTAAACAGATAAAGAGGTCTTTAGTACCTTGTGTGTGCAGCTGCAAGTTTAAGTAACTCTACAATACATCTTTTTAGTGAACATGCACCATTTCCTCAGCAACAGCAAAGTCTAAGAAAAGACAATACAACTAATAGCTAATACGAGCCAAAAAGCTTGTTTTAGGTACAGAGATCAAACAGAGGTCCAACCTGTATGATGCAGGGTACATATTTACAGGAATAAACTTATGTGTTGGACCTGCTGGAATTACAGCCCAATAATCTTAAAAGAGAATAATGAAGACAATGAAAACATCAGAACCTAGCTGAAAGGAACAGATTCATTCCCTGTTTCCTTAGTGTTATTTTAAAACACACCGAGGGCTCAGAGCTTACTTGCTTGCACTGAACAATTCCCTTTAGCCTTATGTCTCTACAGCTCTCACACAGTTACACTCTCTGTATTTATTGCAGCGTTTGGCAAGAACAACACTAAAAGGCATTATGAGTCTGTCACTGGAATCGATGGGGCTGATTAAGTTGGTCGTTTGAATTAGACACCCCAGCACAGCACAGGGGGTTGAAAAGAGAGTTATAAACATGCAAAAACAGGTTATAAAACAAATTTAATGAGCTGGAATTAAACACGCTCAAAGTATATGCCTATCTGCATTTAAATTGGAGTCTTTCAGGTTTTGAATTTTAATTCACAAGAGGCAGTGGTAACTGTGTTGTAAATTTGTGTTTAATTAAATTTAGATGTGCGTTCTGAGATAATGAAAGGTGTATAATGATAATGGAGGTTGTGCATTATTTTGTGATGTAATTAGATATGATGGGTGCTGTGATTTTGTGTCACCTGATTAATAATTCTTGTATGTACATATATATATATATATATATATATATATATGTGTTTTTTGTGTGTGTGTGTGTGTGTGTCAGCTGCAGCATTATGGGTGGGCCTAGGCTTGGGCCAACCCACTTGCTCTTTGGGCTCTCTCTAAGTTTTCCCTAGAGACTATCTGTTGTTTCTAGCTGGTAAACACTTCATTAAACACTTAAAATCCACAAATATATCTGCATGTAGCTTTGCTACTTATTTCCTGTAATCTTGTGCGCAATGAATTCTGGGACAGGTGAGGCCAGGAAGGATACACCAGTCGCCATCGTTTCAGGCCAAACGGAGTGCAGGTTTGTAGGGTGGATTTGGAAGCTCCTTCAGAGGCTTTGAAATGGGACAGTACTTGACTTGTCGCTTTGACATGTAGCTGACAAATCTGCACTTTGAAGTGCGTTGCTTTCAGAATGAGACACAGCTATAGGATCTCCATATCCATATTTGATGTTAAAGTTGTACTTCCATGGTCATTTCATTAATATTTCTGTGTTCTCCATTATTATTGAATGCATTCTGCATCGTTTCTGTTTAAAAAAACCTTCTGGTTGCTTAGTATCCAGCTGTATTTGTATACTAGAAGAGAGGCTTGTGGTCCAACGGCAGGCTTTTCCGGGTCCTTCTCATGAATTTCTGTCTGATTGGCTGCCTTCCATGAGTGTATGAAGGAAGCTCCGCCCTCCGCTCTTATTTCGTTACAGACAGGAAATAGAGCCGACAAACAAGTTTGTTCCGCCATGCTAACAAACAGTTAGCTAATTAGCTTCTCAACTCCGAAGCTACAGTCGTGCTGTCTTTACTTCTAGTGTGTAGTGGAGGGTTACCTGCCTTCCAATGGACAGATAGAAACCCCACGTGGGATACGCTATTTGCAATGTGACGTAGAAGTGCAAGGCTGTTCCCTATTCGCTCTTTTCTTCGTATTGTTTCTCTGATGAGAAAGCACAGCCGACTGGGGGGAACGCAAAGCTAGCAAGTCAGCATGTGTGGGGGAAACCCTCCGTATTTCAGAAGGAGCAAGTTAAACGGGTTTTCAGTGGAAGGAGGCCTTTAAGAAAGATGTTGTCCAGCCATTGATTTACTGTTGTCTAGCTGTTGATTGGCTGTTGTTTAGAATTGACCAGCTGTGGAATTCACCCCCTCTGACGTAAGGTGTCATGTGATTCCAAAACCGCATGGATTTTGTGACAGAGTTTCGTAAACTCAAGAGAAACATCACCTCAGGGAATGATTTTATGCCATTGTAAAGGACATAAACAACTTTTTTTTGTAAATGCATACAATCACTAGGTGAACACCCACTCCCCCCACCCGGCCACCAACCATTTCATCATGGTTGTGTTATCGCGTGAATTGGTGACATTCCTTGCGATTTTGTCATCTGTTCCTAGACCCTTTATCATAATTTATGTACCATTAATTTCTTTTTTTTTTTTTTTACAATTGAGTGGAATGAGTCTTGAGCTGTATGTTTTTAATGGACAAAAATACTTAATTAAATAATTAAATAAATTGAGAGGTAAATTTGTCGTCCTTTTCTCTTTTAGCTTATCAGATCCATGACTCAAAAACCATGAAGTGATCCGAACCATGAGTTCATTGATCCGTTGCACAACTGCCATCAAGATGCTGGGAACACCAAATTTGCTGTTTAAACTAGCACTCCACTATCAAACCATGACAGTGCCACTCTGAAACCTAAAATGTGCCGTGATCTGTGAACTCTGCAGTTTCTGCATTTATTGTTCGGGTATTTATCAGTAATACAGTGAAAATGGAAGGAAATGTGAATATTTTCTTTGCAAGTCGGTTTTGGTGTGCACCCCCAAATTTTCTGCTTGGGCTCCTAAAAATTCTAGTTAGGGCAACTGTGCTCCTAGTTAAAAAAAAAAAAAAAAAAAGTTAGTCTGGAGCCCTGTAAATGTTGGCTCAGCTTAGTATAAATGTAAAGCAGAAAAAAAGAGAAAGAAAAAAAAATCAATCTTGTGGGACTCACTTTAGGGACCACTGATCTAAGCAGCAATTACATTTCCCTCAAAACATATAAGGCAAAACAAATTAGTAGTGACAGTGTGGCATGGAAGGCCTCGAGCAGCAGCTACAGCTTCATGCTACGACATCCATATTGGAAGCCCCATTCATTAGAAGTGCTTTGTATCTTTGATCACATTTTATACAGGTAATTAAAGATGAATTAAACCACTCTCAGTAGCTGCTTTTTTTTTCCCCTTTACATACAATTACTTTAACATAATCAACCTGAATATTCACAGTGGTTGCCAATCTTTTCATTTCTCTTCCAGCTTTAATGCTTTTAGCTACTAAGCATGCAGAGCCAATTGGTAAATATTCGTCATTGGTCAATAGTGCGAGTCTTATACAAGCAGTAGCAATCTGGAAGAAAATTCAAAGCTGTAATTCCAGTAAAATGCTGCAAGGATCCAGAGTAAATGGGACAGAAGTGGACTATGACGTCCAGCACAGTTTGTGGAAGGAGATATAACAGCCTGTCTGATAACAGAATCCCAGGTACACAAGATTGGGGCTTATAACTCAGAGGTTGGTATTAAACCAAGACCTGGGGTTACACACTTATTGAACCATGGCAATTTATTGATCTTTTGCCTGTTTGTACTCCACAGTTTGACACAAATGCAGAGTTAGTAATGTTGATGGAGAGGAGAGATACTTATTAGATTAAAGGCCTGATCCCATTTACTTGGCTCTGAGACTGTGTGGTCAACAAACAGATGGTGGCACTGATTCCTAGGCATTGCGAATAGATTTAATGGCATCATTTATCCATAAATTTTAATTCAATCATTTGATTAAGCCAGTGCATAAACAAAAAGAAAGAAAAATACCCTGTCTCCCTGCTTTTGCTCAGTTATGCATTACATAAATAAAAAAGTAAAACCCCAAACTATTCAAATAAGTGTCACATTTTAAGATTTTAAACCTGAATAAAAATACGTGCAAAGGCCAAGCAGCAAAAGCTTAACACACCAATTTTCTCATTATAGAAAATGGTGATATTTTGTCTAAGGCTAGATGTTTGTTGAGCACTATTGCTTAAATGTCAGGCAACATTTACCAAAGAATCCCATCTATCTTCGCACATTCAGCACATCAGATAAAAAGACTGCACTGTTCCTCCTCTGCAGTGTTTATTCCATAAATGTACAGGGGCTGTATGCACTGGCGGTCTGCTTCCTCTGATCAGTCAGCTGAATGCACAGGGATACAGCGGGAATACAGGATGTTATAGAGTCCATGCAGGGTAGAACAAACAGTATCCGTGCAGCACCCTGAGAATATTCCCTGCACTGCAACATCAAGCATGCTGGAAAGCTCAAAGAAACACTTCCTCTTGGAAACAGTCTTTGTGTGTGTTGTCTTTCATTGTGAAGCTGGATAAACGTACAGATGGGACTAGAAAATCACAGCTGAATGATTGTCATTACACGTGTTCAGTGCATCCTCATCTGTTCAGCTCTGATCTGCGCTGGTAATCATATTTTTTCTTTCTCTTGTTATTTTGTTCAGTTTTGTGTTGTGAGTCAGTCAGCTGTGGCTGTGATATGATGTGTTTCTTTCTTTGTTTTTATTTTTTTGTTTTGTTTTTTTTTTTACATTGTGGCTTTTCTGGCTCAAGCCCTTTATAAGTTCTTTTTATACATAAATCATTTCTAAATAAATTAATCAAATATTTCTAAAGGTAAAATAAATTAATTGAATCAAACTGAATACTGCATGCTCCCTCTATCCTAGATGCATTTTTTTTATGTAATATTGACAGAAAATGACAAAAAATTCATGTAATACATATATTTTAATTAGGGCTGATCCGATCCACTGGATTGGTATCGGCTCCGATCCAGGGCAAAATGACTGGATCAGTATCAGATTTTTTTTTTTTTCATTAGAACCTACGGAAGCGTATTGCATTCACCTGAAAAAAATAAAATTGGTCTGTTTTTCTGAATAAACGAGATGATTTTTACAAAAATAAACAAAAACGTTCTGTTTTTCTGAATTAACGAGATAATCGTTACAAAAATAAATAAAAACGTTCTGTTTTTCTGAATTAACGAGATAATTTAAAGCAAATAAATAAATAAAAACGTTCTGTTTTTCTGAATTAACGAGATATATTTTTTACAAAAATAAATAAAAATGTTCTGTTTTTCTGAATAATAAAATAAATAAAACTTTCTGTTTTTCTAATTCAGATATATTTTTTAAAAAATAATAAAATTTTTTTTTTAATCGGTCTCCGCCAAGTGATGTAACATTTGTTGCTTAACCAGCAGTAACCAGCGCTTGACGGCGTGTGGCCCGGGGGGAATGGCCCGTATATATTTTTGCTGATCCTTGTGTTTTATATATTTTTTCTCCACACAAATTTTTCGAAAGACCCTCCCTCCCCCCCCTCTTTCTCCCCAAGCCGCCGCCCCCGGGGGGGCTGGCCCCCGCCCCCCCCCCCAGGGGGAAAAACGATCTTTCTTTTTTTAACTAAAAACACTCTCCCCAATGAACACTTTTTCAACTTTATTTATAGATTTATTTTTAAAACGATCTCCCCCCCCCCCCTCTCTTCTCCCCGGGGCTCCACTTTCCCCCCCGTCCCCCCTTCTGCCTAACCTTAATTTTTTTAAACTATTTTTTTTTTTTTTTTCTTTTCAATAAAATTTTTACAAATTTCACCATCTTTTACCCCCCCACACAGCTCGGGTTTGTTTTGCAAACTTTCTCTAAGTCTAAAGCAGCATTTCCCGCTGGTCCGATGCACCTGCGCCTTTCTGCAGCCCGACTGTCCGTCTTCTTACAAGCAGCCGAGCTTTCTTTTCTTTATTCAGACATCAACAGTGCGATAATAAAGTCTGATTTATCTCGACACTTTTGGCGATCAATTGTCGCCTTCATCAGAAGTTATAACACTGCTGTTAAGATCATCTGGCCGGTATGACACCTGCAGCTCCTGGAGACAGAAGACAGGAGGCGATCCGTCGTTTCTATTACGTAATCTGTACCCTAAAGTTATAGTCTATTAGTGCTCAGTCAGCAGACGGTTTCTTAGCTTAGCTAATGAAAGTTATTTTTTCTTCTGTCTCTGTGCGGGTCAGGCTCAGATCCGACAGTCCGGGTCAGGCTTGGACCAGCCTCCGCCTGACTGCGCTGCTGCTTCAGGGTAGCAGCAGCTGGATGAGGAGGGGATTTCTGACGTAGATTCTATTGTTTGGTCAGACAGGAACATTTATGAATCACACGTGGATACAATAATAAGCTCATTTATATGATCAGATGTGCTCTCATTTCCACGCTTGTTTGATAAACGGGACCGCTGACTTTTATACACCTGAAATGTGTATAAATGTTGCGTCTTAGCAACAAATGTCACGTGTCTGGCAGAGACCGATTATTGAGATTCACGTTATTTACGAAGTAAAGCAGGGACATAGAACTGGGCCAAAAGTGGGCCGTCCAAGTGTTTCAAACCGGTAGTTCGGAACACGGAAGCGTGATAATCCCCCATTGGCTTTTATTTTGTCGATTCCTCTGGCTTGCACGCACCAGTCAAGTGTTGCTCCTCATGAAACGGAAACGGTTGTTCTTTCTCTCCTCCTTCTTCTCTTCACTTTTATCTCGTTAATTTAGAAGAACAGAACGTTTTTGTTTATTTGTTTTAATTTATCTCTATCCAAAAATAGAACGTTTTTATTTATTTTTTAAATTATCTCATTAATTCAGAAAAACACAACATTTTTATTTATTTTTGTAAAAATGATCTCGTTAATTCAGAAAAACAGACCAATTTTATTTTTTTCAGGTGAATGCAATACGCTTCCGTAAGAACCTGTCCTCTCCGATCTATAAACGTGAAGCTCAAACATTCTCTACTATAGTTTGCAAGTCATTCCGCAACACAGAAGAACCGTCACCATTGTAGCCATGTGCCTGTGTTTTTGTCACATGACTGAAAACGTGCACAGCTGTAGTCATTAGTGATGAGCGGGTTGGTCCCCCCCCCCCATCTTTAATAATCTTTCCCGCACCAACCCGCCCCAACTCACCACTATGAAATACACATTCAGTTTTTTATTTGGCCTGAAAATCTGCTTGAGAACAGAATATTCAGGTGCTGGAGAATCTCCACCTACTCTTCCATCTTCTCACCTTATTAGTGGCAGGTGTTGCTTGATGCTTTCCTCAAATAAAGTCGCAGTACATGCAGGCATGAAAAAGTTCTGCCTTTTTCTGCCAGAAGTAGTGCAGTAATAGTGCACTATTACTGCACTATCACTGGCTCAACGATTTCTCCTGCAAATACTGTATATCATCGGCAAGTCGCTGGTAAGTGGCTGGCTGTCGGCAGAAAGGGGAACTTTTTCATGCCTGCATCTATATATGCACGGCACGAACACTGCACTAATGTAATAACCTGCCTGCCCCGACCTGCAATCAAAGTTCTTCACCCGAACCAACCTGACCAACGTGTTATGGGTTGGCCAATGCATCACTAATAGTCATGTCTGCCATGTGGAATTACTTAACCTAATGGAGGAGAAAAGTAAAACAACTGAGTGCCACAACAGTTCTGCAAAACTTCAGTTCTGGTAACATATCTTCCTTCTTCGTTAAGGGACCAGAATAGCTGTTGAACATGATGTTTTCAGATGTCACTGTCAAGCAAATAACATCCAAGTTTTATTAACAACTATTAGTGTGACAAAAAGAATCGGATCAGTGTCAGATTGGTGTCGGCCAATCCTCAGGCTGCTGTATTGGTATCGATATTGGATGTGAAAGTGATGTCAAGCCATCCCTAATTTTAATAGTATCATGTTATGGTAATTCTTTAACCTCCAAAAATTTATTGAAACTAAACTTTAGGTTACTTGTGTAACCCCGGTTCTCTGAGTAGCATGAGTGAGTGTCTCACTATGGGGGAAGCCCTCCTGAATGACCTCGTCAGAAGCTCAAATGTCATTACAGCCCTGATTGGCTGGCCCAATGTGACATCTATATCTTCTATATATAGGGCTGACATAGCGGCAGTTGTCATTCAGAAAAAAACTCACCTCTGCCTCGCTTCTGCAGCAAGGAGGGTCGTCTGCTGTGACACTCACTCATGCTACTCAGAGGGTTGCGCAAGTTACCTAAAGTTCTCTTTCATAGCATTTGTTTTGTGTCTCACTATGGGGAGAAATACTGACTCACAAATTGCCAGACATGCCTGTATAGAATACAACTGTTCTCAGAGGCATTTCAGAGAGGGCCCACATTTTGAGCACCTACCTCTAGGACTGAGTGTGCCAGGGTTGGAGCTGTGACATTCAACTTATAAAACCTAGCAAATGTATTGGCGGAAGCCCAGCATGCTGCTGCACACACTTTCTGTATTGAAACTCCCTTAGGTAAGGCCCAAGAAGTTGCCAGACCCCTTGTGGAATATGCATGACGCCCAGTCAGGGGTTGCAAACCCTTGCTACTATACACCAGGGCAATGGCCCCCACTATTCAGTTTGAAAGGCACTGTTGGACACAGGCTTCCCCACATGCGGGGGTCGTGGGCTTTAGTGCGGAGGACCCAGGTTCGAGTCCCCGACACGACCCCTAGGTGAACCAGGCTGTGAGGGACCACAGGAGTATCGAAAAGCTCTTCTTTCTCCTTTGTGGTGAGGTTGATGAGCCTGAGCCAACTTGTCCTCTCCTGAATAACCACAAAGCCCATGGCTCTCCCTGTAGCTTGAATTGCCACTTTGTGGACGTGGTCTGTTATCACACAGATTTCTTCCCACAGGGAGGTATCTGCTTTGGCAGTCATATCATATTGTAGTTCAGCTTGGTACGCCATGAAGATTGAAGAGGCATTGAAGGCTCTCGCAGACAGGGCAACTGCCTTGGAGCATTTGTCAGTAAGGCTGGACCAGAGGCGGTCTGTCTTGGAGGGGAGGGATGCTGCTGAGGATGACAGGAAGATCTTTGGGTGAACATGGCATGCCATGAGCATCTCTATGGGTGGTATCTGTCATATGCTACAAGCTTCCATCCCTTCACACTCCAACAGGGAGCTTCCTGCGATGGAATGCTTCTCACTGTGTAAAGCTGCTTTCACATGATCAGCAGTTCGCGCTTTTCTCACCACCAGGTAGGATATAGAGGCACTGAGTGGATGCAGCAGAGCTCAGAGCGTTTTTTTTTTGTTCCCCTTACCCTGATCGTGATTTAAAACCCAACGACCATCTACGTTTGTATTTTCATTGTTTGGGGATGGTTTTTAAGTCACCTAAAAGAATATATTTTAGAGTGCCCGCAAAAAAGATCTCACCTTTTCAAAAACCCCCCCGAGATGTTAGAAAGGAGCCCCCAATTTTCCCCCCTGATGTTTGGGAATTTTCCAGATAGCCTTCCCCCCCAAAAGATTTTTTCTCTTTTTATAAATCTTCCCCTTGTTTTTTTTGTTTTTTTTTTTTTTTCTCCCCTCTTATATCCCTCTTATTTTTTCTCTTTTTTTCTCTATTGGAAAAGGAAAGTTAATATTGTGTGGCCCGACGTGCTGTCGCCCCCCCCCCCAAAGGGGATTGGTTTTTTTCTTTTTTTTAAATTTCCAAAAAAAAAAGAGGGCCGGGTTTTTTTTTCCCAAAAAACCCCCGGTCTAAAGGGATTTAATAAATTTTTTTCCTTTTAACCTTTGTTTTGAATTATTATTTCCTTTTAACATTGAAGAAAAAATTTAACTCCTAATTAAAAAACACCATGTAACTGGGGCCAATGTGTCAATAACTTCTCATGTGTCAGTTGTTGCCTCAGTCTTGATGTTGCCTAAATGATTAAACTATGATGAAGAGGGCCACAGGTTGTCACTGAACCAGAACATTTGGAAGTAACTTCATGGTTTAAACACCTTATTTTAATATACTTATCTAGATTATGTTCTTTAATGGAAAATTTGAATACTAATGACCAATGAGACCATCACTAATGTTCATATAAGACTGGGTTGTAGTGTCTGAGTGTGCTTATGGGAGTTTTAAAGCACCATAACTGGGCAATTCCTGAGAGCCCCTGATCCTTCAAACAGATTCTTTTCAACTTTTGGAGAAACTCATACTTCTTACAAGAATCTGATCTTTCAGGGACCCAAGGCTCCCTGTTGAACCCTTAGGAACCCTTAATTTTTGCAGTGTCCTGGAGGTGCTATGGTTGGATGGATGATGAGCCAGTATTGTGTTACTGGTCCAGCAGGGAGGATTAAAAGTGTATAGGCTCCACAGGGATTAGTGAGAGGCAAGGAGCAGGGATTGTGAGTGGAGCCATTAAAATAGCAAGGAAGGAGAACAAGGTTATCCATCTTATTCGTGTAATAAAGGCGCAATTGATCTGTTCCAATTACAATGAGAGCTAGAGAACATGAGGTATCCAGGTTTGTCTTGGTTAACACATCCCTGTATTAGAAGAAATGGGACTTAGCTGTGGGCTGCTGTGCTTAGAACCAGACCACCCCACTACTCTTATGGTACATCACACTGCTTATAACTAGTTATATCAAACTTTTCATAGGGCATAAATTCCAGTCAGCTGTTTTTCCATTATGGCAGAGTCTATAGAGATGCTGTAGTGTTATGTGAACAAATGCTTGCTCTGTGTGTGAGCATTTCCATAAGTCTCTTTGGCAATCAGAAGATAACAGACTTCAGAGATTTTAAACATCCATTATGTTTCAGACATGGGGATACAAATATTTGTGTGATGAGACAAAGAGTATAATAAACAATGATTGTCAGCCAATTAGTGTGGCTTAACATAAAGTTTGAAATACTGTATATCCAAGCTGTTATTTCTAGTCAGTGAAACATCTACCAAATGCATTTCAGTGACTAAGAAATATTCATGCACTATGTATTTGGCAGATTAAAACACCACCACAGTCCACACCTAAATTTATTGAAATTAAAAATCTAATAATTTTGAAAATGCCCATTTTCAGTTGCTATATAATTAATAACAGCAAAATTTGAAAAAGATGCTGATATTTAATCAGTTATTGAAATATTTGCAAAAGAACCATAGAGGTAGCCACAAAGTCTAAGATGTGGGGTGACCCAGAAAACAGTGTTCTGTATGAACACATTATGATGAGCATCTTAAGTAGAAATAACATTGTCTGTGAATTTTCATTGGCTTTGGTTTTCAGATTTCAAGATTTCAAGAAGTTTATTTGCCATTTGTACCGTAGGAACTTTCAAAGTACACAATAAAAACACTCAATCTCATTTTACAAAAGACACATCTATTTAGTTTTAAATGAAAGTTTAACTTTTAAATGCAAAAGGGGCACATGTTTTTCCTTGTAGCATGGAGCAATGTTTTTGTTGACAGTGAACATTTCATGCTAAACTGAACCAACCAAGATCATGTTGAAGTAGCAAAACAGAGTTTGCCAGCTGCATTTTGACTGTTTACAGATGACTTTGCAGAGTAGAAAGTAAGAAAAAACTTTAATGCAAACTTTAATTTTGACCTTGGTGCAGACAGCTGCATGTTCACCAACTCTGTCCTCACCTGTGTCATCCTGCTATGAAGGATGACTTTTATCTACGTTGTGCTCCCCACACCTGATTCTGTCACACAGCTGCTGCTCTTATTTATGGCTTTCTTACCTTAAGTTAGAGTGATGTCAGGCCTCTGCTGGCTAATATGTTTTCATCTCTGTCTAAACGAGATAATATAAAGTCATGGTCTGTGAGTGTTGGTTTTGTTTTTGGTTTAGTTCTGTTAGAGTTACAATTTATGTTTGTGATGTTTGTTTTCTGGCTTTCAGTTGGGCTTCCTTGAGTTCAAAGGGCTGTTTCACAAAACCAAGATAAGGGATTAAACTAGGAATTCCTAGTTATCCTGGCTGAACTTATCCTTGATTAGGCTTCACAAAAGCAGTAACACATAAGTTACCATGGGGATTTGTTCTGTGCAGCTAGCCTGAGACAGAATCCACAAAGAGGAAGTCTGCAAATTAACAGAGTGGTGCAAGAGACAATTATCTCTCACTCAACATAAAAGAGACCAAAGAGCTCATCATTGACTTTAAGAGACAACACACAGACTCTTCTTCTCTAATCGTTGATGGAGAAGAGGTGGAAAGGGTCTTCTGCTTTAAATTCCTGGGAACTAACCGTACTCAGGAGATCACATGGACAACCAATACTATAATTCTGTTTTAAAAAAACCCAATAATGATTCTAAGTCTAACAGGCAGTCATCATTACATCATAAAGGTGTTTTACTCTTGCTGTGAAAAACTGCAATTTGATGTACAGCACAACAGCTTGGTGTGAGACTCTCATCGCTGACAGGAAGATCATCCAAAGGGTCATCGAAATCATTGGTGTGTCTCCTACTACTCTGGAGGATGAATTCAAGACACATAGGCCCTGATTAACAAAGATTTTAAATAAAGAGTGCTAATTTCTAGGGATGTCCCCGACTAAGAATTTTAATAGTCAAACCTGAGTCGTCAGATCATGCCATTTGTTGAATCGTCAAATTATGTTTTTTTTTTTTTTTTCCTTTATTGAATCATAATTTCATTTGTGTCTTTTCCTGCTCCAGAGAAAGAGCTAACACCTCATTAAATAAATTAAATTTTCCATTTGGCATAACAACAGGATGTCTCCATCAACTTTCATTTTTCTATATCACTGATTAGGCTGTAAAATATGTCTGCTCATTTAAAGTCCTTATCTTACTTATTTTTTTTTCTTTTTTTTTCTCTTTCCCTTTTTTACTCGTCCTGTCCAGCATCAGAGCAAGCAGAATGGTGATCCGATTGCTTTATTGTGTTGAACAGTTTTGCTTTGCCAAGGGGAGCCTTATGAAAGCAAGGCAGCAGCATTTATTATTTCTAAACAGTGCTGCCGGTGGATCAAGGAAGTTAGGGCTAGCAGGGGTATCCTCATGAATAATAACAATGAAGGCGCCACCACCTTCGCCCAAAATATCACTACTCAGCTGTCAATTATGTTGAGACTGGCCAAAAGGAACACAGCCCCCCCCCCCTCATGACACATTTTTCAGATCAGGAGAAACATCCTGAATCGAGAGCAAAGACTTAGGTTTTGAGAAAGAAGATAACTCTTTTTTTTTTTTTTTTTAAAATGTTTTCACTCTGATTGCAAAAAAACAAACAAAAAAGAGTAAAAATATGTTTTTGAGAGAGCTTTTTTCCATTGGAAATCATTTGGAAATCTTATTTATTCTATGACAAAATATTTTCTCTCAAAACCTTTTCTTGAGTCTGAAATAACATCAGTTTTTGCTATCAGTGTGAAAATTTGTCCAATATATTTATTTTCTTTCAAAATTATTTTCTCCCTTTCAGATTGCTTTTTTCTTGAATTCGATAAAAATAAAACTCCAAAATAAACTTCATACGAGAGGAGCCGTATCTGCCCAATTAAGTCCCGGGACACAGGGAGGTCAGAATCAAGAGGTGCGGTATCCTGTTCCCGCAGGATTTGGCTCAAATTAACCCCTGCTCATGGGGTAGTGAACACAATTTAACTGAATATTGCAAAAATATTGAACAAACCATCTTCTATAGATGGGTTTCCTGTTTACAAACATTGGCACTTGCGCGCGCACCCAGGGGGCAAAAAGCCTGGGTTTTGTATTGGAGTCTACGGCCAAACACGCACTCATATCTTTCATAAAAATGTAAAGTAACCCGACGAAACAAACAGAGATCATTGTGTTTTAAACTATATTGAATAAATTTGTATTTTGATGACGAATAACAAAATACCGACGCTGCGTTGCTGTGTTATATTTCTATCACGATTACACTAACTTGGCAAGGGAGTCATCACCCGGAAACGGCATTTTTCTTGTTAAAACATGGATATTATTCGTGTTGGACCTCATTTGAAATTTGCCTGAAAAACCTGAGTTAGAAAGCGGCTTAAACTTTCGTTTAGACTCTTTGTTCAAACCAAAAGAGGCCACAACAATCTGCAGCCTGCAGCAGGTTCAGTTCAGCTCCGGTGTCGTCTTCACCTCCTCCAAACAGGAGCAACTTTCACTAGTTTGGGATTAAACCAGGCAAAGACGACATCATCACTACGTTTGGAAAGGAGCTGATTCCAGCTGTTAGGGACTAACACGCATTGCTGTCGGTAAGATTTGCTGCTTGTGTAACGTTGTGCTTTATTGTGTATGAGATCGTGGTGGACAGTAGACAGACTAGCTAACTGCTAGCAAGCTAACAGTATAAACTCAAATGCCATCTGATTTACGACCCCCGTACTTCGTACTAAATCTCCGGGATGCGTTATGCCACGTGAACGTTCGTAAACGGCTCCACGATCAGTTTCTCTTCTTTTTTAAGTTCGTGTCTAAGCAGCAGAGGATGGCTGTCACACACAGTGTTTACAGTTTATGTCATGCAGCCGATCACGGCGGTAATGCTGCTATTACAGTCTTCCGACTAGAATACGGGAATAATTTCTGCCTCCGCCGTAATCCTACATGTGACCATGGTGAAAGACTAAATAAATCATAGTCTGAACCTGAATAAGTTATCTGAGAGGGTTTTGTGAAGATCAGTCACGCCTACTGTCCTATTATCACCATTTTCAACTGTTTACATGCATTAATGTTTGATTTTTGCAACCGAACAAATACCAGGACTCAAACATTATATTTCCCCGACACTTTCACGTCATATCTTGACCTAATCTGCATTAAAAGTCGAGTTTTGTATGTAAAACACACGTCTTCTCATAGTTCAATAATGCTTTTCCTCTGTTTTCTTGCCCCCTGGTTGCGTGCGCATCCTATCTGTGACGTTGCTCAGAAACCCATCTATAACGCCTTTAACTGAAACAATAGGGTAAGATTGTTAAACGTGGAAATTGTTTTTTTTTTTTTTGGTTTGTTTGTTTGCAGTACTATACCAGAGGAAAATATACATGGAGATCAATCAATCAATCAATCAATTAGCTTTATTTTTATAGCCCGTTACAGAGAAAAATATACATAGAGGTCATCAATCAATCAACAACAACAACAACAACAACAATCAGTCAATCAATCAATTTTTATAGCCCTTTACAGCACACAAAGTGACCAAAGTGCTTTCCTTAAAAGCATTTTGACGGATTGACAGAAATGTTCAGCTTTATAATGTTTTTTTCTCTCTCTCTTTTTTTTTTTTTTTTTTTACATATAAGCAGCCTATGCCCACATCAAATCAGAAACCATTTCTTTTTTTTTTTTTTTTGTCCTGTCCAGCATCATAGCAAACAGAATGGAAATCCGATTGCTTTATTGTGATGAACAGCTTTGCTTTACCAAGCGGAGCTTTATGAACACAAGGCTGAGTTAAACCACTTCCTGTTTATTCATTTTATTTCTTTAATTAAACATTTGTTTATAACAGCATTCCATACCATACTGCTGGGCTTGGCAAGGGAGAAATGAAAGTTAACAGAGGTAATGATAGAAAGTGGAACAGAGAGAAAGGAGTGAGGAAGAGAAGGAGAGAGAGAGAGAGAGAGAGAGAGAGAGAGAGAGAGAGAGAGAAAACATGAATCCACTTACACAGTTCACTGGTGCATCTGTACAGAAATCCCTAAATAACATTCCGAGGTCTCTGTTGGAAAACAAAAGAAGCAATCCCCCACAGGAGGACCTGCAGGTGGTTTAAGTATCCTCAGATCATACCAACACACGCAGGACTACGCAGAGAAGAGGTACAACCTGGTCAGCGCAACGGGAACCAGCGTCACAGTGTCAACATGTATGATAAACGATGCTCTATGGTGATACAGTCATGCAGATGCAGCCTCGTCTATGCAAGGAGGGGGAAGCCTGCAAGACCCAGGCCCCCAGCAGCCACCCAGAGGCCCAGACACCAGCCACCTCCCCAAAAGAACGGACATGCATCCCCCCGAGGGCGGCAAAAGGCCGCCTCTGCCTAGGTCTCGGGGCCCAGGCCCTAGCGGACCAAATCCAGCAGCTGCTGACCCCACTGGGACCCCCCAGACGACACCCCCCAGCACAGGCCAGCCCCCACCCCGACGTCCCTGCCCCACACACCTGACACCAGGGCGCTACCACTGCTCCCATCTCCACCACCACCACACTCACACACACATACTCCCCCCCACACACCGGTGCTACCACTCTCCCTCCCACCACCCACCCACACACACAACCCCACACACATACCTCCAACACCCACATGCACTCCCCCCTCACACATGCATCCACCCGCTCTGCTCTCCGACTTTACATACCCACACTCACTCCTCCCTCCACCCCTAACACCCTCCTCCCTCTACCCTCCACACATACCCCCGCCTCCTGATACCCTCTTACACCCACATGCACTCCCCCACACACCTGCACCAACCCCTCCCTCCACCCCACACATACCCCCCACCTCCTGATACCCTCTAACACCCACATGCACCAACCCCTCCCTCCACCCCACACATACGCCTCCACCTCCCTATACCACCAATACCCCCATACACACCCCCCACACATGTCCAGCCCCACCCTTCCCTCTGACCTGTCACACTCCCGCCCTTCTTTCTTCAGCTCCTCACAACCATCCCTACCAGACACTCACAAGCATACCCATCCTTCATGATCAGAAACCATTTCAATGTCCTACTGAGGCTGAATCTCTGTCTGAACAATATTCAAAGGCAGGCAGCAGGAGGAAGCCAGATCTGAATATGTACTCAGTCAGAATGCAGTCCTTCTCTTCCTTAGCTGTTTGAGAAAAAACAACAAGATATTCTTCATAAAATTTTAACAAGGCAGCAAAAAAAATCCCTGCTGACACAAGTACCATAGACTCCATGCCTTACTGTCTGCACAGCAGTGTCACCCTGGACAACCACAGCAGAAGCTGCCCTGCATCTCCATCTCCGCTGGACCAGTACCAGGTAAAAGTTTTAATGAAGTGGTTTAACTCAGCAAAAGCAAGACCAAGTGGAGGGAGAGGGGGTGGGGGTGGGGGTGGAAATGGCTTATTTATATGAGAATTTAAACACTGGCAGAACTGACTGGTTGAAAATTGGACTTGACCAAATAAGGAAAATCTAGAAGTAAGCCATGCTTCACTCAAGTTTTCTATAACATTACATTTTATGACCCTCCACACGTGACATTTCTATCTATGCAAATTACATCTTCCTTAACACAAGACAATTAGTATGGCCTCAAAGTCAATGGCTAATTTAAATAAAAAAAACAAAAAACAAATTGATGATAAAAAAAAATTTCTAAGTTTTGTTACTTTTTTTTTTTTTTTTTTTTCTTAATTGTGTCTTAGTGTGTCTTTGGATGTATGCTATCTGTAACATGTTGTTGTTCAGAAAGCTGCATGCACATTTACATGGTACTGTTGTACCAGAACAAGTCAGGGACCAGGATTGCAATTTATTTAACTGAGTACCCAGTGTTGAAATAAAAATAATAACAATAATTAAATAGAGATGGACCATTATCAGGTAAGTTGGAGTAAAAACAGTAGTTGAGCTAACATCCCTTTAATTTTTCATAGATGATTTACACCTATAAAGAATCGAATTACCAGTAGCTCAGGGTGGCAAAGTTCAATCTTTGAGATCTGCTATCCTCCAACTATTAGAACACATCCAACACACCTGAATCAAATGAATGGCTCGTTAACGAGCTTCTCCATAACTAAATGACATGCAAATGAGGGAATTAAGCTCTTCGATGCAGGTGTGTTGGAGAAGGGATGCTGCAAAAATTGCAGGATAATAGCTCTTGAGGACTACTCTGGGATACCATTGCCATACAGAATAGCAGGCTGAACATGCTATAGTAGAAGAGCTACTATCCTGCAACCTTTACAGCATCCCTTCTCCAACACAACTTATGAATTACCTCATGCACGCCATTCCGCTCTGCAAAGACCTACTAGTCCTTCATTAGATTCAGGTGTGTCCAAGAAGGGATGCATTTAAAAGTTGCCAGGTAGTAGGGGACCGGACTTCAGCATCTAGCTGTTGTGAACTTGTAAAAGAAAGACCAACAAAAGAGAAAAAGTTAAAAGCAAAGGTTTTTGAATACTTTCTGCTAAAATTTCCATTTGCTGCTTTTGAATGAAGGATGAAAATTGGTTGGATGATGTGTGTTTCTCTTATATATTCCCTTTCATATGCCATTATGATTCCTTTTGATTAATGTTTTATGATGATTATGAACATGAATGGAAAGGTGCTCAAAATTTAATCCATATTACAGTCATTGTGTGTATGGACGCATCACTAGAGATTTAGTTTGGCTCTCCTATGAGCCTCATTTCTAAACATTTATGTTTGTTTAGCTTCAAACATTCACTTTAAAGTTATACCGTGTAAGTTTTGACTCTGATATTAAGCCTAAAATGAGTATGGGGGGGGGGGGGGGCAATATACAGGCACTACCCAAAAAAATTACAATATCCTGAAAAAGTTCATATATTTCTGCAATTCAACTTAAAAGGTGCAATTTAGATATTGTTTATACAAATAATATGTGTGTCAATATATTTCAAGCTTTTGTTTGTTTGGATGTTGCTGATTAGGACTTGCAGCTTTAGAAAACCTCAAATTCAAAAACTCAAAAACTTAGAATACTGTGAAAAGCTCCACTATTGTAGGTGTCACATTCTAATCAGGTAAGCAATCCAAAACACCTCCATAAGTGCCCCACACCTTTAAAAAAGTCTCTGTCTTGGTTAAGAAGAATTCACAATCATGGGGAAGACTGCTGATCTGACAGTTGTGCAGAAAACCATCATTGACTCCCTGCACAAGGTGGGAAAGACACAAAAAGTGATAGCAAAAGAAACTGGGTGTTCTCAGAGTGCTGTCTCAAAGCACATTAATGGACAGTTAAGTGGAAGGAAGAAGTGTGGAAGAAAATGGTGTACAAGTCAGAGGGCTGATCGCAGCCTGGAGAAGATGGTCAGGAAAGGGCCATTCAAAAGTGTGAAGGACTTCGTAAGGAATGGACCTGTGAGCTTCAATAAGTCCAGCATAAATGCAGCGGTCTACCAGGACATTTTGGAGCACTTCATGCTTGCTTCAGCAGACCAGCTGTATGAGGATGCAGACTTCATTTTCCAGCAAGACTTGGCACCTGCCCACATTGCCAAAAGTTCAAAATCTTGGTTCAACAACCATGCTTGATTGGCCCGCAAACTCACCTGACCTGAACCCCATCGAAAACATGTGTGGCATTGCCAAGAGAAAGGTGAACGGGAAGAGACCAAACAATAAAGAAGAGCTCAAGGCTGTGATGGAAGCATGTTTTTTCTTCCATAACACCTGAGATATGCCACAAGCTGGTTGCATTCATGCCACACCCGGTTAAGGCAGTCATTCAAGCAAAAGGGGCCCCAACCAAGTACTAAGTACAGATGCAAGATTTTACTTTAGGAGGCCTGACTTTTTTGTATTTAAAGTCCTTTTTAAAATTGATTTCATGCAATATTCTAATTTTTTGAGTTTTAGAATTTGAGGTTTTCTTAAAGGTAGAGTCCGAAGCCCCGCTGTGCTTCTGTTTGCAAACAACAGTATTCAAACTGCGCACCCCTCCCTCTCTGGCTAATGGCCGCCTCGTTCTATCAGCCTATTCAGCTTCAAGCCTCTCCTTCAGAGCTCAGAAGCGGGTAAAAGCCAAACTAATATTAACCCTGGTTTTCCAACGTGCACTATCTCAAGCTCTTACATTTTCTTCGGTGCATCTGCCGTTTTTCTTTCTTTCTTTTTTTTTTTCTTCGAGAGTTTTAGTGACTGGCGTCTGCTGCAGTCATAAGCTTATTTCCACACAGCTTCATGTCCTTAGCACTGTCATTGGCTGGCGATATAAACAGAAACCTCCACCCAGAAACATCCTGAACACACCAAAACAAAATGAAAGAGTGCAGGGGGAGAGAGTTGCATTCAAACGCACCACTACACGCGAGTTGAGGCCCAAAGGCGCGGATTGAGACAGATTTCACTTGCACAAGTCTAATGTTTATATTCAGGGAGGGAACTTCGGACTCTACCTTTAAGCTGCAAGTCCTAATCAGCAACGTGCAAGCTACCTTAAGGTAGAGGTTCAACAATACAGGTATAGAGCTAAAAAAAAGATATGCCAAAGAGACACACTTTTTAAAAGTTATTTTTATTCTTATTTTCATGTGTTTGTGTAGAAAAGAGCAACTTTTTAAAAACACAAAAATAAAATTTGTGTTGGAAATGCAATGAAACCTGATATACTAGATGATCATGTCATTTTATGCATCCATATATTTGGGGAATAAATTAAACGTACAGTAATAACAGTGTGAAAGTAAAAAATCTTTTTGCTCAGGCAATAACTTTGCCATCAAACTCTATTATCGTTCTATCCCTAATCTTTTTTTATGCATCAACATATTTTTGTAAGGTGACAGATAGCAGAGAGGCTGGAGGAGATGCAGGAGAGACCAGAGGAGGTAGAGGAAGTGAGGCAGGAGCAGATGAAGGGAGAGAGGCTGGAGGAGATAGGAAAGAAGGAGAAGCTGAAGGAAGATAAGCTGAAAAAGAGGCTGAAGACTCACAGGTGAGGTTAAATAATGCAGGATGTGCTAGCCATGAGAGTCAGCACTATGACAGATCAAATCAAATGTATTTATAAAGCTCTTTTCATGCAAAGCAACTAGGGATGGGCATTAGCGATCATCTTTTTGATCGATTGTCGGGAGAGTAATGATGGGAACTCTTCGAAAATGCCTCCTTTTCGTTCATTTGTTACTTTAACCTGCAACATCTGCA
This sequence comes from Atherinomorus stipes, assembly GCA_023101725.1. Lineage (NCBI taxonomy): Eukaryota > Metazoa > Chordata > Actinopteri > Atheriniformes > Atherinidae > Atherinomorus > Atherinomorus stipes. The sequence goes on along the minus strand of JALJCO010012900.1, from coordinate 232,818 downwards.
TGACGTGAAATTATATTGCTAATGCAAAAAACTAACTTTCTAGAGTGCTGCCTTGGAGCACTTTTGTGTCCCCACCAATTTCAAAATCAAACCTACTCCCTTGCAAAAATGTGATGTTTTTAATTTTTTTTCAGGCAGCATTTATTCAAAACAACGTCAACAAGAGCAGTATAAGCTGCCTATAGTTTCCTGTTAGGGAAACGCGGCTAGAAGATAATTGCTATAGACCAAAGCTAATGTGACTCTCTAAACATTTTGCGCCATTGTGGCTGGTTTGCAGCAATAAAAATGTTCTCTGTAATTCATATAAATATCAAATAAGTAACAGCGATCAGCAGTTTGCTTGGTTTAGTTGTATGGTTTTCATATGCTGTTCAGAGAGAAGCAGAGCCACTGTAATGTCCCATAAGCTAAGCTGATCCTGACGTTCTCGTAACAAACGTAAGTTTTGCCAAATGTCCTACTTCATTCAGTGCACAAAACTACAACTTGGTTTCATGGCCGGTTTTGATTGCGCATTTATATTTACACTGTGCGTTTGTGTGTGTGATGTTTCCCATACAGCTATTTAGTTACAATTCAATGACATTCCACAAGCCATGGGAAAAATATAAACTATTAGAAACAGTTAGAGGCGCATACCTCCGCCAGGGATATATCCTCTGATGGTGAAAAATCCTTTAGAAAATTCTTGAATGTTGATGAACTCCTTCATTTCAATATCTAAACACGGGAGAGGAGATTTAAATTTGTGTCATTGTAGGCCTGTGAGACACTGGCGCTGTTACAGGTTTAGCGCTACTAGTGGCTAAAAGTTACACAGTCAACTTTAAAAAAGACTATTGTAGCTGAATATTGAAGGGTTAAGTAGTTAACACTAGAACGGCCAAGGCAGTCATTTTGACCGTTTTGAAATTTGAAAGCTGAATATCTTTTACAAATAAAATCATATACCCTTCCTGGTCACTGACTTTTCCTAAAACTATGTAAATTTAGGTTTAAATTAGATTTTAAATTTAATATGTAAAGGAAAGAAGAAATATGACTATTTCTACCTATTTCGTCCACCAGCAGTCATTTTGACCGCACAGCGTCCTGCAGTGTTCCATTCTCCCGCTGCAGCTAAAAATAGAACTCTGTGGCGGGAAATTTGACAGCTGTCATTCCAGGGAGATTTTCACCGGTGTTTGATGACATTCTTGCTAGCATAGTTGTAGTTAGTTTATTTCATTTAACAAAATATAAAAGAAAAGAGGTAGGATGGCACAGAGGTTTAGGAGGAATATGACAGCAGAGATGGCCTTGAAGAGATTGATGGATATGGACAGTGACGATTCTGGAGGACAATCCGATCTGGGTACGAATGGATCTGATAATAGCGACGGCTCTTGGGTGGATCAAAACTCCTCATCTTCAGAAAGTGAGGTAGAGGAGATCCCAAGGAAAAGAAGGCGCCTCATAGCAGCTGATGGCCATGTAGATGGGCTAAATACTGTTATGACAGCTGAAATGTCGGGTGAGCTTTTCATCACATTAGCCTATAAATGGTTATTAGCTACTATTGTTACAATAATATTATTACCATGTTATTATCATAAGGCCCTGCTGAACTGCCAACTACAAACGGGGAGGCCAACCCACATCTGGAGGAGTCATCGCGCCCAGAGGTGGAGGTGGAAAATGGGAAGGATGGCACTGTGTGGACAGCTGTCCAGCCTGGTGAACATTCGGGTAGACGGCAGACTCAAAACGTCCTCACTGAAGTCGGCGGCCCCACATCGTATGCCAAGCGCAACATCGAGGATGCAGCTACGGCTTTCCTGTGCGTTGTTGACAACAGCATGCTGCAGCAAATCAGGGACTGGACCGTGGCTGAGGCACATCGCAGCGGTCACACCTCATGGGACATGACTGTGCCAGAGCTGAAAGCATTCATTGCACTCTTATATATTCGCGGAGCACAGGGAGCAAAAAATATGGACATAGACAGTCTCTGGTCAGAGAAATGGGGTTTTCAGTTTTTCAAAGACACAATGTCCAGAAAAAGATTCAAGGAGATCATGAAATTTCTCCGTTTTGATAAGAAGAAACCCGACGCGCACGTCTCCTGGATGACAGATTCGCATTGATCTCTGACACCTGGAACAAGTTCATTGAGAACAGCATTGCTTGCTACAAGCCTGGTGCCAACATCACAATTGATGAACAGCTGTTTCCCACCAAGGCCAGGTGCAGATTTATTCAGTACATGGCAAATAAACCTGACAAGTTTGGGATAAAGTTTTGGTTGGCGGCAGATGTCGACTCAAAATACCTGCTGAATGGTGCTCCATATCTGGGAAAGGAGGAGACGCGGAGCAGAGGTCAGCTGCTTGGAGAAAATGTGGTACTGAAGCTGGCGGAGCCATTCGTGGGCAAGGGAAGAAACATTACTACCGACAGTTTCTTCACCTCTCTAAAACTGGCCACCACCTTACAGGCCAAGAAGACCAGCCTGGTGGGCACTATGGGGAAAACGAAGCGCGAGTTGCCTCCCTCTGCCAAGCAGCAAGCGGAGCTGTTCTCTACCAAGGTGCTGAAATGCGAAGATGCGACTCTCACAATTTATCAGGGGAAACCTCGTAAAAATGTGTGTATATTGAGCACTGTGCACACAGCAGGAGTGAGCATCAGTGATGGGCCGAAGGCGAAGCCAGAGTCTGTGCAGTACTACAACAACACCAAATACGGCGTGGACGTCCTGGATCAGATGGCAAGAAAATATTCAGTAAAGGGTGGAACACGAAGATGGCCTGTTGCCGTGTTCTACAATTTGCTGGACCTGGCCGGAATAAATGCCCACATCCTCTTCAAGGAGTGCACCGGCTCCAAAATTGCGCGACGGACGTTTCTGCAGCAGCTGGCAGAGGAGCTTCGAGCGGAGTTTGTGGAGGGGAAAAAGCCACCAGGAATGACGGGACAAGCTGGTCAACAGCACAGCTCACGGGGACAGCAGATTCCTAAAAGGAAGCAATGCCAGGTACGAAGAAGCTGTGCCAAAAATAAAACTTCCGACACCTGCAGCAGATGCCGCAAAGCCATTTGCGGGAGTTGTGCCAGCAGGAGAGAGGTGATCTGCGCTGGCTGCGACCTGTAAATAAAGTAGGCCTAGGCTAGTTGTATTACCATCACTGCAGATTATTATTATCAGCCTATTATCATTTATTATTATTATTATTATTATTGTTATTATTATCATACTTTTGCTTCATATGCCTATTCTTAAAACTTTGTTCCGCTGTTTGGTTGTTTTATTTTACACCTGTTGATGCTTATATTGCTGATACATGCAAAATAGTGTTCAGTTTGTTTCTGTGAGCATGAGACTACAAGTGTATTATTGTTTTATAGTTAATGTTTTTATAAGATTTGTCAGATAAATTTTAAAAAGCCATTTTAAATATATTGTCAGTTTGTTGTCACGATGTTTGACATCAGAACAAATAAGTCTAATTGCTTATTCAATCTCATTGTCTATTTTTGGTGTTCATTAAACTTCTTAAATTAACTATTTTGGTGTTATTTTGTTTTATAAAGCATCACTTAGAGAGTAAATGCAGTTCTGATTTATCTGAGTACTAATAATCGAAATTAAATGCAGTTTAAATGTAGCGGTCAAAATGACCACTGGTGGCCGTTCTAGTAGTTATGGAATTGCGGCCGTTCTAGTGTTAAGCCAGTTCTGGTTGCATCTATGTTTTCAGCAGATTAACACTAAAAATTCTACAGGTAATAAAGTTTTTAAATGAGATGAATGTGGCGCCATTCATTCATGTTTTGTTTAGACCGTTATGGGTTACTCTGAAGAGGTGTGTTTGACTCGTCATCCAGAATGCTCATTTAAAAAGAGGAGAGCATATGCTCCCAAAACAAAGTAGAAAACAAAAAGTAACCAGATTCAAGGTGACTCTCTTTCCCTGTGATAGATTCAACTGTTTGTTTTACAGAGAGAATAAGCCATCAAGTGCCGCTTGAAACTCCCCAAAGAGTATCATTCAAGTCACTCCAAGGTGGCTATTTTATTTACATATTTTTTATGCTCACTCAGCCATTTAATGACTTCACACCCTGGGGATGGAAAGAAACACTAGTAATCCTGGAAGACACTACTCCCATAGGGGAATAGTTGTATTTCCTTAGTATGTGGATGATCCTTTTAAAAAGCTTTTAATTAGTGTAACAGTGTGCAACATTCACTACAAAAGAGTTAAAGTCAAACTGTAGTGCTGTAGCTGCTGCTGGTGCATTCAGGATGTCATGTTTTCTGTGTGGTGCCCCTAAACCGTTAGATGGACGTATTATTTAAACTTAAATGGTGATTCAAACAAGAACCGCTCATGCACAAAGCTTATTAAAGCTACATCAGCTAAACATCTGCCCTAAACTCTTGTTATTAGACAAGCAAGTGTGTCACTTGCATCATTGTAATGGAGAGAATTAGAAACTACTGGGTCAGTTCTAGGCTCTTTGGGGTGGTCGTGTCATTAAAATCAGAGACCAGAGTCACAGTCTTTAAATTAAATTAAGTTAGTAGTTTACTAAAGCCATACATACAACTTGGATTCACGCAAAATATTGTTTGTTTTTTCAACATCATTGTCAGTAACTTTTATGTTGAATTATTTCTGCTGAAAAACAGTCTTTGTAGCTGGAAAGACAATTATTCAAACTTTAAACTCACCCTTTAAAAGGTCTCCATCACCTCAAATGAGCAGTTGAGAGAGTATGAAACCTCTTAATTTTGATATAATGAGCCTTCCAGTTTAACAAAATACTCAAGTAAACACCATTAAGCTGATTTATGCACCTTTTAAGATAAATTAATGAATCAGTTTAAGTTTATATTGACCTTAATCCATAAAAAATCACAACACAGCATTAATATCCCAACAGCATGTTAATGAAATTTCACTTAAGTTATGTTTATGAAAGTGCAGGCAAGTTCTGTCTGAATCCAAAAGAGAAAATCTATCCACAATTTCTGCACAGAACTGCAGGAGGAACTCGGGTATTCAGAAAACTCCAAGCGTATTGTTACTCTTAAGCTGGATTTATACTTGCGTGTTGTCTGAGTCTGCTTAAATGGCGTAGGCTCTGCGTAGGTCCGTACCGACCTGACGCGCACCTCTTCAGACCCGACGTGCATTCCAGCTACGCTGCCCTACAAAGCAAAAAGGCAGTAACTACACACAGTCCAAAACTGAGAAAAATGACTTCAAAGTTATCCTGTTGTCCAGCCAAAGTCATTGTAGGTAGAATAATGGACATGTGGCAATTTTGTTACTTTATAGTGGCTTATTCTTTGTACATATTAATATTCATATTTGATATGAAGGTTTACCCTATTTTGCACTTACTGTATTCTTTCTTTTGTAATACTTACCAAAAATGTGGTAACAATGGGTGTTTTACGTGATGTAATACCAAGCAAAAGTACAGTAACTGACATGAAAACAAAGCAAGAAATGGATGTTACTGTATTCTTGCTTTGTTTTACTAGGGCTATTTGCAGTTACTGCACAAACAGCTACCATTTTTCTCCAAAATGACACACATTTGAGATAAGATATCTTGTCACATAACAAAGGATACCTTGAATGTCATGAAAATGATAATAACTCATTTTTGACCAAAAATGCAGTTACTGCCTTTTTGCTTTGTAGGGCAGTACGTGAATGCAGACACGCAGAATAACTCACTGATGATTGGTCAGTGTGCTTACGTTCCTTCGGATGTTTGGGTTTTTTAGCTGAGTGAATGAATGAATGCATGTCGGCCGTTACTGTTGCTCAAAAACAGGAAATACATGCCAGAGCTGAGACGAACCATCCGAGTGAAAATAAAACTCCGCTCTGTGGAGTTTCTTAGTGAATAAAAGCCCTACTGTCACCTGCAGATCTGGAAAAGAAGCTGCAGCATGACATCGTTCATGCGCTTCTTTCAGCTTATGTAATAATGGATTGTATGTGTTATCGTGGGTTCCAGTTGTGTTCCAAACGTGTTATTGAAAGCTATTTTAGCTGGAACTGACAAAGTTACTTTGTTTTTCCAAATAGAGAACTTGTAACTTGCAGACAACCCAGAGATTGCAGATTTAAAGATGGCTGCGGCCTGTACCACCTGTAGCCCAAAATTAGCAGTTTTTTTCTCACAGTGCATATTTTTTCCAGTTGATTTATGTTTTCTAGGTTTGTGAAGAGCAGTGGCGTCGCCAGCCGATTTTCCCGGGGCTTCAGCCCCGGATGTTTTGAGTTTAGCCCCGGGTCGGAATTTACTGTTTAACCACCTTTTTCAGAAAAAAATCTGACGAAAATCCAAATGACCCAGCTTTCTACCAGTACTTGAATGCACCACAAATGCGCGAAGGTCCAGCCTAGCTCCCATTTGAGTGGTGTGTGAGCGAGCATGTGTGTGAAGTCTGAGGTCCGATTAGCCCCCATTTTTGATGTCAGATGAAGCTAAAGTGAGTTTGTCAGCTCCGTGTGCACATATGCAGAGCAGAGCAGCAGTCAGATTAAAGCAGATGATGAGAGTGGAGATGGAAAGAAAATACGAGAGAAAGCGGCAGATACATCCTCAGCTTTTCAGCAGGAAAGTAAAAGGTAAGATATCACAGTGTTGACTGTTTTTCTTCTTAAAAACAATATAAAAAAGTCAACATGAAACCCCCCAACAAAAAAACGAGGCTGAAGTTAGCAGCAACTCCCTTCCCAGCTTCTGTTTCGATTTTGGCTGAAAGGGCAATTCCACTAAAAATAATTTTCTACTGACAACATTTAACGAGGTCCTGTGTAAAAACTAAAACATTTACACTTTTCAAACTTGGACTCAGATGTTCTTTAGGGACTGTAGATTAATTAAAGCACTGTTTCTGATTTGTGAAACCTATAAATGAATAAATGAGGAGAAAATGAGAACAAACGAGGAGAAGAAAACAAATGAGTAGGAGTAAAGGAGAACAAGTGATGAGGAGAAGAGAACAAATAGGAGAGAAGAGAACAAATTAGGAAGAAAAAGAAGAGAACATAACTAGATAAGAAGAGCAGGTGAGAAGAGAACATTTGGTGATGAGGAGGGTCAGTGATGAGTGATGAGTCAAAGAGAAGACAAAAAGGTGAATACTGTATGCACTGTTCTACGTGAGTGCAGCAAATGTGTTTTAGCAACATAATGGTCAACATTTCATTGTTGATTTTGTGGTTAATTATTTATTTTTTTTAATTAAAATGACAATTTATACACTCCATTATGTCTATTATTGCCTTCTAAAACACATTTTTGTAGCGAAAGACTAGAGAAAAGCTCGTCTATTTTTTTCAAATTTGACTGATGCAACTCCGGGCTAAGCCCAGGTTGTCCTTAAAGGCTGGAGACGCCCCTGGTGAAGAGCAACTGTAGATAGTCACAAACTGCCCATCTTGGTAGCATCTGCTAGTCAAAGTAAGTATGATCGGTAATGCAATCGCGACTCTCGAGCACTCGAAATTACAAAACAACTGGAACACACGGTTAGTCACAATATCTGATGTCTGTGTGCATGCTGTCAGGTTCAACTACACGCATGCAAGAGAGGGGAAACCAGGCCCTGCCGTCTGTGTGTGTCCAATCTCTACCTGTGGAATGACATGCCAGAAAAAAAAAAGTACCTTATACACAAATATACAATAAATAAACAATCACCACAAACCAGGTGTAGACAAGATAGGTCTGACAGAGCCTCAGTCTGGCAGATTTTAGATGTGTACCTGCTCTTACACACCTAATTAAAATTAAATGGATTCAGCAGCTCAACAAATTCTGCTCAGTGACTCATTCATTTGAATCACATAAGAAAAAATAAAGTCTCTGATGTCTGTAAACGTAATGAGGCAACAGCTTTTATTTGTGCCTTTAAAATGACATTACTACCAAAAAAAAAACTTTATTTGCACTAAACACAGGCTTATAAAATAATACAAAAGTATTAATTCAGACACACTGGGTCAAAGTAGAGTGAGTGACTTAATAAATCAAGTTTCTCTGCTTTACATAGGGGTCCTAATTAACTTAAGGCATTGTCACTTGAGACAGCATTGCTTCTTGTTCTGACGTCAGCCAAGAGAGTGAGCAAATTGTGTGCCCTGTCAGTCCACCTGAGTTGTAATAGAATGGGGAGTGAATGGGCCAATTAAACTATGGCAGTGGGGGGTGATGGGGTGGTGGTGTGGGGCTTTTCTCCTTCTGGCGGGGGCTCCCCTCCCGGGGGGGGCGGCCCGCCCACCCCTCCGTGATTCTTTGGGGGCAGACCCCCCGGAAACCCCCCCTGTTTACCCCCCCCCGCCCCTCTTCCCCCCCGGGAAATCAGAAAATATCTGGGAGTGCTGGTGTTAACACAGGGCCCTGCCGCTCTTTCACCGTGCGCTGAAGCTTGGTTGAATGGGGGGAGCTGGCGATGCACCTGTTTATACTAAGGTGGGAAAAGGGGTAGACACGCCCTACTGACCGGTTATGGACATGAAAATTTCAGTGAGCCATCACATGCACGTGATTGGAGGAGAGTTGTACCCATAGAGTCCAGTAGAGGGCTCCGCCTGTGTTAATATAACTAGGGTTACAATATTGTAACCTTCGTTTCTGCCATCGTAATTGGAACTTTAGTTCACCAGGATTTTTAGCAACCCACCCAGATGCAACCATGTGCAGAACAGCCAGGCCCTTCTCACTGATAATGTCTCTTGATTGGCTTCTGGTCATAGGTTAGGTATGGTTCTAGCTGGAATTAGACTAAAGACGTGATGCAGATATTTTGAATCCTCTCAGATTCAATTATATGAAATTTACTTAAAAAAAAAAAAAAAGAAAGTAGAAGAAGTCACAGACTCAAACTGACTTTTAATTCCGAAGAGATAGTTATGGCTGGGTTACTATTTTCTCCTTTGGTTTGGCTCATCTCCTGAGACAGAAATTACATTCTTTAAAACGGCATGGACAAACCTCCAAACCACTTTGCAATTGTTCACAACATAATTGCATTTCTCATTCATTTCATGAAATTGTAACTGTCTTAGTACAGTCTCGATGTCTCAGTACATGTTGTTTGTAAGTAATTAAGCACAGGCAGCTCACAGTTAGCACAGCTAGGCCCAATCTCATCCCCTCTGTTTGAAGTCTGCATCCTTCATTTGATGGGGCAAATACCCCTACCACTTTCCCTACCATTCTGTCCTTACAGGATTGAGATACCACTACCCCTACACTTGAACACACAAAACAGAGGGGAAGGGTTAAGGGGGACAATTGAGATGGGCTTTAACCAACATTCATCACAATTTCTAAGTACAAAGATCTTGTAAATCTAAACTGATGCAAAGTCTAATGGTTGCTCACTCCAAAACATGTCAGCATCATTTTATTGTATTAGTTATCACATGCACAATAGTCAAGATTAGTCAAGAACATAGTACCATCAATACCATATATGAATATTGGACCACCTTTATCTTGATTTGACGTCTTGTAGGGTCTCATCTATCAAATTCTCTCATTCTATGGGACAATGTGAATTTTCACCATGACCGGCTGATGAGGGTCTGGTTGACTACTCACCCAAGGATGGTAATGGTGTTCCTAACACCTTACTGTCCTGTCCTCACTCTTATTGAGGAGTTTTTCTCAACCCGGTGGTGGAAAGTGAGCATCAGGTTCAAAATCAGAGGTCTCTGCTTGCAATGGACACTGTAAAAATATCATTGTAAGGGTTGGTTGCAACATGCATGCAGTTTCTTCCCTTGTTGTATAGTAAAGGAGAATCGTTGTGATGTAGACGATAATCTATGGCCAGACGTACAGCAGCATGTGGACTGTATGCTTTGCCAAATGATGTCAGTGTTTTGAGAATGTAAATTCTTTTTCAAGAAATGAGACAAACTAATGAAAAAAAAATTGAAATTGGAAATTACAATGACTCTAATTGTTTAACTCTGTGCAGTTATTATAATTTAGCATGAACCCTGCCATGCTTATTTCTTAAATAAATTAATAGATAGATAAATAAATGGCCCAACCATTTAGCACATGAAGCACTTGACCCTTATCATAGCTGCGAAGAAGTGTTTGTCTATGTGCGAAGAGAAGATGAGAAGGGCAGAATAATTATTCACAGCACATCACTTATCCACAAGAGCTATGTGCAGGACTCACCCTGGTAATGGTATTTCCTCAATGTGGTGAATTATTCCTTTAACAAATATGCTCAGTTTTCTCATGTTATTATCTGATCCACATGTATTTGTTCAACCCCCTGCATTGCACGATTGCTCAACACACTGTTTAATCCAGCAATATGTTTGTCTCACTGGCATCAAATTTGTGATGAACATATATACATATATGAATATGATCACACACACACACAACACACATATATATATATATATATATTATAATGCTTAAAATGTTTTTTTTTTCTTATGCTATTTCCTCCCAAATAATATTGGTATTTAAATACTTATTAGCTTCTTTAAAAGCCTCTATAAATAAAATGTATTATTATTATTATTAAATAACTCCTTAAATGTGTCAATTCAAATTCAATAAAATGTTTAAACTTTATGAAGATGGGGCTGCTGATACCTTTTAAATAAACAAAATGCTTCAGATACATATTTGGTTAAGGATGCATGTTCTGTAACAGAGCTTTCAGACAGTTATTTGGGGGGCAAAAACAATTAGAAAAAATAAATTGGACAACATAATTTATTATTTACAAGAAGCAGTTTTGGTGAAAACTACTGGAAACATTCTTAATTAGTCTGTTCAAACAACCCCCCCCCCCCCCAAAAAAAAAAAAAACAAAGTGATGTTTATAAAGTTGAACCTTCTCATTTGTCATACATAAAAGCAGTGCATTGCAACAGCTCCAGTTGAGATCACTCTATCTTGTCTTTGCACTTGCTGCCTTCATTAGTTGGATGTCACAAACTGGAAGCTCCTTAAATTGCTAATCGACTTGGCTTTTAACTAACTGTTGCAAACGTATATGATGTGGCTGTCCTCCAAGTACCTTTACAGTACAAACCATCTGCTAACAGAACTTAGCTGTAACAGTAAATCACAAGAATTTTTCAAATTATCATTGAACTGACAAGTGCATGGTGTTTCTTTTAAGATTATTATTTTTTATCAACACATTGTCTTCTCCTGTCCAGACTATCATTGTGATTCTAATTAAAGATATCAAATTTTAATTAGAATTTCATGACAGCTTAGGTACTAAATAGAAACTGCTCTGCTCTTCTAAGTATTTTACAACACTAAGATGCAAAGCCAATTGTTAATCATGGCTGTTTTCTCATCATTCAAGTGTTGCACTGCATTACATACAATGATCTTCTAATGTCAAGGTAAGGACAAAAGCACACTTTTTTTTTTTTTACAGGCAACTGAAATACTCTGTATTAAAGAAACTAGGCAGGAATTGTGAAAGAATACACATGCATGTCAAGTTTTTCAATGCAAATGGGTGATGAAGCGTAGAGAACAAGCCCACCCATGTCTCTCTGTTGCCTTGAACAGACTGTGTGCTGCATAGTGTGCTGCAATTTGGTGGCAGAATTTCCCGCACAGTCCTGTGGATGTGACGTCAATTGACGCTGCATGCTCGTCCCTGACAGCTTTGATGCAGAAAGCGGAGGATTCAAACACTGTAAGGGATAGTAATGGATTCTTCTGCTGTCAGCAAATATTCCAGATCAACTGAAAGACCACTAAAAAGTGGCACTACGAAAAAAAAAGACTATCAGCTTGGTAAATAATGTTATAGCTTCAATTTGTATGCGCTCCCGTGCCTGCTTGGCTGGTGGCTGCAGTTACCCGCAGTGCACTTGCAAGTCTCATTTCTTAATCCTGCCTAGATCCTTTAAAATGTGTGATAAATTTAATAGAAAATAAAAAAAAAGACTCAAATGGTTTAGGTTTGGAAATATACCATGATTACTATAGCTATATTTGAAACTTAAAGGTGGACTTTGTTTTCAAACAAAATGTTCTACAACCAGAAAAGTTGCGTAGACACCATGAACTTGATCAACCATTGACTTAACATTGATTTAATTTCCCTGCATGCCAGGACCACAGAACTAAGTCCTGGAACCTCATTAAAATCTTTGCATATTTCACATATGGATCAGCATCTGGGAACTTTTGCCAAATTCATCACATCTGGTTAGTTAGTGGGTAAAAACATAGGGGAACCATTTAATTACCTGCTTTATTCGTGGATCTTCATTTATTTGACTTTGGAAATGCCCAGAAGTTGCGCTGTGTATGGCTGCCATAAACATAACTACCACATGGACAAGAGAAGATTTTTCAAGTTCCAAAAACAGAAAAAAAGCCTTGAACAACATGATAAGTGGTTAGCGGCTATCAAGTGCACAAATGCTGACAGTTCAAACTGGATCCATTTAAACATCTAACAATATGTTTGGATCACTTTGTGACTGATAAGTAAAACATGTATTGTGGTATCAATGTTTAAACCCTGTAGTTTTTCTGCAGATGATAGAAAACACCATTAAAGGCGCTATAGAAGATGTTTCGGCATTTTAGAAAGCAGAGACTGTTAGCGAGTTATTTAATAATGTGCATGCGCAAGACCATGCTCGATTCACAGCTCCCTCCTCCGGCCACAGAATAACGTGCATAAGCCACTCTGGTGTTTAGCAGACAGCAGGTACAGATTCTCCCATCATGTCAGAAATGCAAGTAAACAGAATCTCATCTGAACGTTGCTAACTGCTTGCTGAATGATGTTAGCTACCTGCTGTAAACGTCAGACGAGTGTGCGCAGCTTCCGGGTCGTAGTATTACTCTCGCCAATTAATCACTCTCATTGATCAGTCTCGCCTATTACCCGTTGAACTGACCGTCAATCATTCTTACTACGGTAGTAAAAGTGGTTGACAAGCCAGTAGACAAATGAAAAAGTTAAGGAATGCCGAGATGATTGGCAGATGTTTTTTCAGCCCCATTACTTTCACAGCTACTGTATAATAATATTTGTACATTTAAAGCTTTTATTTAATCATAGCATATGGGGTAGTGACCCCAATTTTACAGAATATTGCAAAAATTGTTAAAAAAACTTTTATAATTTTGTATAAAATTAAATTTTAATTTTACAGAATATTGCAAAAATTGTTGAAAGAAACATCTTCTATAACGCCTTTAAATCAGTGGATCCACACAATTACCGCATCCCTCCTACTTTCTTCCCATCTCCTCAGGATGCACTGTTAAAGATCATATTCATTCAGATCATGTGAAATCAATACCCACATAAGACTAAAAGCCAAAAAATGGCAGAAAAACATTTGCAGCATTACAAACACTGCACAAAGTCATCATCAGTGAAATACAGATGAGCTTCGAGTAACCAGGAATGTTCATGGCTTGATGAGTGTAAACTCCCAAGAAGTACAGCAATGAAATAAAGTCCCACAATTCCTTAAAAACCTGGAGGGAAATTAATACTCAATAAAAATTGGTTTGAACACAGTCTTACCTCGGTTTGATTTTACCTCGACAGTTTCGGTGAACAGCTGTCACTAGGGATGAGCTGGATACTCACTTCAGACGAGTATCCATCTGAACGACATTTCAACATTATTTTAAAGACAGACTGGCGGAGAAAAAAATAAATAAAAAGGCAGCAAAAAATACAGGAAAACCCCGGGGATCTATTCACTCCACAAAGACAGTTGAGGATTAAAAGCGCTGTACCTGATTTTATTTTAATCTCTTTCAGAGAGATGCTTTCTACACAGTATAATGTGTGTTAAAAGAGATAATTTCATAAAAATAAATCACTCATTGATTGCGTATATGCATGAATCCAGGCCTTTTTAGTTTAGGTTTCTTAGGATGGCGTGACGCTCTCTTCGTGCCAATGCAGTTCATTCTACATAAGTTTCGGTTTCCAATCAGCCACTCACAGCGTTTTCTAACGGGAAGCGCCCTCCTCTCTCGCGTGCACGGCAGCACTTGTAAACAGAACCGCATGGCGTTCTGTTTACAAGGAAAGTGGCGATGGGAAAGTGGCGATACCGCAGCAAAACAGCTTGTAAGCATCAAAACTGAGGAGGAGAGAGGCTTGAAACACAGGAGAGACCAAAGACGGAATAAAGTTCGTGTTCTCGGTGGATTGTACTGAAGGTAGAGAGCAGCTGGACGCCTCGGACTGAATGTGGACTCGAAGTCCGCCTGGACAGGTATTTTTTCAATAACTTTCTTCCCAGTAACATTTATGTCCTCAGGTGCTGGTGCTTCCTTTGCTGGTCTACCGTATAGTGATATTTACAACGTAACACGACGAAGCTTTACATCACTGCTTCTCGAGGGGACCGGTTAGAAACTTTATCAGGCTGTCATGTTGTAACGTCGCCTATAACATCATAACTCGTCATAACTGTACATAACTGTAGTTACGGTAAACTACCGGTTGTGATAGAAAATGTCATTTAGCTGATCCGCAGCCATTTACTGCAACCAGAACAGTGATTTCACTGGAAGATGCAAATTTTCTCTGGAGAGTTTCTTTGTGAAAGAGTATGAAACGTGCACGTTATTTCATGCATGTTGAGTGGGAGAGGAGAAAAACAAGAGCAGGAGCGTTTCTCACTGGGAGAAACAGTTAGGGGCGGGGCTTACAGTTCAAACTACACTGTTCACCTCGCTCATGGTTCGCAAATGTGCAAAATCAGGTATAGCGCCTTTAACTGTGATCTGTGTCCGGTCCAGGGTTTCTGAACGGCGATTTGATGACCTGCTGTCCCAATGGGATTTAATGGGCTTATAATACTGTCCCATAGGGGACAGCAAGTCGTTAAACTGGGCCCAGATCGGACAAAAGTTGAAAGCACCCCTCGACAGCACGTAACTCCTGCAGTAAATGGTGAAACTCATCAAACTCAGAACTCCTGTGAACAATTTGATGAATCCAGACATGGTGCAGAGACGCCCAATGACGTTCTATGGTCTTGTGGAGCAAATAAAGCCAAGCAGCTGCTCAAGACACAGGCAAAGGAAAACAACTGGGGACCACCAAGAGGGTTTTTGTCTCTTGATGTCAAGAGTCTGATTTGATCTGGTTTTTGACACCAAAAATGCATTCATATCAACATAGCACAACCTCTGAACTATAAAACATGACCATTTGATCTATTGCTTCTACTAGTTGGAGCTCCTTTTTCCATGTGTATTAGTTTAAAAAAATAAAATTTACCAACCCTGGCAGCAAACATTGATACTGTACACTATCAAAAATAGAGGTACAAAACAGGAACATTTCTGGACCTGTAGGTACACTTTTTACAAATGTTATCTCAAAAGTAGAATATTGGTCTTTATGAGGCCAGAAGTGTACCTATGTACTATGAAAAACGGTCCAAAGTAATTGTCAGGGACCAAGCAGTAAGGCAAAAGGACACAGAAAGTAACTTCAAAAATGCGGGTTTATTGACCCAAAAACTGAACAAACTCCAAAAGAATAAATCAGCCGGCCTATAAGAGAGGTCAACTAAATAAAACAATACGCAAAAATATCTTAACAAACAAAGCAAACTTAACTAAGGAAAACTGACCTAAACAATGACACATAAGGGTAACGTATATAGTGGTTTGGCCAAACCAGATAACACACACAGGGGAAAACAAAATGGCTAACAATAACTAAAGCAAAGATGCAAACTAACTAAACCTAAAATCCCCCCCAATAGTCCAGTGGCACATTGTAGGGCCTGACGAGCCGGCGCCCAGATTTAAGCCTCCTCAGCCCATTGCCACGCCTTTGCTCACTCAGGAAAGAGCCTCGCCCCCACCACGGTAACTCAAACAAAGAAACAGATGTTAACAGCAAATACTTTCCATTGTTGATATGTGTGCACGCCATAACAGCAATGCAAAGTAAAAGTTTGTGAATATTCAGATATACTGCAAAAATAAACATTACCACTGTGGGGCTGGAGCCCCCACAGTAATATAAAGCACAGATTTGTACCCTTTCAACCCCAAGGGTACCTGCAGCATTGGAAAATGTGCGTAGCTTATACAATAACTATAAATAGCAGTCCTTCTAAACAGTAGTAAAATTATAGTTATTACTGTATATTATGATTTAAAAAATAATCATAGTAATCATTGTAATAATTATATGTATAATTATGTATGTGTTTGGCCTAATATTTACATAATAATTACTCATTTATTATTAGCATCTTTGATTGTAATCATAATCTCTATTTTATTGACTTTTATTAGTAATTTTTAATTGGTTTAATTGTACTTTAACTCATACAGCTTGATAAGGCACAAAAATGGACCAGGACCGATGTGTGCAGAAATGTACAAAAAGAAACACCACCAGCGACAAGCTTTGTACCCTTAGAAGTACAAATTGGTACCTCTGTTTTTGAGTGTGTAACCATTTTCATATATTTATTCTGCTGTTTTTTTTTTTTTTTTTAAAAGAAATTTCCAACAAGCACTTAAAATTCACAGATACCAGTTTTGCTTTAGTGCACACAACATGCCAGCATTGTGATTTCAGCTGAAAAAGAGTGGAGCTACAACATGAAATACAGCATTAACAACACAATTTTTTTTTTATTTACCAGTCCAGAATAGTTGCAAGTTCTGAATCAGATTTTTAGCTTTCACTGCTCAAAGCTGTCTCCAGCAAAAAGAAAGCAAAGCCAATGCTTACACTCATTAGAGTTCTTTTACTTTTCACCATTTCACATCTTAGCAGGTAAATGTTTCTTGAGGTGGTGGAAGAACTGGTAACATTTGCTTGCCAGGAGCTTCTTTCACTCTTGTAATCATTGTGCTTTTCACAAAATCCCTCTCACCTCTATTTTCAGTTTGCTATGTGTTTCTCATTAGCACTGGCTACTGCTTCAGGACAGAATACACACTACAGTGATGCCCACATTCCATCCAGGAAATTACAAATGGCACCTAAAGTTTTAAAAAGCCCCTTAAATCACCCTGAGTTGTTAATATTGTTCAATCATTTGACTTCTAGGCTCTCTTTTCGACTTGCTATCCCCAGTAGATGTTGAAAAGTCTTTCAAACATTACAAATTATTAATGTTACGTAAAGCAGGTAAATTTTCCTATTTGAACCATTCTTGTCAAATTTTTACTGTATGAACAATAGGGGAGATACCAGCCAATGTGACTTTAAAATGTCTCTACATAATGTTAATAATTTTATGCTCATAAATAAACTATTTGACTAATTTATAAATCCACACTGGCTTGTTGCAGTTGAACCACAATCTAGAACTTTCACAAGGGTGATCATTTATAATGGTAATTGGATGGACTAACATTTTGGGGGCAAATAGTTTCCAACATTTACAACTAGAAAGTCACTCAGAGAGCGCAGACCTCCGCCAAGCAGCTCTCACAGCGATAAAGAATACTTCAAAAAATTCCTGGATCCTGAAGGTGATCCGGACCACCACCGAAATATAATGGGTTCGTCATTGGGCTGAGGCACACGGCTGGTTAAAATTTCAGCTCAATCCCCCAGTACTTTTTCCGTAAAAATGTTGACAGACAGACGGACGGACAGACGGACAAACCAACGCTACCGAAAACATTACCTCCTTGGCGGAAGTAATGAATTATCAATTGGCTACCAACAGATTTAATTCTAGAAATTAACTATTCAAACATATTTAAACAGATATTTAAACATAGATAAAAACCACGGATAAAAAAAGAAGTTTACTGATGCAGTTTTCTTAACCTGTATCTTTGCTCAGATACCTCTCTTGAATCAGTTAAATTGGGAAAATAGTAAAGTCTTTCTTAAGTTACATGTAGCGTCTGGCATTTTAAAGGGACTAGAGGCAGGAATTTAAAAAAAAACTGAACATGCATGTCCATTTTTTTTAATACTAATGGGTGATGAAGCCGTAAATACCATAAAGAACGTTTCCACCCACGTCTCTCTCCGTTGCCTTGAACAGGCTGTGAGCTGCAAAATGTGCTACAATTCGGTGGCCTAATTTCCTGCGCTGCCTTGCGGACGTGACGTCAAATGACGCTGCATCCGCTGTTTTGATACAGGAAGAAGATGGTCGCGGTTAATTCAAACACTGTAAGCGATAGCTATGGATTCTTCTGCTGTCAGCAAACAATCCAGATCAACTGAAAGACACTAAAAAGTGTAACTATGAAGAAAAACCATAGTAAACAACATTATAGCTTCAGTTTGTGCACGCTCCCATGACAGCTTGGCTCGTGGCTGCAGTTACCTGAAGCGCCAGCTGCGGCAGTCGCGAGTTTCATTTCTTAATCTTGCCTCTAGTCCCTTTAAAAGCATATGTATATATATATTATGTGAAGAGATTGTGCCGTGGGGTGAAGCTGAAATTGGGACCTTTACAACAAGTGAAAGGAGACCAGTAGGGGGAGCCCCGAGCTGAAGTTACTAACAGTGTGTTCAGACCAAGTGCAATGTGGTCATCAAGGGTGTCAGGTTTATATGCAAAGTCAATGGCTGACGCGTGTCAAGAAGCATCGGCCTTTCTTGCGGTGCGTTATGCGTGTCAGGCGCGTCGCACGCATTCCGCGCATCAAGTTTTGAGATTTTGGGCGTCGAGGGCGTCAGATGCCAGAGTTGGAAAATCTGAACTTTGGCGTCTTGACGTGGGGCGTCGACCAATCAGAGCGGATCATTTCACAGACACACATTTTCTGACAGGAAGGGAAACACCCAGAAGAACCAGAGGGATCTCCTCTCTCTCTGAAGAGGAGGATAAACTGTGATCTTTGTCCGGTCCCGGTGTCTGAACGGTGGTTCGATGACCTGCTGTCCTGACGGGATGTACTGGGCTTATAATGCTGCCCCGCATTGGGACAGCGGGTTGTTAAACTGGGCCGGATCAGGCGGCTGAAAATGGTGAAACTCATCACACAGAACACCTGGAATCATCTGGTGAACCAGACACAGAGCAGAGATGTCCGACGGTGACGTTCTCTAGCTTTATTTATCACAGAAAGCAGAGCCACTCTCTCTGCTGCATCTGCCATGGTGCAGACAGACCGGTGAAAAAAAAAGAAAAAGGAGGGGCTCCTCCTGCGGCTCGGCGAGTGCGGCTTGGCTGGACATCTCTCGCCACGCGTCAGGGCGTCAAGACGCTGGAAACCAAGCGTCTGACTTTTTAGTGACCCAGCGTCCAACTTTGGGCGTCAGGCGCGATTTTGACGCCCAAATCGCGCTTGGTCTGAACACACCGTGAGTTGTGCTTTTAGACAGACTTATATTCTGGCCGCCTAACTAATAAGTGAGATCTTTCTTTTAACTGCCTTATTTTTTAAAAAGTTCCAATTTTAAGACGGGCACAGGTGAATGTTTTTGTTCCTTCACTGTATTTAATATATGAGAAATTAAACTAATAAAATGTACCCATCTCTTTTTGGCAGTTGTTGGTAGAATGTGTTTTTCTGTGGCACTCGTATGTGCAACAGCAACTGATCCTGCACATCGTAGTGGGCACCATGAGACGATACTGCACTTGGATAAATGTTGGAAAAATACTTATGACATTTTATTAAATAACAGCTCCTTCTTATTGCATCTTACTGAATATTATTTTGATTTAATGATGTGCTCATATTTTTTATTTAAAGCTATGGTCTACAAAGTTTAATCATTAGTAATAACCTCATGTAGATGGTGGTTGTGGTCCTATAGTACAATCTACACAATGTAAAGAGCAAAAAAAAAAAAAGAAAAAAATCCATCCACTCTATTGGCTGCTGGGCTGCAAAAACATTAGCCAATACGAACCATCCGGCCGCATGGCTTACATTGGTCAACGTAGCTGTTCGTCTCGCTTCTCTCTGCTCTCAATCCAATCCCCCGCTCAAACTGACACCTCAACAGCTGACCCCCCTTGTTCCGCCTCGTTCCCGCCCTCTTCTGCGTTTAAACATTTTATCCATATATTTATTTATTATTCATTTATTTTTCTTTTGCGCCTGAAACTTTCTGTAGCTTAACAACAAGAGGAGAATGGAACAGAAAGGCAGCAGGAAGCAGCCTCTTTTCACTGGCAAAAGTTGGAAGAAAGAGAAAAAAAGCAGACAGAATGTGAGCATTAGGAGGGAAGGCCTGAGGGTGTTATGTTTGCCGCGAAAGGAAACGAAAGGTGGATAAAGTCTGCCAAAGAAAGGCAGACGAAGAGAAAAACGGAACCAATGTAGGACAGAAGGTTGCTTTTTTTTTTCAAAATTTCTCAACTGATTCTGAAATCGTAGACCACAGCTTTAACCTATATTTTACCAGGTATTTTCCAGGATGCACTTTCCTACTTGGCGCCAGGTACTGAGAGAACAGGAGGATTTCTGACCTGCATTCCTGCCTGACAAACACAGTAAAAGGACTTTGCAGATCTAAAACTATTCAGTTCAACATTAGACCAGCATTTAGCATTGCTCATCTCTGTGAAGCATATTAGTTTGATGTTGAACTTATGCAAGTAAGACCTTTGATCTCAAGACTCTGTGTCTTTTATTCCTCATTAATCGGTGGATACTTTACTAACAATAACATTTTGTAAGTGCTTTATTTTCTAGCTGACAGTCCTTCAGCAAAATTATTCTGGCTCAAAATTAAACCTACGTAAAAATGGAGTATTTCACAATCACAAGGATTGGTGTATAATGTCAATTATAATTGCAGTTATAAATAATTTTCATATTTTAACCTATTTATAAACCAATACCATATTAGATTTCTCCAAAGCAAACACATTCATTACATTCTAAATGGGAGAATTACAGTTGATTATGTCTTCCTTAAGAAAAATACCAGATTTTAATCTTTAGCCATTATCATTAAGTGTATTTAAAGGTTTGCTAAATGAAAACACTAATTCCATTAGTGAATGATCAAAGAAAATTTTGTGCTTCATTAATGTTCTTAGAAGAGAGGTGATGAATGGCACAAAGGAAAAGAATGAGCGACTGCAATGCCAAAATGGAGAAAAAAAAACATTTTATTAGAATTTGATTTTCCAAATTTCTACATGTAGAAATAATCATAGTGTGAAACAAAAATTCCAGAATGATTTCTAAATGTTTTACTTGGCATTTCATTACAAGGAATTTAAATGAACTCTCTTCCAACTCTTATTTGACTGAATAGGTAATATTTTGTAAAAAAAAATGACTGAAAAGACTGAGCCATAATCACAGCTGTTTATACTGACGAACTGTACAGATAGTGCATCAGTATACACTATCCACAGTGTGCAGATTGGCCTGCCTGGAACTGTCTCATGACCACAGAAAAAAAAAAAAGCTTTTTTTTCCCCGTTGTGTCAAATATTGATAATTTCTCAAATGACAATGAAGTTTTTATCTTTTTTATAATCAACATGGGTAAGATGTACAGACGTTCAACAGCCCAGAAGCTGCATGACTTTTATATTTGTCTTTAGCTCAAACATAAAAGCTACTGGCTATGGTAAGTTATGTAACTTCCTGTTATATGTTTTTTTTTTTTTTTTTGTTTTTCCTTTGTTTTTCCGTTTTTTTTTATTCGCGTTGCGTTCACCCCTCTCTTCTCTTTTCTTTTTTTTCTGATTTCTTATTTCTTTCTCCTCCCTCTCCTCCCCCTTCACCTCTCCCCATTATGTTTCTCTGTTTCCTCCCCTTTCTTCCCGGTTTTCTCTCTTCTCCTTTTTTATATCTCCTGTTCTCTTCTCCCCTCCCCCTTCCCTCCCTCTTTTTTTTTTTTTTTTTTCCCTCTCTTTTTTTTTTTTTTTTTTTTTTTTCTTTTTTTTTTTTTTTTCCTTTCTTTTTTGATTTGTTTTTTTATTTCTTTTTCTTTCCTCCTCCTCTCCCGTTTTTTTTTTTTTCTCCTTTTGTGCTATTTTTTTCTTCTTTATCCAATTTTTTTTTTTTCTCTTTTTTTCTTTCCCTTTTCGTCTTTCTTTTTTTTTTTTTCTCTTTTTTTTCTGTTTTTTTTTCCGATTTCTCTTTTCCTTCTTTTTTTTTTTTTTTTCTTTATCTCTTTTTTTTCTTTTTTTGTTTTCTCTTTTATATTTTTTTATCTCTCCTTCTCTTTCCCTTCGTTTCTTCTCTTCTCTTTTTTTTTTTTTTTTTTTGTCTTTCTCCCCCCTCCTCCCTCTCCTTCCTTTCCTTTTTCTCCCTTTCCTCTTTCTTTTCTTTCTTTTTCTTTCTTGGTCCTTCCCTTCTTTTCGTTGGGCTAGGTCCTTGTTCGTTCTGTCATTTTGCGAATAGAAACCATGTTCCTCTTTTTTCCCTTTTCTCTCTTCCGTCCCTTTTTTCGCCTTTGTGCTTCCCCTTTATCCCGATAGCTTTTTCTCTTTTTTCCCTTATTTTTTTCATCCCCATTCTCTCATATCCTTCCTCCTTCTGCGCGGCCTAGGCCTCCCTGGCTGAGAAGTCGCTTTGCTTTGCTTTTTTCTTTTCTCCTCTCTTCCTCCGTCCCTTTCAGTTCCTGATCCTATCACTCATTTTTCTTTTTTTTCCTATCTTTGTTTTCTTGGGTGGGCGATCCCGTCGGTCCAGTCTCCCCCTGTCCTTCCCTTTTTCCCTATGATATTTATATTTTTTTAACTTTCTCCTGTATGCCCGGATTGGTTCTTTTCTTTCCTTTTTTTTTTTCTTGTGTTTTTTTTTTTTTTTTTTTCCCCCCCCCCCCCCCCCCCCCCTCCCCTCTCTTTTGTTTTTTTTTCTTTTTTGATTTTTTTTTTTTTTTTTTTTCTTTTTTTTCTCTTTTTTTTTTGTCTTTTATTTTCTCCATTCTTCATTCCCATTTCCTTTCTTTTCGTCTTGCCTTGCCTTGGGTTTAAATTCCCTTAAAGATGTTTTATTTTCTCTCTTTGATTAAAACATCTTTTATCTTTTCTTCCCCTAACCCCTTCTCTTCTTTCATCCCTTTTCCTTTTTTTCTCCCCCTTTACCTCTTCTTGTTTTATTTTAATACTTCCCTCCCCTCCTTTCCGTCTTTCTCTTTTTTTTTTTTTTATGGTAGTTTCCTTTCCCTTTTTTTTTTTTTTTTCCTTCTCTCTCCCCCGGCGCTCGGGTTTTCTCTTTTTTTATTTTTTTACTTCCCCTTTTTATTTTCCCGTTTTTACCAATTCTCTCTTTCTTCCTTGAAATAATATGATGTGCTGTGTTAAACTTACAGGTGGCTGATTTAAAACTTAAGCTATTTGTCTCAGAAATTCAGAAATGACTACATCAGATTGTCTACAACCAAATAAATACACTGACAATGTGATTGCAGCTTATCAAATGCTTGCTGGTAAAGTGGTAATAAAAAATAGGTTAGATTTATAAAGCGCTTTTCAAGGCACTCAAAGTGCTTAACAGTAGATCCATTATTCTTTCACTCTTGGTGATGGTAAACTACGTATGTAGCCACAGCTGCCCTGGGGCAGACTGACGGAAGCATGGCAGCCATTTCGCGCCTACGGCCTCTCCGACCACCACCGGAACCATTCACACACACATTCATACACCAGCAGGGCCCCCACTGGTGCACCACAGGTTTTTGTTCACAACTCCATACTGTGTGCTTGTGTTTCTGTTTAATGACAGTTTATTTTACCACAAAAATATTTGGTTGGTCCTCCTATATACCTCCTGACAGCAGACAGCCTCCAGCATCGCTGAACAGCAGCCACTTCTACAGGTGCTGCCAACCTGCCCCTCCCGACACCAGCACTGGCTTCAAGTCCTCTCTCCTGCAGTCATGCTGTGTAATGGCTGGAAAGCATCGGCAACAGGATCTTGATGCTGAACTGGCCTTCCAGCTTCGCTTTCCATTATATTAATCTTTGCTACGTCCCAGCTCTGCTAGGGGTTGGGGACACAAACAAAAACACTGGTTTCAGATGGTAAAAAGGTGGAGTAAAGATGTTTTTATTGTTCAGGAGGTGATTAAAGCATTAACAAAAACCTGGAGATAGGAGATAGGGTTAGCAATGCTGCTCAAAGGAACAAAAAAAGAGGCAGACAAAGCCTGACACTACTGTAAAAGAGAAACCAAATGGGGGAAAGCACAAACCTAGGCTATGAACCAAAAAAAGGGAATGAGCAGCACCATAAACTAAGACCTGTAACCAAAACTCAACAACAACAAAACAAGTCCTAGCTATCCCAACTCCAAACTACCAGTGCAAACTTCAAAGAAAAGGGGATCCAGCAACTAAACCATTAACTAAACTAAAACACCTGGAAATCAAAACCTAAAGAAGACAAAGTTACCCAAACTAAAGTCACCAAAAAAAAAAACAAAAAAAAAAACACAAATGAAACAAACTAAGGACAACTGTTGCCAGGTGTGTCCAATGAGTCGTTAGCAGTGGAGGGAGGAGATGATGGTGGTGTGGTGCCAGGCCAATCAGACAGGTGAGGTGAAGCAGGATGATTTGCATGTAAAAATGAAAGACAAGGGGTTAATAACAGGTGGCCGTAACAATCTTGTAAAATGTGTTCCAGCTTGTTAATGATTTATTGTAGCTGGTGATTTTTGTTAATTTAATGCAGAGTCAGAGCGCAAACCAACCCGGTGACATCAGAGCTTAGGGTACTGCAACATGGTCGCACTCTTGTCCTAAAAACATAAAACTTTGCTACATTTTTCTTTTATATGCTTCTATTTTTCACGTTTGGTAATTATTGATAAGACCAGGACTCAGTCTAGTGAATAAAGTTAGGTTGGTTGACTGTTTCATTTCCACTTTAACTTGCTGTTGTGATTCTTAATTTGCGTTTTTGATTTTTAATTTGCGTTTTTGATTTTTAATTTGCCGTTGTGATTTTTAAATTTTTGTAGTGTTTTTTTTTATTTTAGTGTTGTGTGAAGTGGTTTGCACTTCAGGGCCACCATATCAATGAGAGTGATCGGCAAGAGTAATATTGCGACCTGGAAGCTACGCACACTTGTCTGATGTTTACAGCAGGTGGCTAACATCATTCTGCTAGCAGTTAGCAAAGTTCAGATGACATTCTGTTTACTTGCGTTTCTGACATGATGGGAGAATCTGTACCTGCTGTCTGCTGAACACCAGAGTGGCTCGTGCATGTTGTTCTGTGGCTCGGGAAGGAGCTGTGAATCGAGCAGGTTGGTCTTGGGCATGCGCTTTCTTAAAAAACTCGTGAATATTCTGCTTTCTGAAATGCCAACATCTTCTATACAGCCTTTCAGAAATCAACAGGAGATTTTGAGCCCTCTAAGGCTACGTTCACACTGCAGGTCTTAATGCTCAATTCCGATTTTTTTGTCAGATCCGATCTTTTTGTGTGGGTGTTCACATTACATTTCTAAATGTGGCCCGTCGCCGATTGCAATATGAACAGCTCATGCTTCTGAAGTGACACGCATGCTCAGTTAAACATGAATGACATCACGCACATAACGGTGGTCATGGAAACCAATGCAAACAAACATGGAGGTTACCGGCATTGCGGACTCATGTTGAAAGCAATTTGTGGCGGCAGTCGGCAAATGTATAAGCAGGTTTTTTGACGACGGAGGAAGAAGAGAAACGCATTTGTGATGACGTCTGTGTGTTGAACAGTTGCTGCAACATGTAGAAATAAACTCATCACAGTGATCAGCTGATTACTGAGCGCGTGCGAGGGGGGCGTTATGCTGCAGAGAAGCGGCTTTATTTTAATTCTGCACATTTATCACCGCGGTTCTTCTCTCTACCTGCTGCGGTGAACGTGAACACATTTCACACACCTTTCCTCTTCTGGCCTCATCCACAGCGACGCGTTTCCCCCGCGCGTGCACACCGTCTCACTCACCTTCACACACTGAGTTGCTGGACCACAAAAAAGTTTCCCCCAACATTTTCATTAGTTTCCAGGTTGACGTTCAATCAGAGCCAGAAAAATACGATTTAATTGTTCAGTCCATTGTTTACATTCTGTTTCTGTCTCAGCTGGTGCAGAAATAAGGACGTCTGTCTCGATCTCAGAGAAGAGGTCGGATAAAATGCAACATGCCTGTACAGACTGAAGTCGTTTCAACACAGATCGGATATGTATCCGATTTAATACCACATTTGAAAGTGGCCTGAATCCGATCCAGAAATGTCAGATTCAATGCGACTTGCGCTGTTCACACAGTCAGAGGCAGATCGGATATGGGTCACATTTGAGCGAAAAGATCGGATTCAGGTCGCATTTACCTGCAGTGTGAACGTAGCCTTAATCTCATGGAGATTTTTCCCTCCCAATAGTCTCTTGAGGAAATATGGAACCCATTTATACACTAGTGCAACATCTTCAAAGACATTTTGACTTTCAAGTGGTATTTGTCAAACCAACAAATCAAAAGAAAATGAATATATCTTAAGTTAAGTTAGGTAAGTTTAAACAACATTTTTCACCTATTTATGAACTAGATGGCTGTTAATTTTAACGTTTACTTATTACTTGATTTACTTTTCGCGTTATTAAAATGGATTTTTCTAACTTAATTAATCCTACAATGTCAAGGATCGCAAAAGGCAAATTTTAATTGCAGAAGTGCAGAGCCTGAACCATCCGTGTCGGGTACATAATAGACAAGATGCCAAACGTGTAAAATCTGACCGGCATCCTTTGCATTGTGGGAGTAAGTGGAAATGGATGGCTTTTTTAGCCCAGAAAGTCTGAGATGTTTGGGAAGGAGTGGATGCAAACAAACTCTGATGCAGATCCAAGAAGCAAACTCTCTTCCGCCTGCAAGCACAGTTCCTGAGTTTGCTTCAAGTAAACCAAATATAGCAGGCAGACTATAAATTTAAGGTAGGAGGCAGTAGGGTATTGTTGGTTCAAAGCAGAGCATTGTGGGGGAATAACAACCAAAACAGACACATGTATAGGTTGAAAAACTGCTCTGGTCAGAAGAAATGCCTTGTAGTCAGACATGGAAGAACCCCTTATAAGTCCTGAAGGCGGCACTGCCAGAGATTTTGGGCCCCATGAAAAGAAATCCGAAATCCAAATACTGTTTTTCATAAAATCATCCTTTTAATGATATTATTGACCATCATAAAAATCCTTAGACATACGCACATCACCAGGTGCAAGGCTACTGCCGTAGTTATGTGGAATCAAAGAAAAAGCCTGCACACTTACTCCCAGCTGCATTTATTCCAACGTTTCGATCACATCAGATCTTCCTCAGGTCAAACTTTTTCTGGGTATGCCCCTCCCATATATATAACATCTGTTCCCTAATTGGTCGGCTCATCCAAAGGGACACAGAAGGAGTTAGGCATACACATAATCAATAAATCATCAATGGTCATACTGAACCATTACAACCTTGAGAGAATATATTTCATACAAGCTGTCTATACATGAAAACCATTATGGAAAAATATTATGGAAAAATAAAGTAAGAAAGTTAAAAACATGAATCTCATATTAAAAGATCTCATCTTACAGAAAGTGCTTAATATCATAATCTTGGTTAAGTCCATGAGGAGTCAAAGTCTTTGATGTAAAGATGTGGAAGCTTTCCCTTTGTAGCAGCAGTCTATTAACGACTCAGCCTTCAAATTGTGTTGACAGTTAATGGTTAAAAGCTCGTAAGTGCAGCGTTAGTTTATTTAGGTTTTCTACAGATTCTGATTTTATTTTGAAGAGGATGAGGAAAAGCAGATCGGAGTTGTACCTATGAGTCGCACTCAACGGTAAACAGGCAGCAACCGGACCTCTCTGATCGTCTAGAGCATCTGTTCACTGAAAGTTCAGGAACCAGCGTGTTGAGGCTTCTAACACAATGAAACTGCGATTATCTCCTCGGAAATCTTCTTTCTGCTATCGGCAGAGACCTGCTGCTCGGTTATATGAGGATGTCTCTGGTCATCAGATCTCCTCCAGCTGCTTCCAAAGCTGCATCCTCCATCTTCATCCTTATAAAAGGGAACTATTTAAAACTCCACTGGAACCATGTAAGTTTTTATCTTCTCATTTTTTAAAAGCTAATTATTTACCGCGGCTAGCTTGCGGCTGCTGTTAGCTGCGAGCTAACACAGGGGTCGAGTGCCTCATTTCTGTCACGCCTGGCTCTAATGTATGTCAAACTCTTTTTTGGGTCTGTTGTCTGTTTTTTGTTGTTTCGGGTCGCTCCTTACAGTTCCAATTCCCTCGGTGTGGTCTTGCAGGCTTTTAGCTGAACCAGTGGACCTGAGGCTGGGAGACAGACTGTAGGCAGCTGACTACAGTTACTCCGGCTCTAACTTGTAAAATGTGATTTCACCAAATTCCTCAGCATTATCACACTTTTCTTAACTGGCTGATGATCCCACCACACAATCCATGTTCTGGAGCATCTTTCATGTTTTCCACGGCTTAGATTATACATGTAAGTCAATGGGTGGACCGCAACTCTGTACCATCGGCGACGTCAAAACATGGCGGCTCGTTTCACAACTGAGAAGCTACTATCCTTTAGCCGAGCCTCCTAAACATTGGTTATTTATGTAAATACATGTCTGATTAACTTCTAACTGTACAGAACTACTTATTTTGTCTTGAGAAAAATATTTTGTTGAGAATCTTTGCTATCGGCCATTTTGGATTCTAAGTTATCTTAATATCTCTGTCTTTTAGTATTGCAGGTGTACAGTCTGCGTATTTTACAATTTTTAAACTGTTTTG
Organism: Atherinomorus stipes; assembly: GCA_023101725.1. Lineage (NCBI taxonomy): Eukaryota > Metazoa > Chordata > Actinopteri > Atheriniformes > Atherinidae > Atherinomorus > Atherinomorus stipes. Next base: position 204,084 of record JALJCO010012900.1, on the reverse strand, counting down.
AAAGTTTGACTGGGGGCCGTTCATTGTTATAGAGATGCCCCAGTTTAATCTTTAAAAATAGCAGTATTGCATATTTGAGCTAGGCTGGAAGGTTTATGTCCTGCTTTAAATTACTTTTACTATTTCAAGGAGCAATTTCTGATCTGTCCACAGAGAGTGGCAGTGGCAGATTAATTTAAAGAATTGCATGATTTATATATTTTTTCTGTAGTTTTTCAAAGCCACCAAGTCAAAAAGAGCAGACTTACCTTGGTGCTACAATATATCACTGCTGAGAGTAAATTTCACACCACACACTAAATTAAATTGTCACTCCAACAGAAGTCATTGAAATTATTTTGTTTCATTCATGAAGAAAAACCATTTCTGTGGTGATAGGTGGCTATGTATGTAATCAGCTTAAAGATTGTCTCTGGATGAAGAAAGATGGATGAGTGAGGCTTCAGGCATGTGTTTTTGTACAGTGAAAATAATTGATTTGTGTAAAGGAGAATGTAATTGTTTCTGAAGAGAATGAGAAGCAACAATGCAACAGTGAAGAACTGCTGTATGCATCATAGCAGAGACAGAAACAAATTGCCTGTAGATTTTAAAAGAATAACAATAGAAGGAAAAAAAAAACGACAGTTGGGGAAATAGCCTGCTCTCTGAAGTTTAATAGAAATTTGTTGGCTTTAAAAATCATTACTTGGGCTGTTTCTTCTTTAACTGTTGGTTACATGGTAAGATGCAGACAAGTCTGTGTTGAACATTGGAAAAATTTCCAGAATTTTACACAAGGTCTGACTATGTTTCCTCTTATTTCATGTACAAGGTGAATCTGTTTCCTTTCCACACTGTGAAGTGAACAAACAAATGCAAGTGAGCTCAAACTGAAAGCCGGTCCCATATTGCAATTTAATTGAAGATGTGAATCAGATTTATCTGATATTAGATTAGAAAGTACTGCCCTCAGGTGGAAGGATCATTTACTACAAAAGATTAAACAGTCTCTTGCTTGGCGCATAATTAGATAGATGTAGAGTCAGAAACTGTGCATAGCACAAGCACACACATGCTCAGGGAAGAAGACGAGCGGATTTAATGCACAGAGGCACAGCACTGTTACATGACATGTAAAGGCATTCATACACTTGAACATTCATGTATTTGAAGCCCTGAGAACAAGTGCAAGATGAAGAAAATATTTTAATACTGATGAATTCAAACCAAAGAGGAGAAAAACAGACACCATGCTGGTAGGAATTTTTACTAAAGCAATGTATGCATACTGCCTTTGTCTGTTATCTATCTTTACAATTACATGTGAAATATAATGAAAGTAATGTAATACATTTTTCTGAATCCTCATCTGTATCAGTTTGTAATAAAACAAATGCTTTTACTGACTCACTTGTCAAGTAAGACAATGATTAATACTTAAAAGGGCAATGCACTCAGTGACCTATTGTTTTAGCTTGCAATATGTTTTCACTCCTCTGATATGTATAATGAATTCATAGCAGCACTGAGTCCAATATGGATCAAAGAGAAGCCCACAGTCACACACTCGCTAAGGCCTGTTTTTAGTCTGCAGTGTGTGACTTAGATACATGCAAAAAATTCTTTTCCATACAGCCGCTGCTTAATGATGGGTGCTAAAAGGTGGTCAAAACAGATGGCTGGAGAACAATATACCACCTTTACAATGTGTTAATGAGTGGACATGATGCCGGCAGTCTTTGAAAGGGTCGCCATAGAGACGTGAGTACAGTGTTGGGAGTCGTGACCACACAAGCCTGAATGCAAACCTTGCTCCTTGACTGATGTCTTGACAAAGCAACATGTAAAAAACATCACGGGTCGAATACTTCAACCCTGCCTCAGTAATTAACAGGATCACAGCACTGCACAGCAGGGAGTGCATCCCAAGCAACAGTGATGCAATCACAAACAGTTAAAGCAAATGGTATGCACTGTCAGTGTAACAACGATCGTGAGTTATAATTCTCCTTTTATGGACCCGGTGAAGTAGCATAAAAGGGTTATATAGGTTTACATTCTCATCTGCACTGATCCACATGATTAAAATTTGCATCAACAGCTGGCCGAGTCCCAATATGCCTGAAACTATATAAAAATGCTTTTTGGCTCTGTCCCATTGACCATATAAAAACGATGGTGTCACCACTTCCTCCAAACATAATGAAGAGAAGCTAAAATATTGTGAAGACAGGGCCAGCCAATTTGTAGTGGTGACATTTTTTTTTTTTTTTTTTTAATTTGCAGAGTCTGCAAAGTGTTGACCACGTATTGGAGACCCGATAGTGGTGAAATGAGAATAAATAATCATAAACTGCACATAACAGGCAACCTTGTCTCAGAGGTGGGCATCGCCTGCCGATGATGTGGGTGGCAACAGCTGCTGGAATAACATGAGGATGAAAGCTGAGAGAGCGTTAAACTGACTGTGATCAGCAGAGGCAGTGGTTCATCATTTTATCCCACCTGTCTGGGGAAAGTTTGTACATCTTTTTGATGTAAAATTGACACAGGAAAGGGAAGTAGTGGTGATGATCTTCAGCTCTCAGTGTGACTCTGCAGAAAAATGAATAAGCTTAATTTGATTCTGGCAGCATAGCCTTATAAAAGCCTTTAATGGAACATTTTATCATGGTTCAATTGTATTTACAACCCCAAACCTACACCGTTGGGACGGTATAAAATGTAAATAAAAGCAGAAAGCAATGCTTTGCAAATCTCAAACTAATATATAATTAGTAAAAATAACTAATATAATAAAATATAAAAGTAAATCAAACAGCGAAAATAAGTCATTTCTGTATTATTAAAAGTATTATTAGTCTTGATTTTAATGACAAAGATTTGGAACAGCACCATGTTTAACACTCTATTATCCACTCTGCTGCAATAGTGTTAATGATCCATTGTTTGAGTGAGGTGTGTTGCAGCGAGTAGATATTGAAAACCTGCAGGACACTGGCTAAAGAAATTTAGGAGTTGGTGATTCCTGTTCTATTATAATGCTAATATAGATGCAAATAACAGATGCAGGATATGGATGACTATTGTCTCTTAAATTTGCAAGACGTCTGAAAAAGATGCCATTTGGATCAGAGCATGTTGCTTGGAAAACTGTTTAAACCTTTCAGCGGATTAAGGGTGCCCTTTCTGATGTGCAAGTTGCCAGTTCTGATTCATCCCTATGCCATCAGAGCTGGTCACAATAATCAACCCAAAGCCAATAACAAGCCAGCTAATCCCTTTTCTCTTTAGCCAGAAGATGTGGTGACAATGATTTCCACACAGATTATTACATATTTGATTTGCCAGACCATATAAGTTTCCTGCGTTGCTTCAAATCATTTAAAAAGCTTTGTCCACAGAAGACTGCATCATTTCCAGCTCATGTTCTTCTCTGGATGATAGAGCTTTAACCTCCATTTGAGGGTGAACTCCGCTTACAGACAGTAATATCTGGAAGTGTTCTTGAGTCCTTGCTGTGATTTGACATGACAGAATCATGCCTGTATTAATGCAGTGTTGCCCGAGGCCCTGAAGATCATGGGTATCTAAGGCTGTGTCCCCTGTGTAGAGATGTCTCCAAATCTTTTTAATCTTTATTATGTAATGCAACTTATGCATGAGTTCAAGTTTGAAGACCCTTTTCCTTATGTCTGCTCTCATTACATGATGTTTGGCTTTTTATCCAGCTATGCTTTGTCACTTCCATTTTCCCACGCGGTCAAACTTGCCTCATTCTTAAGTTCTGTCATCACAATTTTAATCCAATGGTCCTATACCAGCTATCCCCGTTGTTTAAAACTGTCATCTGCTTTGTCATTCCCCCTTAAGGCTTACTTTTGTGCAACCCACCTCCTTCAATCTTCATTGTCTATCTCCTTGTGATGCATTGTGAAGATGTGGGTGGGTCTGTTGCCAAATGGCAACATTGTACCACCCTAAGAGAACACACTGGTTAAAAACAGATTTGTTTTTTTAAACCAAACAAAAAAGACTGATTGAATTTTACCAGTATGGTTGGAAGTTATGTGTCTGACCAATCTTTTGGTTAAAACAATCAATCTAATATGGTAGTGGTTTCAACCAATCAATATATTAGTGAAAGGGAAAACCAATACAAATTGGTCATTTTGACCAAAATATTGGTTAATCTAACCGATTTTGGTTTAAACAACTAGACTGGGTGTTTTTCTAATCAGTCCATTCTTACATTATAGATCCTTTCCACTTGATGTCATCACCGTGGGCATCGCCATTTTTTGGGCTAAATGGTCACAACAACTTACAGAACACCCGTGGATAGATGTGTTTCGTGGATAGTCGTGCTCCTATAAACGTTAACATTAATGGTTCATTGTTGCGTTGTCAGTGGATGTAAAAGCTGTTCTTCTGACCTCGTGCGGCAAAATTTTTTGTCTGTTCCAGCCATACATTTGACTGAGGGCGTGTGGACGGAAGATCTTCAGAAGAAGGACATTGTGACTAGCTCGGTTCAACCGCAAAAACCCCCAATCCTCGAAACACTCCAAAGTGTGCTCTGATTACTTCATTGCAGGTACGATGATATGTAGATTACTTCATGGTCTGATTACATGTGGATTTGTACTTTTATAACAAGGGTTAGGGTAATGTGTGTGTGTGTGGGTAATATGGTCCCACCCTCACAGTTGATGAAAGAAAATTTAAGGTGCATGTACAACTATAATTTTGAACATATTAAGAATAAGGAGAAACCTTGATTAGCAGAAAAAGATCAGAGATGATCGGGGAAACAGTGTGATTATAACTTAACCGTACGCAACAAATCACCAAATTTACATTAACACGTCTGCTCGACGAGACTGTTAGAATTGTGCAAAGTAGCATCTTGCTGACTAACCTTTGCAAGAAGAAGAGTCAGCGTGACAAACATCCATCACCCAACAACATACAAAATACAGTAATTGTACATTTTGAGGGATTTGTAAGCTTTCACCTCCTCCAGCGTGTACGAGCTTTTACTTGTTACTAGGTAATTAAAAATGTCCACATAGGCAACTTCAGGAAAAGCGTTCCGGTCTCTCAACCACTCACTTGGGGCATGGATCTCTGCCACCGATAAGTCCAAGTTTTTGGTCATACCTTTCCTGAGATGCGGCATCCAAACTGTCCCTGTACTTTTTTTCTTTCTTTTTTTTTTTGGTCTTTTTCGAAAGCGACAAAGTCATGTTGCTCGCAAACTTTACATCAATATTGTTTCACATTACGTTTAGGGCTGGGACGATTCGTCGACGTATGCGTACCGATGCGTCGTCAGACCGAAACAAAGATGGCGGCGCCATGCGACTTCAAACCAAAACAAAGATGGCGGCGCCATGCGACTTCAGACTAAAACAAAGATGGCGGCGCGATCTCCGCGAGTGGCTCTTCAAAGTTTCCAAAGTGTAAGGCAGTGAAGGCCCACACTCGTTTATCGAAGGTATAACTATATATTAGGGATGGCGAATCTGAAGCCGAATGAGACATGAGACACTTCCGTGAGATGGACGCCATGTCTTCAGACACGTCAGGCCTGACGGTCAGCATGAAGCACGAGCTCCATCTGCTGGCCGTGGGTGGTACTGCAGCTGATGCCGGGAGCTGTCTCGTCTCTGACTGAATATAATTAAAGTCACGTTCTCAACCTCATGTTAGTGTTTCATCTGTTGGTAATAGGGCTGTCAAGATTGCTCCAAAATGACGTTCGAATATTTGCTCTAAAATTTACACATAATTCAAATAAATTCGAATATCCATTTGAGCAATGTACAGGAGGACAAACTAATACATGACATAACTACTTGTACAGACTCAGCCGACGAGCGTTTTGTGTGTTGCGCCATCTTGCGCTGCCGCCGTTGCCTAGGGAACGAGTCCCAATTACCTCCTATCTGCCAACATGGAAAGCAGCGTCAATATCTGGATTTACAATGTTGGACAGTCGTCTAAGGTCATGATAACGTATAGGTATGTTATCCAGAGATCTCTAAAGTATTCTGACATTTTATTTATTTATTTACATCGGAGCATTAATTTAAACTATTATTCATCTCTGGAAACTGGCTTTAATGACAAGCCACACCGGAATAACACGGAAATCTCGTGATTACTTATCAAAGTTTAAAAAACCCTTTCAGAGCTCGTTACTTATCTATTTTGTCATAAATTTGGCTTTTGGTATTGTTTAAGGACTGTACAGACCACGTAGCCTTCACATTTCCTGCAAATGAAACTAAAGGCTGCAGGAAACCGTCTTCCTGATTTCTTTGTGTTTGCGACTGAACTGTTTTTATTTTCTGGTCTCAACGTTGCCCTGATCAGAGCAAATAACCTTATATTTCACAATATCTCCCTGATAAGTCATTAACTTACAGCAACACTCAGCTGTCTCGTTTAGCATTAGCTAGCATAAAAACGGTATGCAGTGCCTCATTTTCGGGAGCATAGATACGTAAATTAAAGTGTCAGGTTAATGAGTGTTCATCATAATTTACCGTGTTTTTATTGTTAGTGATTAAATCCAGTGTTTTCTCCAACGTGGCAGCAAGTTATTCCTCCTCTGCTCTGTGTGCCGATATTCCTTCCTGATACGAACACACTGACATCAGTGGACTACGCGAGCAGCAGAAATGTCCACTTTTGTCCAGACAGAAGAAATCTTCATGAAATAAATGTCCGCGACTTCTTATTCGCTATACCACAATAAAAGTTTTCCAATGCTGTTCCAACAACCAGGAATGGACAGTCCTTCCAGATTTCCTCCATGTTGTTAGGAAAAAAGTCCTATTCTCATCTGTTTTAATTATGTACAGAAACGCTTCCCAGGCAATGGTGGATGGTCTAGTTGTGGCGTTTAGCCGGTTTCGTCTTAGTTTTTTTTTTTTTTTTTTTTTTTTTTAAATGTTTATTTCATTATTAACATCTTTAACAATGCCCTGGAAATTAGAAAATGAACTCGCTGCAGTTCCCCCACCCCCGCATCTCCTTAACTTGTGCGAGCGATTAAAGATCCCGACAAATTGAAATGAAATTAACGAACGATGAATGCTCGAGCAGCTGCAATAAACATGGAGCAGCTTGAAACAGTCGGCCTGTAATCAAACCAGTGTAGCAAATGTAGGCCTAATAATAATAATAGGCCTAAAATAGGCTATTTTTCCCATTGTCCCACTGTTTATTTAAAGTTCGAATGTTAATTTTCACGTTCGAATCTTTGATTTTTATTAATATTCGAACATATATTCGAATTTAGAATATTCGTTGACTGCCCTAGTTGGTAATAGTATTGTGTAGTCACTTCTGGGATAAATAAAGAATTTTTTCTTTCATTTCCAAGTGATTGGCACCCGTATTAAGCATTAACAGAGTGAAGATGAAGATGCACTTTTTCTGGAAGCTAGACCCATGGTAAATATAGATGTTCAACTCTGAATGTTTACTTATCTTCATTATCTTTTGTTGGAAAATAATATCTGTCTTAGCTTAAATCCTCCAAGTTTACATGATCATATTATTTCAATAATGACTTTTTAATTATTATTTTCATGTAAATGAAAGAATTAAAAAGCCTGTTTTTCAGTCAGATGTGTTTTCAACATAAACTTTACATTCTGTTGGTTCATGAAAAAGTCCACGACAGGCTGCTGGCCCCCAGTGCCTTTTTATTCATGCTCTTTTTTTACATTTTAGATATCTATATCAGCATATATAAATTGCTGTCTGTCAATTTATGAGGAGGTAATCGAATCGAGTCGAATCGAATCGAACTAAAAAAGTGAATCGTTAGATTAATCGATGCATCGAAAAAAATTATCGATAGATTAATCGTTTAAAAAATAATCGTTTAACACAGCCCTAATTACGTTGTTTACATCTTTTGACCCCAAAAATGGCCCCGACATCTGGGTATTAGTCGACACAGCAGAAAGGAATACTGTAGCTATTTTTTTCATGAAATGGGGAAATGTCTAACATTTGATGCAATTTTCATGTTCTATTCTCAGCAACATTTTTTTAACTTTATATTTTCATCAATTTATAAATTTACAATGAACACAAATAAATCCATTTTATTCCTGGTTTACATGAAGAAACCAGCAATTTATTTATTTTTTTCCTTCAGAGGGACGATCAGACTACTGTAAATCTACTAGTCTAACTCTGTAGGACATTTACATTCTGTTTACTGATGCACATTTATCCCTTTCCATGATAGTTGAATGAAGGCAGATTTAATCCACTTAACTTGTCAGATGTATGGTAAGTCAGATAGACTAATAGTGCCTATAACATTTTTGTGTAAAAGGTGGAGCTTACTCCCCTCTGTTTTGGAAACAGGCTTTCTGAAAAAAGGGGGGGGGGGGGGGGCTCAATACTACTGTCAGAATTTTTCTGTTTGATGGCAGCAGTTTGCAGTTGAATACTAGTTCCACCCTTCTGACCTCCTCATTAGCATTTCTGAAAAAGTAGCAAAAGTTCCATATCACATTTGCAATAATATTACATAACATGAAAGGCAGGCATGCTACCTGTACTTGACAAGAGAAAACACATCTACAGTACCATTGGTTGAATTTTGAAAATTCTAGTGATATGTGAGAGTTTCATGTAATACACAATATATGAAGTCATTTTAAAAATAGGATGTGGGCATAATTCTCCTATAGGACTCAGAAATTGTAGTGGTTTTAAATATTTTTAGGCCTCTGTTGTGAGACTTCTATGCATTCTGTTTTGTTTTGTACCAAAAAAACATTTATGTATTCTAGTGCTTTGAATAGTGCTACCTCTACTGAGGTATGTAGCCAGCAAACAGGTAGTTTATTCAGATTGTTTGTGTGGTTTAACAAACCAATGGTTTCATGAATCTGGACAGCAGGTAACAAGATAGCACATACTGAAAGAGAGGCATATGGCATATCACATGTGAAACCACAATGCAAACACACTCCTTGGAGGACAAATGGTGTAACAGCTTATTAAATCTATATCAGAGGCCTGCTGAGAATGGTTTGAAAAATAAATGAAATGGACCTAAAGTCTGAGTTAACATCCCACTGAGAGAGTAATTCAGTTGAAAGTGTAAGGAAAGGGTCCATTTTTGATGGGTCAAAATTGATTAGAACAGGAAGCATGAATTGGAGAGTTGTAGAGCTGATAATTGCCCTGTAAGGGGACATTTTAATCATTCTGATATGACAGAATAGAAGTGAAACATATTTATAAAAGTGTGGAACAACTCTGACATGGATGATTGATTATTCTCCTTCTTTAAAAGATACAAAAGCAAAGAAGAGTATTCTCTTTGTCAAGGACATGCAAGCAATTACATGTAGAAGATGCTACTTGGGCGATGCCTTTGCAAGCAGCCTCCATGCAGAAACCAATATGTTTGACCAATGAATATTTCATTCCTATCCAAAGTCCAGACAATATGATTCTCCCGAAGCACTAACAGCCACATAAATTTTACCTTGATTTTGCTCTGTCACCACTGAGACCTAGTAAGTGCTCAATTTCATGGTTGATCGGGTATTGTGCTTGTTTAAATCCAATGTTGGAGAGTGTGAAAGCAGAAAATTTGCTTTTTTGTGAGACTGGAAATGTTAATGAGGCCTAAAGTGTGTCCACTGAAAAGGTTAATGACCATGTGAACTCTTCATGGGTGACATTTTGGCAATATAGAAGCGTGAATCGCACAGGGAGGAAAAATAAAAATGCTGACTTGCCCGTGATTAATATCCAAGACACAAATGCTGTGTTCAGCAACTAATTTAGTGTTTTGATTGTTTGACATGTTCCCAGTTCATCAACAACTTAAAAACATGTAAGTTCTATGTGGATGTTCATCTTAAGACTTGACCTTGAGGCAGGAAACAACTTTTTTGTTTGCTTGTCTTTTACTTATTTAATGTAACTTTTATTGACCCTTTGGTTCAAAACAGTGTAATAATATAACAGCATATTGTTAAAAAAAAAGATTTCAAAAAATGTAAAGAATGAACGATAACATAGTGCATTAAAAGAAATGAACAGATAAATTGTTTTTTTCAGCATGACACGCCCTATTCTGACAGGATTAGTATTACCACTGTAGTGGAGCGGTCAGGGGGGCAGAGGATGCAGCCGCCCGGGCCCATGGCTATGAAGGACCCACTTGCCCGCGCTGTCCATCCCCAATATGGCGAAAGAAACAAAAACGTACTGTAAAGCCGCAGTTGTTCTCTTTCTGCTGTATTTGTAAGGATATTAGAGTAAAAAACTGGAAAAAAAAGGATGGATGGAATTCCTTTTTTTCCCCAGTCTCACACTTTTAGCTTGGATCCTTTCAGTGCTGCTCCTCTCTGGACCCGTTTGTGTTCTAATAAATACATAGAGCCATAAAGTAGTCACATTACACGTGATCACAGCTATTTAACTATCTGAACACATCAGGCTTAGCAGCAGAGTAAAGGACACAATAACGAAGCTGTGTGCACTGCACATCTCTCAGTTTAAAGGACAGGGCAGTGGCTTGGCCTTAAACGCATTTATTATTTCATCAGAGTCCGGTTCGTCCACAAGCTTTTCAAGATGAGCAGCGAGATGCTGTCCAGTCTCTCTGTGCGCATCGTAGCTCTCTGGTGGATTTAATCTTGTTTACATATGGAAACAGGCTCCACAGAGCAACTTGGAACAGGCAGCGTTACCAGAATACCGGTAAACAGTTCATGGACAGGAAGTGACTTATGCCTGCTTGACGCGCTCACTGTGTCCAGCTGGCAAAACGCATGTGGTGTAGGCAGCAGGGAGGCAGCATTATTGCATAAGTCACTGTGAAAATGGTTATTCAGTTCGTCCAGGTGTCTTTCAAGGAACAGGGAACTCTGTTTCAATGCTTGATGGGCGAGGGGTCACTTATCAGTCGTAGTAGGATGGTAGTCAGCCAGGTGTGTAACTGCCTCTGTGTGGCACTGACACACCCTGGCACACACGTAAGTCCATGACTCTGTCTCTTGTGCTGAAATAGTGCAAATTTTGCTGCAAAACTCATCTAATCCACACTCTCCATTTATCCATCTGTCTCTGCCATTTTTAAGCTACTAATTGATCAGCTGTGTCATTACTGTCACTGCACAGTGTCTGATGTCCATTTACTTTGTTTTACAAATGAACAGGCTGTCTAGTGAGCAAACTGAGTCTCTTAGTTTATCTGTGATAATATTTAATATTTTTTTATGGATCAAAGTGTGAGAATTTTTTCTTTATTTATTTGAAACTAAAGCTGTTCATTCAGTCCCCTTTTTTGGTAGTGACCAAATACTGTAGACCTGTAGCTGATCCAAATAAGATATGTGAATTGTTTACTGAAATGGCCAATAGCCTATAAGGGCCCACTACAAGTCCCCGCCCCCTCTGCAATGTGAGATTAGGGTGAATTCCAATTCCTGTGTTAACTCTCAATCTTAACCCTCAATCTCAAAAATGTGCACTCCTGCGAAGTGCAAGTGCTGTCCTGATTTGCCCTTAATATTGAGTTTCTCCTTCAAGTTTACCTTCATGTCAACTGTGAGGGGGGTGAAGCTATTTATAACTCATCCATTTAGATTTTATTTAATCTTGAAATTACACATAATTAGGGACGTATCCTTTTGATTGACAGGCGGCAGACCAGGTGCCAATTTTAGCCATGGAGGCTAATAGTTAGCTCCCTGCTTGCTACCAGGAAGGCCTCAGCCTGTAGCAAAGTGGCGTTGCACAATGGCGTTTTTTAGCTGTTTCACAGCAAGTCTTAGTGTTCCTTACTTTTAAACCACCTATCTTCATCCGTTCCTACTCTCTTGTGATTAGCTCGGTTAGCATTAACTTGGCTGTCAATCATTTGGCACGGCACGGAGGGCCCTGTCTTTGCCCATTTTAGTATTTTCTGTGAGCGATGACACATGTGACACGGCATGATGGCGACGGTGGGAAATGCCCAACTGGCTTCACTTTCCCCTCTTCAGACGTGACCGGATACTACGTCCACTTTTTTTTTTTTTTTTTTTTTTTTACAGGAAACCTATTTCAGCCTCCGTTCTTCAGCACAAAGGGTATAAAATGAGTCCAGGAAACAAACACCGCCAAATCATGTGTCACATCCCGTTCATTTCTTTCCAAATCACAGAGATGCCTGTTCGCATTGGATTAGTATTATCAGAGTATTATTGGAGTTTAACAAATTATAGTAGGTAATTTATAGGGGAATTATTACATCACAAATCACTGACATGGCCGATTCGCACTGGATTAACATCACAGACAATCTCTCTAATTATTACAAATTACATGTGGTCCCTATATAATACTAATTCCATCAGAATAGGGCTTTAATTTCATCCTCACATGAATCAAAAACAGAACAATGCAGAGCAATGTGTGATTGGATTGCAGAAGCATGTCTGGGTCTGGAGTCAGTTTCTCTCCTTTTACCTGACACTGTAAAGTAACTGTATGCTGAACACACAATTTGCTTCAAAAGTTATGTTCACTGTTTTGGTATTTGCTCTTAAAGCACCATCCTTTTGATGATTTCTTTCTCTTTTATCCCCTTTCTTTATTAAATAGTCTTTACATGAAATTGCTTTAGATTTTTTTTGGACCACTGCACAGATTTTCCAGTTAGTCATGAAATTCTGTTGCCAAGACATGAAGATGAGTTTGAAACAGACTAGAAGCATTGCGTTTGTTTGTGCCTGACACTGAAATCAAGGTAAAAGTACATGTGCGTATATTTGTGTGTGTATGTGTAAGAGAGAGAGTACAAGCAGGTGTGTTTTTAAATTGTTATACTTCAGTCTGAAGGTTTGTGTTTTTAATTTGCTTATTCTATGTGAAGCACTTTGTGTTGTAATTTTGCAATGCTTTATGAATGGAGTTTAATTTGATTTGATTTACAGTAGCAGTGTTTCCCACAAGATTTTAGGAGACTGTGGTGGGAGGGTCTCAGATTATCCCTCCGCATTTTCAAGCCCAGCGCATCTCTTTAGTGCATTTTGTTCGCTGTTTACAAACGTTGGTAAACAAGAATTTACTGATATTTTATGTTATATATTAGATACTTTTTTAATTTATATTCATATACACCAACACATCCTCAACTACACTGACCAACTTCCTCTTTCTCTTAGTGTTGTCACGATACCTGAAATTCAGAAGTCAATACCAGTACCAGTTAATTTTCCATGGTACTCGATACCAAATTGATACCACGGTCCTCCCCCCAAAAAGTCTGCAATATATCCACCTTTATTAAATTATTTACGTCTTTACAGGTAAAAAAAACAAAACTGAACAGATCAATAAAATCTTCCTGCAGTGGCATTTTGCCTTCAAGTATTTACAACAAACGTGCTTTTGTAACTATAATGAATAAAGTTTTATCAATCACAAACAAATAAATAGAAAACTATATAAATACAGTGAAAAATAGGTCTGTAATGGCATGAAGCCTTCATGTATTTGAAAGAAAACAAACATTGTGTTCAATGCTTTTTATCAGCCCTAAAATCCAACAGACACAGATCTAAACATTTGTATGAAGCCTTTGAACAAAGTCACAACAAACACAACGGGAAGTATAGGATAAAAGATAACAGCACACACGTGTGAGAACATCCACTTGGAGGAAGCAGTGTTGGACTGTCTGTTGATTCATAGTCATGATGATGATGGATCACCCTCCAGAAAAATTATAAATAATTATCTATGAGTTTAATATATGATCTTCAAACCTTATTACCAATTCAAGCGCGCTGAATTAGTAGCGCCGCAGTTTTATTTCAAACTCCGCAACTCACGTGTTCACATCGTGGAAAGATGCGGGATGTCTGACAGCTGGCGTGGGATGATGCGTGGAGGTTGGAGCGAGCCCCGGCCGCATGGGGCGGCTGGGTTAGGACGGAGGCCCGCCAATCCTAAATGATTCTGGAGGAAACATTCATGCTCCTTGTTGCTCTTTATTACCAACGATGAGGCGGAGCAGCAGCCCCCGCTGTGCTCTGAGAGACGTCTGAACTGACTGTTTGCGATGAACCCCAGCTCATCTCTCCGGTACCATGAAAATATAGCTGGTACCGACAGTATAATGCTGGTAGCGACGGTACTGAAGTACTGAGTGCTGTGACAACACCTTTCTCTGCTTCAAACTCCCTGCTGTCCCTCTTTCGGGGGGTGGGGGCTGCTCGGGTGACAGCATAATCATAACGGCAGAGGGGATGAGATAAATGGCGGAGCGGCAGCGGGAGAACTAGCGGGGAATCAGCACCATGGGGCGCAAAACTTCGACTCGGTTCGGCTGGTTAGAAGTTAACTGGCTTGATGACATCATCAACATGGCCTCCTGCTCCATCATCCAGCTTGATAGCGCCTCTCTGTGTGGACGCAGACGTCCCCGCTCCGCTCCCGTATGTGGCTCTGGTGTCATTGCAATCTGATCTGATGGGTCGCGCCAAATACATCTAGAAAAGACCACGTCTATGAACGTGACCTTTGCGTGCCAGTGTGCATGCGCTCTGTTGCTCTCGCTTGCTCAAAGGCAGGAGGAGAGTACGCTCAGCTGTACACTGCAGAACTATGACCGGCTGGTTTGACTATTTTTTTTCTCTTTTTTTTTAAACATATAGGGTCATAGGAGACTGTGGCGGCTCCGAGTGAGACTGTGGCGGGCCGCCACAGTCTCATTAATTAATGGGAAACACTGCAGTACTAAGGCCAGAGAATGATGCCACATATTTACAGGAGCATTTGGAACATGTTAACATTTATTTGGTGATGCTGTTCTGCCTTTTGACGCTTTGCTAGTGTTGATCATTCCAAAAAAATATTACTATATTGACCAATTGCTACAGACTGGCGACCTGTCCAGGGTGTACCCCGCCTCTCGCCTGATAATAGCTGGGATAGGCTCCAGCAAACCCCGCGACCCTGAACTGGATAAGCGGTACAGAAAATGAATGAATGAATGAATGACCAATTGCTATTATAAGTAACAATTAATTGACAAGGACAAACAGTTGTGAATTTGATTGCACAGGTGTCAGTACCAAGCAGACCAGTCAGCTACACTGATGTAATGCACCATGATTTATTTATTAACTATCCCTTGTCACAAGCAGGCCAGTCAGTCAGATCACGTTTGGACCAGCAGGAATTACCCAACTTTTCCCCTTGGCCATTCCAAGCCTCAGCTGACTCCAGAATCCATTTTGGGTATTTTAAGCATTGATTAGCTGCTGATGTTGTTGCTGCGGCTGTACGAATGATATAACATTACCTGCCCACTTCGTTTGGTTTAGTGGAACCGATAGCCCATCTAATTCACTAGAATTTTCTCCAGCATTCCGAGGAACCATATAATAACCTCAAATAAGAAAACAGATAAACCCACCATGTGACTGCAACATACAATGCAACCACATGCAGAAATGAGGAGTTAAAAATATAAATATTTCCTGTTAAATGCAGCGAATTAAAGTCAAAAGCTAAATCCAGTTCAGTCAAATACCAGTACCTGAAAAAGTACTTAAGCATAGTAATGGCGTACTTGTACTTTGTCACATTTCACCCCTGGCTTTAATAGTTTTCCTTTCCAGACCAAGTTCAGATATGTGCTGCAATCCCCAGATTTTAACTTCATTTAATTGATTTTTTTAATGTTTTAACAGACCCCTTATTTTTCTAAAGTCTCTTTAGTCCACATTAAGCTCAGTAAACTGAGTAAACATTATAATCATATAATCTCCCTTTAAAGCATAATTAGTCTTGGAAAATTGTAAAGGCTAAACTTTTAACTATGTGAATTGCAAAATCATTGGAAGACATGGCTGTTTAGCTGCTAAAGTAAGAGGGTCTAAGCTGATTATTATGGCATTTTGGGTGTTTGGTGGGATGTAGATTAGCACCGTCACTGTTGGAGAAACACAAAAAACACCAGAAGTTTGTTTTCTCATGTTTATGCAGAAATCAGTGATTGTATTATTTATTTATGAATCCTCTCGTAACCGAGGCTGCACACCGTGTACAGATGTCTTGTTGGTGGACAGTGAAGACAGTGACTGCTCATTAATTAGGCCTGAACAATTGCCCTCCCACACAAACACTTTAATTGTCATTACAACAACAGTATTTTTCTATGTAGTTAATTTATTTTATGAAAGGTTCAACACATGTTTTCCTGTCAGGGGGGCATTATGAACATAGAGCAAATTCACCACATAAAATGAGCCGAAGTAGCAGCCTTCTTTTTCAAAGCTTTATCATACAACCTAAGGACAATAATTTCCAAATAAAGAGGAACCTTAAAAAACATTTTCACAGCTCAGTATTTTGTCTTATTTTACTCTTTTAAGGGGCAGCTGTGTGAAATATCAGCTTCAGATGAGGTTGAACGCCAGCACCAATAGACAGAGGTTTCCAATTATCCAACAGCAAAGGCAGAAGGAGTGGAGAAACAGGTGGCGCCTTTAATTGCTTTTCGCAACCCCAGAAGCATAGCACCAGAGGCAAGAGAGCTGTGGGAGGCCCTCTGGGAGATGAGACGTTCACCACTGTCTTTGTAATTGGTTTTAGCAAAATTGTGCATTATAATATAGTCAAGATTTGGTAAAATGGAATAATACTCACACACAGGCAAGTATGGAGTAATAAATTGGTTTGCTGCCAAGTTTGATTTGTTATGCAAATATCTCTTTTCTGGAAAATCAAAATCATTACATCGAAAATGGTACATGTGGCACATCAGTAATCCCGGCTTCTCCACTGATTTATCACTCTGTAAATCAAGAACCAACAACTGGAACAATTTGGGATACTGCCTTGTTGTTCACACAGTTCAAACACATTAGACAGGGTCACTTTCTATAGCTGCTTTCCCTCTGAAATTAACAGGTCCACATGTGTGTCCAAACCCGGGTTAACCCTCTTTACAACTGGCATTAGGCTCCTTTCCCATTGTCCAAACAAGCCAGGGTTCGATCCCTGCTGGCAAGCTGTATGGCGTTTGTCCCCACCACTGTGTCTGGAGACGCCATCATGCTGGGTTTGCGTTAATGATGTCAACAGAAATCAGGAAAGTAAACAATGGAGGGTGAGTCGGGTTGTGGTCAATGTGCTTTCTTGTTTTGCACCTTTGTCTGTCCTCAAAATGGCCAAAAAACAACAGGTGATGGATGGGTGTTTGGTGAGTTATATGAGGCGCGACTGGCGCAATATCATGACATACAGTAAGCATGTACATCATCACAAAAATTCATAGCTCAACCCAGATGTGGCGTTCCCACTGCATGCCAATCTCCCTTTAAAAACGGAACGGCCGCGGGCGGCCGCTAGAAGTTCCCTGTTAGCATAATCCTGCTTAAACTGCTCTAAAATAAAAACTATAACAGCTAGAACGATAATTTTTTTTTTATTTGAAAGCTAAGACTGGCGCCTTTCAAGCTGAGCTGGCGTCGCGAGTCGATGACGTCATCATTTGTCGCTACGTGCGACGCAGATCGGCAATGTAAACACAAGGTGGCGCCAAGAAGTCATAGCAGAGTGGAGTGTTAAGTGGTCACTGCCAGAGAGACTGACAATGGAAAGAGAGACAAATAATGAGGAAAATAAAGCGAGAATAGGTTGTTCTGTCATTTATATTGTGTTTTACATGGTTTTAGCTGGTTTTCAGTAGTTTTTTTTTTAATAACAGTTGCTAATTTTAGCATATGAAGTGGCTTAGTTCTACTACAGATCTGCAGCAAGATTAGTGGTTAGCAAGATTAGTGGGTTTGTTTGTTTTTTTTTTAAGATTTTTTTTTTATTTTGCATTTAGGCAAGTCTTAGCATAGTTTATATTTACACATCTGAGTCTGCAGGAAATATTTGGCAGAGCAGGTAAGGGAACTGTGAACCGGCTCTGATGATACCACAAGTTACAGCACACATACTGTGCAGTATTTTCACAAATCGAAAGTGCACCCTGTACATAAAATAACCTGATTCAAAAACGAAAGAATTAAAAAATATATATTCAAAATAGGTTGAAGATACTCAACAATTATTCAATCATTTTCTGAATTTTTATAGTTTTTGTATGTTCATTTCGTAGGTTCATTTCTTGGATTTATGAAAAAATTACAGAATTTTGAATAATTTTTCAGCTTCTCAATGGTCCAGAACCTTTTTTGTTTATTTTAGATATTCTAGGTAAAGCAGCTGGAAATACTCCCATCAAATGACGCCAAAGCAAAATAAAATGCTTTTATTAGCTGCTTTATCTTGAAGCTGAAATCAAATCGCCTTTGTACTCTGCAACCAATAAGGACTGTATCTCAAAAACTAAAAGAGATAAATGGTTGCAATAACTTGTAAAGTGTTAAGAAGTATTTATTTTAATTTTGTACATTTAGAAATGTTTTGGATCACTATGTTTTGTTTTTTTAGTTAGTAAGATGTGATGAAAACAATTCCGATTTTTGTGTATTTTTAATATTCATGGCATTTTTTCAAGAGCATTGCAAGTTATTACTGTCCATTGATGTTCATAACCTTGTAGCTTAAGTTGTACAGATTCTAAAAATATAAAACACTTGAGGATACCCCAAGAAATGACCCCACTATGCCCAAAAATAACAGAGCAGGCATAGACGGGTCATTTCTATTGCAGTTAATAAAGGGTTAAAGGCGATTTTAACCCACGTCGCTTGCCAAGTCATTTGACGTGGTTCGACGCAGATCAGTGAGCATTTCCCATTGCCACAATACTTATCTTTAATTACACATTTTTCAACTGTACTGAGTGTAGTTGGACATCTCACAATCAACAAGACAGACGCAGAAGCCACCAGTTGCCTTTAGCGGAAATTTTTTTTTTTGTTTTTGTTTTTTGTTTTTTTCCATCAAAAAAAGGACATTATTTGACTGTACTGTCAAATAATGGGTCATGGTTCAGTACAGCTGAACCATGACCCTTAATGAGGTATATTTTCATCCACAAATTTTGTGTCACCATCAAATTACAAGCTGAACTCAGTTTTCTTGGTAGACCTCTACAGTAGCTTCTTCACTAAAGAGTGTTTTAGAAAATTCATCCATTTCATACTGTCTATGGCACAATATGATTATACCTACAGGACCAGGGATTTCAGTGATAATATGGATCTTTAGTCGAATCCCTTCCGTCACTTTGTAAGCTCCCTTTTCTTGACAGTTCCTTTCAAGTTGATGTCAATTTTTGTCTCACAAATGATGCAACACGTGGCACTTCTCAGGTTGTGCCTTTAATTCTAGTGGAGTGGCATTTTCCTTTGTAGCATGAAGGGAGAAGGAAACTTGATCCAAGCCTTACCCTATCTCTTATACTGGTAGGATAAGATCAAGTGAGAGCCAGCTTGCTTCACATATACAAGCTCTTAACTACAAAAAATATGCCTAAACTGTGGTAAGTAAATAAGAAGGAGAGCTTGTAATTTGGAATTGTGTATCTTAAGTGTTTCATCTTCAAGGCCAGATGGGACTTATGGGACGACAACAGACATTTTCAATATGAAAGAGCTATGATTTGTGTGGATATGCTGATTTCCAAGGTTGGAAAATGGATGCATATTCATATGCTGAGTTCACAAAAACAAAGTGGCAAAACAACACTTTATATAACCCTTAATTTCTCATCAACACTGGCAGAAACACAGTATTTTGCATTACAATAAGAATGTACACAATTAAATTTCTTATATGCATATGCACATTTGTGTGTATACCTTCTTGTGCTCATGTCTGCATGAATGTATGGCAGCATGTGAGAGTGTGTGTATTCGACCATAGTTGTCTGATGTGAGACTGCTGGCAGCGATTGCCCTGTTTTCCCATTTCCCCTCTGGCTAATCACTAGAGTCCCCGTAAATCCTTGGTATCACCACAGGATCAAGAGAAGGCCTCCAAGCCCCTGGGAGCCTATTTCCTCTGAGAGCAGAACACAAACTGGAAAGCTCCTTGATATATTTGCTGGCCGAGGGATGGTCCAGACTTCAGGGCTGAAAGATGCTCCATGACATCACCCTGCCGCTGCAAGGTCTGCATTACGGATATAGAAAAAGTAAAAGTTCACAAATAGAAAAAACTCACTGGGATCTAAAAAAAAATGTGACAAGCTGCGGAGAAAGATTATAGTGACAAAAGGAGGGAAACACTGAACGTCATCTGCATCAGTTGGGAAAGGAGGAAGGAGGTCAGTGATAAGGATCATGTTGTAATGTTTCAATCCAAACCATTATTTTCAAGCTGCAGTGGCTGTTTTCCAGCTGGTGTGGTTATAGAGAATAATTAGTTTGGTTGGAGCTGCACCTCAGGGGGCTGGATTAGCTTTTGGAGGGCAGTTTCTCTGGCAGCCCAGTGTTCTGATGAGAGCCGAGATATACTGTCATGTACCCAGCACTGAGAAGCTTTTGATGGTTTTAAAAGCCTTGAGCAAGTGACAATTACAGCCTGAATGGCAAACAGGGTCAAAGGCAATGAGATGCTCTGGACTTCAGCGCAGAAGGTCACCGGGGACCGGCATGTTGTAAGGCTAAACACCACCATGCTGAATCACAGGCTGTGTCCAGGGAGAAGTGGTGAAAAAAGGGCATAACAAACAAACCGCATGGTTTCTATTTAAAAATGAAAAGCATTATACCTTCAAATGGCTGTTATTTAGCAGCTAATGGAGACAACATTTAAATGTTTTTTAGAGGACTGCAGGAACATGCAAACTACAATGATTGATTGTACTTATAATAAAGAAGTTTAGGCGGATTCAGTCAATATGGAATGATTATGTCACAGAAATGATTGACTATGAACAGATGGTTTATGAATACATGGAGGATGAATCAAGTCTCCCACGTTGGAGTTCTGCAGATAACTTAGTGGTGATTCTTTAGGTATGACACATTTAGTTTGTTTCTTTGTTTTTCAGTAAAAAAGAGTGGTAATTTCAGTACTTCACTATACAAGTCTACAAGGTGTTATGAAAGCAGAAGCAAAGTTGATGCTTAATTTAAGTAAAACTAAATTTTAGGGCTGTCCAACGATTACTTTTTCAAATTGCAATTAATCACAGAAGCTTCACAGTTAACTGTGATTATTCGCAGTTTGAATTGCATGTGTAATATTCTGTAATTTGCATATCAAGGTAGTTCTAAGTCCATAATATAGTATATTTTACCATAGACTTAATTGGGAATCAAATGAATACAGAATTTTCTTTTTGACCTTTTTTTTTTTTTTTTTTTTTTTCTTAAGTGCATGTAGACAAACTCCCAAATATTAGGAAGAATAAAGTAATGCTGTGCATACTATGAAAGATTAAATGTATCAGGTCACTTTCTTAAGCTACTTTAAAATAAACAACAACACCATTAGAAAAACAATCATAAAATTTCTAGCTGGAAATAACAGTAATCAAGTTATATGTATCACTGGAAGGAAATTTCTATCTCACTTATGACAAACAGAACAGTCTAAAATGGGGTTTTTTCATCCATCACTTTTTACTGCTTCACAATATGGCCAAAGGGGCTGACTACAGGTTAGTCAAATGGACAAAACGGCTTAAATTTGAAATGCGATTTAAAAAATTCAAATTGCATTATAGATTTATTGTTAACTAATCATGATTAATGCATTAATGCTGACAGCCCTAGTAAATTTATATTGTTTGGTTGATGTAGTGTGGGTGCACAGATGGCGATTAACAAAGATGGAGAACACATAGAGAGAGTTAATGAAATCAAATTTCTCGGTATCACCACAGACTACAAGTTCACGTGGAAATCAAATAGCAAATATTATACAAAATGAAATTTCAAGAAGCACTTCAGTACTACTCTACATGAAGCAAACCATCTGGATTTTCTGGACTGTACACTATAACCCAGCAACACTCTCCAGCTCCTTCAAGGCAATACTGAGGAGATATAATCCCTCCAACATGCTTTAAGACTGCAATGCAGTCTCCACCCAGCTGGACATCCCCAGAAAAGCTCCAAAATGATGTGACCAGGTGGCGACCTAACAAGATGCATGAACCACAAGCAGCTACTCCACTTCAACCTCCACTTGGATGCACAAGCTTCTCCCTCGAGCTCTATGATGAAGCCCACCACCCTCAGGGAAGTAATTTCAGCTGCTTGTTTCCATAATCTCTTTCCTTAAGTCACCTCCTAAATGTTGTGACCACTGTTGAGGGCCATAAAGTGGAACAAAAAACATGAAAAACGTTGCTTTTCGGCTCAGCTTCCTCTTCACCACAGTCAATGGTGCAAGGACCTTATGATTTTAGACAAGGTTACCATCCGTCTGTCCATCTCTCAACCACCAATGCTCATGAACATGATCATGATAGTTTAACTCTTCTGCTTGAGAACAAATCCATTCCTACAAAAGCATGGGTTTCATTTTGACATTAGTAGGAGCATAAAAGTGTCCCACAGAAGCAAGTGTTTATAAAGGGAAGATGGGAAATATAATAAAAAAAAAAAATAGACCAATGTTTTTTTTTATTCTTTGCTAAATAGAAGCTCTTTAATGTTGACTTAGTTTAATGTGTATTAATATACTATAAACAACACTGTAGACAAAGTTTGACTGAGCCATACATTTACAACTCAGGCTTCTTTTCCACTAAAGAAGAGCTGGTGCTGGTGCCAGAGCTGGTGCTTAACTGGTTCAACTCCAGTTCCAGTTTTTGAACCAGTTGTCTTTCCACCGGTGGAGCCTTCAAAGACGTCTTGTGATTTGTGCGTCATGACATCATTGCTATGCAGCTGAATATGTACGCCTCTAGGGAGGGTAAATGCTTCGACATACAGTTGTGATCCACCAGAAAACCCCATGAAGAAGAAGTTATAAGCAGGCGACTTGCAGCTACAGCTACAATTTCCCATCTCTTCTTTTGATTCTTCACTGGAGTGAAGAGGACGAGCCACCCACCCAAACACACACACACACACACACATATGCACACAATGTATGCTATGTAAAGCAGCGTAAACTGGTTCTTCACTCTGGTCCAGCAAGCAAGTGGTGCCAAGGCTGGAACCAATTTTAGAGCCAGGAGCCGGTGCTTAGGCAGTGGAAAGCCAAAGGAACTCTTTTTTAAATTCCAATCTCCAGCTCTCAAATCGGCTCAGTGGAAAATGGGCCTCAGGGTACTGAAGATCACCTGCTTCTCTACCTGCGGGACCTGGAAAGTCCAGGAGGCATCGACTCTCATCTAACAACATAACACATTGATCAATTGTAAGGAAAGAAGATCTGCTTGGTGACCTAATTTCTTTGTGACTTTTACTTTTACGCTTTATCTAAGAACAAACTCCCATTCAACCTTTCTTTTCGTTGCTCATGGCATTCTGACTGAACACAGCCACCGTTTGTGCTAACTTGAAGAACTAGATGTTGCAATTTTTTTTTTTCAGATGGAGCAACAGCAGGGACAGCTCATCATAGCAGCAGCAAACAAAAATACAGAGCCAACCACAAGTTGGTCAGTTACAGTATAAGGGGTTATAGCAGCAGTTACTTTTAGCATATCACATACAGTACTGATCCAATTTATTCAACAGAAAATGCCCCAGATAACCCAGGACTTGCTGGACATTGGTGCACTGCAAATTCTAATGAGTTGGCTTTACTTAAAGGGACTTGAGGCAGGAATTTTAAAAAAAACAAACATGAATGTCCCTTTTTTCATACTAACGGATGATAAAGCGCTAAATACCAAAAATAACGTTTCCACCCATGTTTCTCTCCATTGCCTTAAACAGGCTGTGTGCTGCAAAATGCGCTGCAATTCAGTGTCCGAATTTCCCGCGCTGCCCTGCGGACGTTACGTCAAATGACCTACCTCTGCATTTTTGATGCAGGAAAAAGACAGTCGCGATAAATTCAAACACTGTAAGCGATAATTATGGATTCTTCTGCCGTCAGAAAACGATCTAGATCAACTGAAAGACACAAAAAAAATTTAACCACGAAGAAAAAGCTTAGTAAACAACATTATAGCTTTCCAGTTCTGCCATGCAGACGTGACTTCAAATGACGCTACATCCGCAGTTTTGATAGGCTACAGGAAGAAACCGGTCGCGGTAAATTCAAACACTGTAAGCGATAGTTATGGATTATTCTGCTGTCAGCAAACGATCCAGATCAACTGAAAGACACTAAAAAGTGTAACTACGGAGAAAAAGGTGAGTAAACAACATTATAGCTTCAGTTTGTGCATGCTCCTGTGACGGCTTGGCTCGTGGCTGCAGTTACCTGAAGCGTCAGTCGCGGCAGTGGCGAGTTTCGTTTCTTAATCTTGCCTCAAGTCGCTTTAAAAGAATATGCAAATTTTCTGCCTCAAAAAAATTAAGTATTCAGTAATAGGAGTGATTAAGTAGAATAAACTAAAATGGTAAAAGTTTGTAGAACTTTTCTGAACTTAATAAATTTGATTAAGCTGTAAGTGAATGATGCTGGGTAAGAAACTTGATGTGATTAATTTCACATAAATCAGATGAGATGTTTCACATTATCTTCATTTTATTTTTTACCAACATGATGACTTCATGTTTATCTTAAAGTAATTGATGAACTCAAAATTGTTCATACTATGTAGCAAGAACTTAGTCCAGGTGGGTTTTAGCAACAACAAATGTCAGACCTCATACATGTCTCTATGCACCTCATACATCTCTGCAGCAGCTGCTGGATAGTAGGTGTTAAATACAGGAATAAAAAGAATGAGAGCAGTCACATGACACTACCAACATCATTTATAAATCCCTCATTTGTGAATGATCTCCAATTTATTATTAAAAGAAGTAAACTGGATTGTGGGAAACCTGCTCCCTCACATCCCTAATCTTCCTGTACTCATTTTAATTAAGCTGATTCAACTTAAGTAAATTAAGTTATCTAACATGTTTCCCTTCAAAGTTCTTACCAGTTATTCAAAATAAGTATTACTAACAACTAAGTTAAAATTAAGTTCCACCTACCAGATAGATTCTATCAGAACCAATATTACAATTTACAGTGTGTCTCTATGCATCATTGAGATTTCCAGTTGGAAACCATGCATGGGTTTGCATTGATCTTGTTTACTGTATCTCGTCTCCATTCTCAAAGAAACTCATACTGTAGCTTGCTTTTGCATGCAAAAACGTCTGACTCATGTTGTTTTTGGCAGGACGATCTCAAACATTTGGCTAAAATCTTGACCTCTGGGTCCAATCCCCGCTATCTGCATTTAGAAATACTGCACTTGTTTCTAGCTGATATTCTTTATATGTGTACACATTTCCTCCTGTTTACAGCTGTATCAAGCCGTTAGGAATCATGCGGTATGCCGCGGGACAAAGGCTTGCCTTTTTCCTGTCTTGTGTTACTCTGTTAAAAGTTATTTACTATAACTTTCTCTCTCTCTCTCTCTCTCTCTCTCTCTCTCTCTCTCTCTCTCTATCTCTCTCTCTTATATATATATATATATATATATATATATATATATACTGTATATGTATATATATGTATATATATTTTACTCTATGTGCATTCAGTACTTGAATGCAGTTTTTGTCTCATATATACCTCCTATGCTTATCTTAGAAGGAAGGTAATGGTTTTGCATTTTCTTTTCCACTTAATTTGCTCATAACACCAAGAAAGCAATAAAGAATCTCTCTGCTTTAAAGCACTATGGTTAATATTTCATGTTTCACTGCAGTATAGGTTTTTACAACAACACTCTTCTTTAAAAAGAAAAAAAGTAATATGGTATTGAAGAGCTCCATTCATGATAACACAGTACACACACCTATTTTACTCAAGAGGAAATTTCATGCTCAGTCATTTTTCCTGTAGAGGGACATAAATATGTTTACTCCTATGCTACGGTAGATGTGTCAGGTGAGCCTGTTCCACTAAGAAGCCTCTTCGCCATGCCCGACAGCCATGAAAGGACTTAAAATGTAACCTCTAACCACAGAGAGCATCCCTACTGTTCTTAGTGCGTTGTGAGCTGACAGTGAAGTGTGTTACACATTCCAGATAACACACAGATGCAACGGCTTGCTGATATGGCAGAGCTGCAGTTAGGCTCATGTGGGGATAAGGACAAAATTGAAAATTTTAATCTTTAGTATCTACACCAGTGCATTTGACACATGGGGCCTTTCATTTGCATTGAGAGCAGTATCCTATGGGGAAAATCAGTTTACAAAGTCTTTTTTTTTTTCAATTTTAAAACATTCTTATATGATATCACAAATCTGAAAAAAAAAAAAAACAGCAGAGTCAGAGAGGTGAAAGATTTGACCAAAGCAAATCCAGGTGTTTTTGGTTACTTGAATGATTTTGAAAATGTTATCACCTGAAATCTGAAAGTGATGTTCTTAGCTTTGGTTTTACTGTGATTGATGAATATTTTTCTGTAAATAGTTCTGTCAGCGACAGATGTGTCTGGCAGCTGTGGGACAATGAATACTATATTACTCTTGCACCAGGCGTCCTGTATAGAAATTAAAGCTATATGATTACTTTTTCCCTCAACGGCATGATGCCAGGCCCTGATTTTGGTTGCAAATGCAGGTCATGAAATCTTTAACTCTTGATTAAAGGAAATTCAGGACATACAGAGGCGACATGTGCAAAGCCTGATGAGTCTTTTCAGACTGCTGAACACTTTAAATTACTTGTAGACACAGTTGTGATTACTTTTATTTCACAAGGTTTACTCATCTTGCCTGTCCAAAGGGAAAGAGCGGCTGAAGGCCCAGAAGTAATCACTTTTTTTTTTTTTTTAAAGAAGCCTCATACAGTAGTAAAGCAGTTCAGATTTAGACAAAAATATAGCATCTGTAAATTGATCCTAACATAAAATGTATTTTGTGATCAAATTACAATGTACAGGGTAAGGCTGTTAATTCCTGGTCCATCACAGTGATCAGCTGTGTGCGTATTTACCTGATCAAACATAGGGAGGATGTGCGCCACAACAGCCAATCAGAGTCGACCCTGCTCCTACGGCCCTGTCGATCCTGCTTCACTTCCATTTATAAAGCCTGCTAACCCATTTCCACCCGCGTGTCCAGGTCGGGCCGGGCTGGGGTAGGTGGGTTTTGGTACTGATATGTTGATTTCACGTTGCATCCCCACAGCAATCTGTACTATGGATGTGAATCCCCACCAAGGAGGCCGATTCGATGCGTATCTCAATACGATGCCAGCAATACGATACAGTGAAGCCCCCTGCCGATACTATGTGATTCACCAATGATATGACAACAATTTGACTTTATACAATGTGATTCGAGTCGATGCGATTCGATAAGATTCTCCGATTCAAAACTATTCAACACAAAACAAATAATTTACAAGTCTCCGTCTACTTTCTAAGCACCATCAGAATTTTTTTAACTTCTCTTTTCCTTATGGAGGATGTTTTTAACACTTGTATTTTTTACTGTTTTCTATTAATCAAACCAATATATTCATCTTAAACTCATGCAGTTCACTCTGATACAGACAGAGATTGCTGTCAGGATGTGTCAGTTTTGTCAAAGCAAAACACTAGATAATTTTCTCATTATGGAAGCATATGTGCACCTTTAAGGGCAATTTGCAATTCATTTGGAAAAATGGCAATTCAATATTTAAAATGGCATTATAATTTTTAAATTGGCAATTCAATGTTTAATTTTGTCATGTAATTTGAAATTGTATTTGGCAATTGACAATGCAATGTACAAAGTGGCAATGCAATCTTCAAAATAGTTTTAAAAATTAGAATGGCAAGCAGGAATTAAAATTGAATAATACGATGTCATATTGCCATGGTACACTTGCACCTTTATTCAAATAGATATTCATTTGTCAAAATGTACTGAAGTATGTGTGCACTTTTAATTTTAAAATGGCAATTTAAATGTTAAAATGGCATTTTAATTGTTAAAATGGCAATTTAATATTTATGTTGTTATGCAATTTGACAATGTATTTGTCACTTGTCAATTCAAAGTGCAAAGTGGCTATTCAATGTTTAAAATGGCAATTTAATATTTCATTTTATCATGCAATTTGACAATGTCTTTGTCAATTGTCAATTCAATGTGCAAAGTGGCTATTCGATTGTTAAAATGGCAATTTAATATTCTATCATGCAATTTCACAATGTATTTCTCAATTGTCAATTTAATGTGCAAAACTGCAATGTAATCCTCCCATCAGTTTGTATTTGTCAATGCAACAGCGCCCCCTCATTGCATTGCATTTTGCCAAACGCGTTATCTGCACCAAAATTCTATTTGACATTTCCAACTGTCAGGTCTCTCATCAAGGCGTGTCTTTGTAGCCTACGTCACCTCTGTGGCAGCCAGGTAGCCTATTGGGTATTCCTCCCATGGACACGCCCGACTCGACTGATTTGACAAAACACATCATGGCGGTGTAGAGACGCCACCGTCAAACTGAGTAATAACGTTAAAAAAATAATAAACAAAAAAAAAAAAAACGAACATAACATTAATTATGTTATGTTATGTTTGGACTGTTATCTTGACATGCCCGTTGTGTAGCTCCACGAGGCCGGCTAACCCCTCCGCTCCTACCCCCCGGCCTGGTCGGGGTCTTGCTGCCGGCGAAAGTGCCTTTGACAGCTCGATTTGGGCCCGGCGCTCCACAGCGAGTGCATTTTTCTTTTGACAATAAAAATTAATGTTATGTTTGTTTGTTTTTTTTTGTTTATTATTTTTTTAATGTTATTACTCAGTTTGACTGTGGCGTCTCTACACCGCCATGATGTGTTTTGTCAAATCAGTCGAGTCGGGCGTGTCCATGGGAGGAATACCCAATAGGCTACCTGGCTGCCACAGAGGTGACGTAGGCTACAAAGACACGCCTTGATGAGAGACCTGACAGTTGGAAATGTCAAATAGAATTTTGGTGCAGATAACGCGTTTGGCAAAATGCAATGCAATGAGGGGCCGCTGTTGCATTGACAAATACAAACTGATGGGAGGATTACATTGCAGTTTTGCACATTAAATTGACAATTGAGAAATACATTGTGAAATTGCATGATAGAATATTAAATTGCCATTTTAACAATAAAATAGCCACTTTTCACATTGAATTGACAATTGACAAAGACACTGTCAAATTGCATGATAAAATGAAATATTAAATTGCCATTTTAACAATTGAATAGCCACTTTGCACATTGAATTGACAAGTGACAAATACATTGTCAAATTGCATAACAACATAAAATATTAAATTGCCATTTTAACAATTAAAATGCCATTTTAACATTTAAATTGCCATTTTAACATTTAAATTGCCATTTTAAAATTAAAAGTGCACACATACTTCAGTACATTTTGACAAATGAATATCTATTTGAATAAAGGTGCAAGTGTACCATGGCAATATGACATCGTATTATTCAATTTTAATTCCTGCTTGCCATTCAAATTTTTAAAACTATTTTGAAGATTACATTGCCACTTTGTACATTGCATTGTCAATTGCCAAATACAATTTCAAATTACATGACAAAATTAAACATTGAATTGCCAATTTAAAAATTAAAATGCCATTTTAAATATTGAATTGCCATTTTGCCAAATGAATTGCAAATTGCCCTTAAAGGTGCACATATGCTTCCATATCTCACCAGTTCTGCTTCTGCTCACCTCATATGTTCATCGGTAGAATCATCTGCGGAAGATGTGGAGGGAGCAGTATCCACACCATGCTGCCCATCTTGCCATGTTCGTCATGTTGCTGACGTCTTTTATAGCAGCACGTCATTGTTTTTAAACCATGGATTTCTTGTCAAGTTTTCCATCTTCCAAACTTTTGACGCGTGTCTTCAGAGATGCACTAAATATGTCCTCTCCACCTGCTGTCTCGCTCCCTCCATGTTTGCTGTTTACTTACTGCAGCTGCACCACCCGGCTCCAATGGTTTAAAAATGAAAGTTAAAAGATAGTGACGGTACATTCAAGGCGCCTAGGAAATATGTGTGACAAGGAGACAAACTATGTAATAATTGGTGTAACCATGGGTTTTTACCGATTCAGACACACCAAGAAAGATACGGTGCGCAATTAGCCACCAGTTGTATCCGATGCATACAAAGCTACTGGTGCAGTCGCATCTCACACGTCTGTGTCAGAATACAGATTTAGTTTGGTGGATCTCTACATCCCTAATCTGTACCCTTACCTTGGAGGCGGAGTGTTAACTGGATAGCACTGTTACGTGATCGTGTGACATCATCGCAGTGCAACGCCTTTTAACCAAAGCACCACACCACACGTGACAGAAACAAAGGGGTCATCCTGCTTTGTTTTTATGCTGGGTTGTGCGGGAAGTAACACAGTTTTTCAACCAGTCAACGGATTGCAGTGTTATAAGCTCCACCTCTTTGGTCTGGATCGGTTAGATCAGTGCCCCTACAGAGGGGTACGTAAAAGGAGGACGGGTCGAGTCGGATACAAGGGTAGCCGTCCCAGTTTTAACATGTGCAAAAACATGTGGCCCGACCCGGCCTGACCCAGACCCACTGGTGGAAATGGGGCTTAAGTTGCCGGAAAGGTTAAAGTTAGGCAGCAGAATGACTGAACTTGGAGTTAAGGGCAGCAAAGTAGACAGACATATTATGTAGGTGTCATCTTGGGCTACGTTCACACTGCAGGTCTTGATGCTCAATTCCGATCTTTTCCCCAAATATGATTTGCGTGGTCATTCATACTATCATTTCCATGTAACCACCATTAGACTTCACTATGAACTGCACATGTCCAGAGGCATTCACAGCTGAAATGATGTCATTCATGACAAACTGTGTTTGCGGAGGTACAGTAAACATGGATGATACATTTGTTAGCATGTATGTACCGGTTTCAAAGTTTATGTGCAATCAGAGCTGGAAAAAACAAATAAAACCATTTTTCCATTGATCATTTACATTCAGTCTTACTTCTCCTGTCTCCTCCAGCGCAGAAATAAGACGTCTCACTCACTTTTGTGACATCAAACTCAGATGAAATGCAACATGGCCGTACAGACTGCGGCTGCTTCAACACAGATCAGTATGTATCCAAATTAGGACCACATATAAAAGTAGCCTGGGTTGGATATGAAAAAATAGGATTTTCTCCATTCACAGTGTCATTACAATATCTGACTGAGTCACAAATGAAAAAAAAATCAGAATTGAGCTGCAGTGTGAATGTAGACTTGAGTTCTCCTCTGAGGATGAGATCATTGTTTAGAAGAAAAGTTACCCAACGTCGGTTGTGTGGTGGTGGTTTGGGTTTCTCCAAAGTGATGTGGGGCAAATTATCAATATGCAATATGCTGCAAATATATTTAATCATTTGAATTATCCCAACCAAGTATGGAAAGCATGAAAATGTGAGCAGAGTCTGGCAGAGAGCTAACACTAGCAGTTTTGCCACTACTAGCAGTTTAGCGACACGACCAAAACAGTCAAACCAGCATCCTGTTCTGCAGCCATTGTGCCATGAGTGCAGCTTTCATAGAGGAGCAAAAGTTTTGTTTGGGTTGGAATTACACCCGGATTCCAGGGAGCCATTTTTTTTAGGTGTGTACCATAATTTCACAAGTCGTGTGCATGTGTATAAAAATTGCAGCATTGTTGCGTGGTCAAAAATATTATTTTGACCATAGACACTCTACTACTGTATGCAGCTGGTACAATCAGGAAATCTCACACAAGGACAGAAACTTAATTTAAAAAAAAAAAAAAAAAAAAGTTATGATTGGTGCGAGTGACTGCGACAGACTGGCGACCTGTCCAGGGTGTACCCCGCCTCTCGCCTGATAATAGCTGGGATGGGCTCCAGCAACCCCCGCAACCCTGAACTGGATAAGCGGTACAGAAAATGACTGACTGACTGACTGGTGCGAGTGACTGGTGTTATAAAAGATGATGCACATTAGCAATTAGCAAAGAGGTGGACAGCATTGTAACTAATTATGTTTACATTACAAGATATCTTCGTTATGCCCAAAGTGGCCAATTGGTTTTGTATTTTATGTTTTTTATATATATTTTTTTATATTTTGAAATCTTTTACAAACATCTGTAGACTAGTATGTCTTTGTATGTTCATAAAATGTTGAGCTAATTTCTAGTTTCTTAAATTTTAATGATCGCTCAATATGAAACAATATATTGTGATCATTACTTTTGACCATAACGCCCAGTCCTAGTACAGGGGCATGCAAAGGTTTGGTCCAACTACTGATTTTACTGTGACACGAAAGACAAGACTGAAGTTTTCATCATGGGTTCTGAAGACGAGAGGGATCATTTTACGAAAAAGACTTCACTGGAAACCTTACCTGTGTGAGAAACTAGGTGTTCTTATAGATTCAGTTCTTATGAACTGAATTTTGTTCTACATATTAGAAATGTAAAAAAAAACAAAACAAAAAACAAAAAAAAACAAACAAACAAACAAAAAAAACAAAAACAAAAAAAAAAAACACATTATAATCATCAAAACATCGCCAGAGTCCACCTACTTCTCTCTCTTGCCAGCACGGAGGTTCTGGTGCATGCTTTTATTTCTTGTAGACTAGATTATTATAATGTCCCGGTCTCTGGTCTTCCCAAAAACAGTATTTTTAACAAACATTAACTCAATGACTGGTTTCCTACTTGATAGCTGACCAAAACTGTCTGGTCTGCATTACATCAGATCTATTAAGACCTGCAGGATCCCATATTTCAGTATTGCCCTAACAGGTGTTTATAGCTAAAATAACAAGAATGGCAGGAAATAGTAGGCATTTGAAGATTTACATACAGTATACTGACAGCCCAGCATGGCACTTGCAAAATGACACAATTATAAAGTAAACTGGAAACTGGCAGTTTACAACACTTGGATTTAAATTTAAACTTCCTAAAATTCCAGCAGTAACAGTAAAATCGACCATAAAATCTTGGTACATGTATAAAATATAAGAGTAAAATACAGAGAATCAGATAAATAAAATAAATTTATAGTGCTGTAAATGGCCCATAATTGACTTAAATTTTTTCACTTTAGTGGTGATAAATGTCAGAGCACTCCAATCTAGAAGGTGACTGTTATGCACCTAAACCCATTGGCTTCATTTTTTTTGAGCAACATTTATTATTATTATTATTATATTATTAATATTTATCTCATTCATTTGTTTAAAAAAAAACCATTGATTCTTCCAATTATTCCCAAGTTTTTCCTTAGTGTTGTCATGAAATCATTCTACCAATATTTTCTTTCATATGATGTGATTTGTTTTGGTTGTGGTAAGTTCTAAAGGGTAAAAGTCAATGCAGTAATGAACATGACCTTATTTGGTTGTCTGACAGGAAAAATTGCCTGAAGTAAAACCTAAAAATAAATGTTAAATGAACAATAATTTGTTTTAAAGAAAAAAAAATAAGAAAACAGACTAAACATAAGCACTGGCACACAGTTGGTCAAACAAGATGGCACTGTTGTTATCAGTTAAGTGACACAACACTGAACTCATGTGATTTTCTGCAGTATACAGCACATCAGCACAGAACAACTTGGAAATCAAAGCAAAGTCTCCAATTATGCAAGCACAGCCTTCTTCCAGTTTTATTGATACATCAGATCAAACACATTAATGTTAACCACAGTAATGGAGCAGGACAGAAGACCATATTTTGCAGAATGCTGAGTCACAGTCATCGTTTGTGGGCAAAGCTTTATAGGAGAAAACAACCACAGTGTTCCTGTCCCTGGTGAATTTGCTTGGCCTCAGTTGAATCAGGGAGAATCGCATTAAAAATATCACAGTTCCTCAACCTCTGTCTTCAGTCTAACTTTCATTTTCTTGCTATGGGAATAAACTGTCATGTTCTGCAACCATAAATATCCAGTTCAGACTGGATTCACCAGAGACCAAACATGAAGCAGACTGCACAGTAAATGAACTTAAAACAATGCATTTAGAGTTTCAGAGACGAGGCAAAGGTAAAATAAACTTTTTTTGATCACTGATTTTGATCATTTTTACTCACTACTGAAATTATGATTGTAAATTTTGTCACAGTATGGCCCTCCAATACCAGTTCCAAAAAAACGTTCATGAAAGATGAACTCAGCCAATGTGAAATCACCCAAAGGTTTGTGAACTACAATCACAAAGCCTGAAATTCAACATTTACACATCACCATCCTGAGATCTTGTTTCCAGAACAGACATTAAAAGCAGCGTATTGGGTAACTTGCCTGTGTTATTCAAACAAACCTTGTTTTTAGTAAAGGATAATGTGATGGCCTTGCCGACACTAACCAAATTTTACACATTAATGCTCTCTTTTTAAATAAATTATATTTTTGCTGGATTTTCACCTCTGTTTGCCCTCCCAATGCTGAACTAGTCTGCAGCAAACAAATTTAATACATTTCTAAGGATCACATTATTACATGATGAATATGAACAGAAATGATCTTTTAGGATGTAAAGTTAGGCATTAATGTATGGTTCCATCCAGATTGTCTTAACTAAGAGAAAGGAGAAGAATTTAAACATGTCTGAGTTTTAATGACAAGTCTAACTATTTTCTACTCAGATTTTATGGGGTTTTTGTGTAATTTTAGACTTTTTGTGTAAATAGCATGTCAAAATGAATAATAATAAAAAATGAAAATCATACAAATGAGGTTGTGATGAAAAGAAAAATACCAAACAAAGCAAGATAAGCTGCTTTGAAAGGAATTTTAAAAGGTAAAAACAAAAGTAATCAAAAACGACCAACTTTTGTTCCCACCTTGAGGATTAAAGGAGCAACAAGGGCCATTGAGCGAAATGATGATGATGTAGGTGATGTAGATCAGTTGTTTGGTTTTTTTGTTGTTTTTTTGTGGGGGGAGCAGATCATCATGAATCAGAACCATCCATCACGTGCCAACAAACCAAACAGATGAGAGAATTTGATATTACGCCTTTTTTGTTGGGGACTGATGAGTTGAGGATATTTTTGACCAGAATCGTGTTTGTCTAATTTTCACAATGCCAACTTTAGATCTCTCTAGAATGTGCTGACCACTCAATGGTAAGAGGTGTTGTCACACTTCCTCATGATCTGGATATTGAGGTAAAACACATACTTCAAAGGGGGTTTTACCATCCCAAAGACAATGAGGATGAGGGGTATACATTATAGAGCGCTTGCTTGAAGCTGAATGTTACACTGCATTTCATATAAACTTGGAAGTCAGAAACTCCAACTTTTGAGCTTGAAGTCCTACTGAGGTAGGATTTCCAACACAAAGTTAGAAAATCCTCACAATCTCTGACTGTATAAAGATGGCTGCACCAGGTGTTAGCAGTAGTGGAAGCTCCTGTAATATTAAATTTATTTGCACTTCTGACTAATTTTTGTTGCATTTAATCACCCGTACATATATTATTTAATATACTTTATGTATGGGATGCTGTTGGAGTTCAGTTCACATTTTTCCGGTGGTTTATGTGAACTACTGTACATTTGCTGTGCTAACAATGGCTAATAACAATAACCTGGGCAAACATGTTTGACAGCTGGTGAGCTGGTATGCTGCTATCCCGGATGGGTCCAACTTCCCAGTTCCAAGGAAATGGAACGTACCATACGCTCAACTTGTGTGAACTCCTGACAGCAAGTAAAAAAGCCTTCCCCCTGATCTTAACTCACTGGCTGCCATTCACGTGTTTCCACGTTAATTAAGGGTTTTAATCGGCGGAGCTACTTTAATCTCTGGCGGAGCTTGTCAGAGTACCAAGAGCTCATGTTAATTTTTTCATCTAATCCAGCAGATGGCGGTGTCAGACAAGCTTTAAAAAAACTACCAGGAAGTGATGCAATTCTATGATGCTTCCTGTGTTGTTAGCGGTTGTTAGAGCTAACCGGCTGAAATGTGCTGGATCCTGCAGCGGGGGTGAGAGAACATGGTGACCGGTCGTAATCGAAGCAGTTTAGGGGGTGGATGAAGGAGGAAAGTTTGTGGAAAAAGTGATCGGTGACAGACAGACACGATCGATCGAAGACACTTTGGAAATACAGCAGCGAAGTGCGGCAGCTGAAAGTGAAAGTAAGTCTACCGCATGCGGTTGTTTCCCGTGGGGGGGTGCACTGCGTGCGCACCTAAGCAACGGTGGAAGGAGAATGAGGGAGAGGGGAGGAGTAGAGAGACGTTTCTGCTCTCTGTTTCTGTCAAATATTGTGTTGTGAAACAAACTTGTTGTGACTTATTTAGCTAGTAAATAATTATTTTGCCTCCAAAACTCTTTTTTTAGTGTTGTATTTGTTGTTTCATAGAGGTGAACAGCTGATCAGATGATGAAGGTGTTACTAAAGTAAAAAAAATATTGGCATCAAAGACACTTTTCCACTTGAAGCGGACCTTTCAAAGCTAGTTTTCTCTGCTTTTTGGTCAGAAACAGGCATTTTCGCTGCAACAAAGCCATGTTCTACTGCAAATTACTAAAGAATGGAAAAAGCTAGAAACAAATGGTTTTTTTCTGATAAAAGAAAAGAGTCTAAGCTTTCTTTTGGTACATTCAGTGTTTGTATTGGCATAGTACACAATATTCTGTGGATCTCCCAAAATCAGTGAAAATGCTTAAAAATCCTGGCAGTATGGAGCGCTCTGCTCGGAGAAGGTCTGGCAGTCAATGAGTTAAGTGTGCGTCATTCTTTCATTGAATATTTTCCCAACACAAATAGAACCAAATGCTGTTGATAAAGATGAATCTACCAGTCATTTTTTGTGTTGCACCATCTTGCAATCTCAAATTTATTGTTTTCCATTTCATTTAGGCGTTGGTATATTAATGTAAAATATGCTTCATCTTAAATAAACTGCTTTTAAAAGGACAAGAACAAAATGTTCCATGCACAATTTACTTAGACAATTCATAAAAGGAAATGGCTGTCCCTGCCAAAACCACACAAGTTAACCACAATGAGTGTGACTGATTTATCTGTCAAAGGTAGTAACCTGTAAACTGCTTACTGCAGTCAGAAGGACAAAACCCTGGATACAGTTAATTTTAAGTCCAGCTAAAAAAAAAAAAGGTTAAAGGTTTAACTGGGGCATCACTGGCTGTAGGGAGAATAATATGTGGATTGATTGTGTGATATGGATCTGAATTGATGTGTAGTATATGTACTTGTTTAATACATTAAATATCCCTAAATTTTTTAGAGTAGTGTTTTAGACCAATGGTATAAAAAGCCCTTCCAACAAGCTCTATGGCTTTATTTTTCAGCTGGGGAGGTTGTCATATGTTAAATACATTTATCACATGATAATGCAGCTTCACATTTGTATTAACAAAACCCAAAAAGTACGGTTTTTGATTTATGGTCTCTGGTTGACACTGGGATATAGATAAGTATGACGCATGCTGAATTATGACTCAGAAAAGATGCATTTCTAGACAGCATTCGCTGTATTCATAAAAAGAAAAAAACTGCAGATCTGTGACAAAATAACTGAAGTTGAATAATGGTTTCTCAAGTTGGAGCTGCATAATATACATCTTTACTTCATGGATTATTCATGCACTCCATACCTGTCACATTCTTATCAACATGGCACACATCTAACAGAAAAATCACCCCCTTCCAGACGTAAAACAAAAATGATCATCCTGCCGCCCACACAGAATCTTCAAAGATCAATACAGCTGCTGAATACGCACAATGTGTTTCCAACAGAAAAACAAAACCAAAATCACAGGGTGTGATTATGACAATGACAAAGAACCAATCTGTGAGGACTTTATAAATTGGTGTGCTATGAAAAATAAGCATTTCTATTCCTCAAGGAGACAAAAGGAACTAGCAGTTTCTCTCATAAGCCCTTTCTCATACTTTTGGTCTTGCGACTGATGCAGAGGAGTGCTGATCTTATTCAAAATTGTGTGCAGGTAAGCAAAGCCTTGTGAGAAAGCCATACATTATGTCATGTTGTGATTTTTTTTTTCTTTTTTTGCTCTGGCACTGCATTTCCTATTGATATCACCCAAAGCCTATTCTTTTTATTTCATGCTGCTGCTTGCACCAAGGATTATACACTGCCATTTAAACTCGAATATATAGTTCATGAAAGATAAAGATGCCTGTTTAAAAAAAAAGGAGAAAAAACAACACCAAATAGGCTAAGATAATGTAAAAAAAGATGTATTGATGAATAACCTCCAAATTACATAGGCAGAGGAGCTAAGGGTGAGTATTGCTATACAAATATAAACCCCAATTCTAGCTGTATTGCCCATGCAAGGTAAATTGTATGAGCCTTGCCCTATAATGAGGGAATTGTACAAAGTGCAAGTCATATTTGCCTTGAGAAACACAGCCATGATTTTTATTTACTAACTCTACTTAATGTCCATTAGCGCCCAATGACTCAATGACCACAAAAGAAAGATATGATAGACCGGAACAGTGTTCAAAATTGTGCAGCCTGCATGTTTCCAATCTTCTATTCAAAGATTTGTATTGGTGTTACACTTGTCACAGTGATAGTTTTTTTGTTGTTGTTGTTGTTTTTGTTTTGTTTTGTTTTAAATCACAAGTAGAATGTATATAACTCAAAAATGAAATAAGTATTTTAAATCTTCAGAAAAAACAGAATGATGTGTGTTAATCTATATGTATTGAGAGAGCCCTAATGTTGATTACCTGTGATCTTATTTAATCTTTTTACTTTTGACTCCAGAGAGCACCATCATTAATCCAGAATCTGTATGATATATTTTATGGTATATTTCATTATTGTATGAAAATGGTATTTCATTTTATATACTGCTTCTACTATTCTTATTATCATTATTATTTTTATATGACTTTAATTTTTATTTTCCCTTACCTGTACAACACTTTGATACCTTTGGTAAAAGTGCTTTATAAATAAGCTTTTGATTGATTACTTAGTAAACAATCATCTTGATTTGACATTGCTATTCCCAGTGCAATGCATCTTTATTTGTTCAGTGATAATTCTGGTCTCAATCTTGATGATGATTCAGTGGAGGATGATGATGGCAGAATTTGCAGCCCCCCAACATGACTGTTTAAGAGTATGGATCTGTCCTCAGCTAATGCCCTTGTATCTCCATCCAAGATCCATTCTCCACAGCTTGCCTGGGATTGGGTTGTGAGGACAGTGGCCTGGAGCTCCAGGCTGTCCTCTTTCTGGCCATTCTTCAAGCTCCCCAGGAGAATCCTGAGAAGATTCCAGCCAGGCCAGCAGAGATGCATATTTCCTCCACTGTGTTCTGGTTCTTCCCTGGTTCCTCCTCCAGGTGGAATGTGCCTGAAAAACCTTACCAGGGAGGTTTCCAAGAGGCATAGATGTCCTTGCCACCTTATCTGACATATATCTGGAGGAAGAGCAGTTCTACTCTGACCCCTTACCAGATGACTGAGCTTCCTATGTGGCCACAGCTAGTGACCACAGGTGAAGGTAATGTAGATCAACTGGTACATTAAGAGCTTTGCCTTACAACAGAGGTCCCTCTTTACTGTGACAGAAATAGTAAAAAAAAAAAAAAAAAAAAGATCTGGAAAATTTGGGCTGCAGATAAGAAACAACAGAATACGGATTATGTTAAAATAATAAATAAAGGCTCTTGCATATTGTAGAGGATTGTGTTTTAAATACTCAGTATAACTCACTTAGGACATCTGTTTAGTCTCAGGAACTGGTCATCTGTCCTGGCATGTTGAAGCATGTGCTGCAGGTACACAACAAGGGCCCAGGTGGGATTCGATCCCCAGAATTTCAGGTGAGAGTCATGCATGCTAACCAGTCAGCCAAAGGAGCATCCCTGTGAGTCAGGGCGCATGATCATTCGGAGAAATAGTGACAGCACCCACACATTGCACTGATCAAGCTTCATGTGCTTAAGTTAGGTTTAACATATTATCTTGGTTTTATCTGAGGACACCATCGGATAACAAAAATCCTTAATTTTAGAAAACAGCTGTAGCGTTAGATGGTCTTTGCCAGGTGTGATGCTGACATGTCCTGGATGAAAACATACTGTATTTCCCACAGAAGGCAACATCTTGGGCAAATGCCAACTTTATTAAAGGAGTCATCACCCGGAAATCCCACTTTTTCACGTTAAACCATGTATTGGAATAGGACGTCAGTTAAAACGTGCCAGAAACTCCAGAGAGTGAAAGTGACTTCGTCGGGCTCTCTCTTCTCACTAGAACCGGCCACAAGAGCGCGCTCTCCATAGTATGTGATTTGGATTATTTTCTACAAATGACGTGAATTGCAGAGGCTGCAAGCTGTTAAGCTAGCCTCTTTAGCACCACCTGAAAGCAGCTGATTACCTGCCGCGAAGTAGCATTATGGCCAGCTTTGTTAGAGAGCAGGAGGAGGAAGAGGGAGGGGGGGGGGGGGGGGGTGCTGTGCTGA
Source organism: Atherinomorus stipes (assembly GCA_023101725.1). Lineage (NCBI taxonomy): Eukaryota > Metazoa > Chordata > Actinopteri > Atheriniformes > Atherinidae > Atherinomorus > Atherinomorus stipes. The sequence goes on along the minus strand of JALJCO010012900.1, from coordinate 163,549 downwards.
GCTGCCTCGGCAGAAACTCAGCAGTTTTCAGTGCTCTAACAGGAGGAACAGCACTACCAACCAGGGAGCAGTGAATTATATTTATCAGTGAGGATGTCCAGTCAGTAAGTGTTGCTGGTTCTGTAACTTATTATCTTTTGTGTAAGAGACCAGTAAACGATGGTTGACAAACGGACAAGCTGCTAATGTAGCTACAAAAGCTAACTTCACGTCACACGTCCGCTCCTTATATCCATCAGAGTCCAGCCGTTTTACTTCGCGGATCCTCTCTATCAGCTGCACCGTTACGTTTTTATCACGTTTTTCTCTGTTGGGACATAATTTCCTTCACTTGGTCTGTCCTGATTAAACTTTGTTTTGGCTTTGACGTTTGCCTCGTGAACGTGCTTACAGACAGGTCTAATTCTTGTGCGTATTCTCGCGACAAACAAAAGTTGGGGATAAAAAGAGGTTAAAATGAGCTCATTAAATTTTCCTCCCACCCAACTATAATTAAAAATTCATTTGAAGATAATTTAAGAATGATTGTGTATGTAAAACACTAGGTTATGATGCCTTTAAAACAAGTGCTGAAATCAAACACCCTCAAGAGCCAATCCATTTAAAGGGACTGGAGGCAGGAATTGTGAAAGAATATACATGCATGTCCAGTTCTTTAATATTAATGGGTGATGAAGCGCTAAAAACCAAAAAGAACGAGCCCACCCGTGTCTCTCTCCGTTGCCTTGAACAGGCTGTGTGCTGCATAATGTGCTGCAATTCGGTGGCCAAATTTCCTGCGCTGTACTGCGGATGTGACGTCAGTTGACGCTGCATCCGCTTCCCCGACAGTTTTGATACAGGAAGGAGACGGTCGTGGTGGTTTCAAACACTGTAAGGGATAGTTGCAGCTGTCAGCAAATGATCCAGATCAACTGAAAAACATTAAAAAGTACTACGAAGAAAAAGACTATCAGCATAGTAGACGTTATAGCTTCAGTTTGTGCACACTCCCGTGACGGCTTGGCTCGTGGCTGCAGTCACCCACAGCGCCAATCGTGGCAGTCGCGAGTCTCATTTCTTAATCTTGCCTCTACTCCCTGTAAGTAAATGAACTTCATCATTATTCACAATTATTCATCATTACAGGCTAAAAGTTAACTGCTTTTTTCAGTATTTGGAGACCAAATCCCTGATTATTTTCGCATTACTGTGTGTCACACAAATATAGAACCTGTCTGTGCTTCATAAAGAAAATCATCCACTTTATGAATCAATTCCACTTTCTGTCCTTGTGATATTTGTATGATGACTTATATGGCATATATGTTATATTCTATTACAAATCCAAGAATTGCGAACATTGCAAGGATCATTTTTTGGCACAGAAGTGGTGATTGAGCTTTCCTGGATGCAGTCAATGTTACAACTGCTGTTGTTACATTGAAATGTTCTTGTGTTATTTTTGTACAGTTCCTGCAGATAATGACAGTTTTTTGCCAATGATAAATATCCACTGCTCATACCTAATTAAAAAGAAGATTTTGGTCACATACACTGCTGTATCTGTCTAATCCTGGTGGACATTCTCATTACCTAACAGCAGGCGTGTTGGCCTTGTGTGTCCTGAGATTGTCCCGTAACCAGATGGTCACAGGTTCAATCTTTGAAAGGGCCAACCTGCAATGTCATGATGTCCTTTAGGAAATAACCAATCCCTTCCTGTGCTGCTGTGTTAGTTGATGTGGGTAAAAGTGTCACATGAATGCAGGAGGTGTTAGTTTAACAATGCAAATGGAAGTGTATAAGTGTATATTAGTAGACGGAGGCCCTGGCCTTTGTTTGAGCTGAGCAACATCCTCTCCATTGGCCTGTCCATGTCCCTGACTCTGGCATCAATGAGACCATGTTTTATATGGCAACATTACATGTGACAGCCCATTTATTAGCACTGAGCAAAACAATTTGAGTCAATGCTGCTGCATCTCACAGAACTCCATAATGGCTGCTTTTAGTGCCAATGTAGCTAAAACTTATTCCCTTGATTATTCTGTTCTGGGAATGCCTGCATGTCAGTTTCTGTCCCCACACCATTGTAGCTATATTTTACAGCGTAATGTACTTCTAGTCTTTGATTAAATTCATTTGTTATATCAATGCCAGAAAATGAATATTTGCTTTGAAATGAAAAGTATCAACCCAATCAGTCCGGTTCTAACAATGCTTAAACATTTTTTCATGGACATCTTTAAACGGTTAAATTTGAAAACTATTGTGCATTTGGAAGAAAACAGTGCACACTCATTTTGACATTGAGTTAGCATTGAATACATTTGTTGTACAATTGTTGTACAATTGGCTCCTTTAATTAACTTTAAAGGAGCCCTATAATGGAAAATGGACTTTTAAGAGCTTTTAAGCATTTCAGTGTGTTATTTCCTCATTAAGAAATGATTTAAATCGTTATTTTTCTTCATTCATGCATATTTGAGTAATCTACATGAATATTTAAACCAAGCACTACCTCCCTGCAAACGACTGACTATCCACCCTGTTACATATGAACGTGGCACCAATCACGAAGCGACAAACACGCATGCGCAGCATCGTAGCAAGACGCCCCCCTTTGTTGAACAGAAACTCCAAGAGAATCCTAACCTATACACACTCTGAGGAAGAAACTAACACCTCCAGGTAGATTTCCTCAGAGACAAACAGCCATCAGCTAACAGACGTTTGCTCCAGAGTTCAGGAGATTTTTTTTTAAGCTCTAGAGGATGGCAAGTTGGGGAAAGTGTGGTTGCGTTTAGCGTGGGAGTTTGTTTGTTGTACTGGACAAATCGACTTGCCAGAAGTGGTTGGATTATGACTTCAGGAGCAGGAAAAAAAACTCAACTTTGTTTATGAACTTCACTCCTGGCAACTTCATGAATCTCAGGCAGTAAAGTGTTTTTTTCTCTGTTATTACTTCTGAAACCTGACACAGTTCCTACTATAAAAACGCGCATGGACAGACAACTGCACCTGTGAGTCAAACACATCTCTCAGCTCAATGCTAACTGTTAGCCAATGATTTGTTCACTCATTTACTTACTTGTCAGGGGTCTTTGTGGTACTTCTGTGGTACTTCTGTGGTACTGCGTGTACTTCAACTCCATATCACTCTGGGTCGAGCATACAGCTCCATAACAGGGTGCTCCGTTTTATCCTGTCGATCGGAGTCTGATTATCCATCAATGTTTACAAGTGACATCCATGTGAGTGCTGCTTAGCTCAATGCTAACTGTTAGCCTATGATTTTTTCACTAATTTACTTACTTGTCAGGGGTCTCGGTGGTACTTCTGTGGTACTGCATGTACTTCAAACTCCATATCAGACTCTGGGTCGAGCATACAGCTCCATAACAGGGTGCTCCGATTTATCCCGTCGATCGGAGTCCAATTTATCCATCAATGTTTACAAGTAACATCCATGTGAGTGCTGCCGGTGCCGGTGTTAAGAACAATTCTGTGACCCTTCAGAATCAGTGTCTCTTCGGGGGCGACGTCATGAAATGGGCGTAAAACATGCTGCAATTGGCCGAGAGCTCCGAGGTTCAGTACAGTCAGCCATCTTACTTCCGTGTTGGATATTAGACGCATAGAAAAACTAATATTTAACACCAAATTAGTTTCTATAGTAGCGACGGGAACATATTTAGCTTATAAATGCCTGTATTTGACTTTTGGAACGTTTGAAAAGCATGATACAGCTCCAGAATTGTTGTACATAGGTTGCCATTATGCCGCGTATTTATGTTTTACTTTTTTTTATTTCATTTGGATGTAACTTTAGTTGTGTTTTCCACGATTAAAAAGGTTTGTGCTGTCTTGTAGCCTAGCTTCTGCAGTTTAATTTGATGTGCCACATTGCAATAATCTCCGTCATTAATGCATTGTTTATCACCATTGTTGTTGAGTAACAATCACGAGGGACCTTCAAGGGGTGAAGGGTTTCAAACTTACTGCTGTCCAGTAAAATAAAGAGCTAAAATTTTCTTCTGATTGGTTAAAATGCAATTTTTATGCCAAAGAGGGCTTTGAAACAAGAGAAGAGGTCAATATATAAATAAATAAATAAAAATCTGTGTTTTTCCCAGATGTAGATTCCCAAAGTTTGGTAAAACACTCCAAGCTGGGTTTGGGTTTGTTAGTCCGACATGTTGCTGCTCCACAATGGCATCTATTGCCACAGACTGTTTATCAATATGTCTTGTTTGTTTGTTTGTTTGTTTTGGTGAAGTCTTGTTTCTGTTGATTGTGATTTCCATTCCATTATTATAATTATTTGGGTGCTACAGAGCATCATAAGGACATGCGCTATTAACACTAATAAACTACTTCAAAGTAAAACAGGGAAACAGCTTTCCCTTTCATCATCACTAAAACTAAATTTTGACATCAAAACACGATATTAGATAATAACAGTTCCAATATGCTATTTTCACTCCCAGTGCTGGAGCAACTGTAGTATTGGCCCTTTGTGTATGGCTTGGTTGCTTTATAGGATGTGGCAGCTTTGTGTTGGGATTTGATAGGGATCGAGTAGTAATGGGTGGGCAGTGTTGTCAGCTTTCCCAAAGGATTCATCTGATGAGCCCGGATTGGACTCATCTGCTCTGTTTATCGATTTGTTTTTGCCATACAGACACCTCAGTCTAGTTCAGAGCTTTTCTTTTTTTTCCCCCTCTCCTTCATTTTTAACTAGTTCTCAAAAATGTAATTCTATCGAGCGCTATCTCAGCCCATCTGTGCCAGGTTTGGACTCTTGTTCTTGTTTTGATCATTGTTGTAAGAAGGAATTGTGCTCATGTTCAGCTAAGTGGGAAAAAAATTGTATAGCAGCTGAGATAAAAAATCATATTTTGAAAGATTGTCTCCAGCTTTATTTTGTTTCTATAAATACTGTAAATAAAGGCTGCCAATAAAATGATGGAAACCTATGACAAAAAATAAAACCCTTCACATTCTAGCAGAAAAATCAAAACGGCAGATAAATGAAAGTGTTTCACTATTTCATTCATCCAGGATTTGAATGGCATTTGTTAACATCAACACTTACACCACAAACTGTGAAGTATTGGATTTTTTTTGTAAACTCCATATTACTTGAGAGCTGTCATAACATTAGGTTTGAAAAACATTTTTTTTTTTTTAGTCATTTTGTTCAGTAGAGTTATATATTTATGTAGAAAAAGGTTTTAGCTATTTGACCATGTAAAGAAACAGGTTAAAAAAATTTCTTCTTTTTTTTTATATACATTTTTCCATTTTGAACTTGATTTGTGAAGTCCGTCAGACACAGTTAAACTTATTTTCATATTTCACATCCCACAGCTTTCTAATGTTCATGAATATGTTGTAATAGGGTTTGTAACTCTGAAATGTATTAAAATACAACATGCAAGATTCTGTTTTGATTTCAGGCTGTTCTGACTACTCAGATTTAAAAAGATTTGTATTTTCAAACTTTATTTGTAATATTTAGATTTAGGAACATTTCCTTAAATGACAAAAACATAAACATTCTGTACAAAAGAAGGTCTCTATTATATAAACAGCAGAACCTCAAAAATGGACAAATATTTTCTATGTAAAATTAACAAAACTTTAAGTATATTTGTGTTGACAAAAAGCAGACAGCTTAGAAAACTGATGATGTTGAAAAAGAAATGTGAGCATTTCTGATTAAGGAATTAATATTTTTTTAACAGATCAAGGTGGCAATTGATTTACTAAATGCTCCTATTAGGAATTTATATTGTGAAATATCATTAATATCCTGAAATTATGTTTTCTTTCAAACAAACACTGATGAAGACAGACCTTTCTTTCTTTGCTCTTCTCCCCCTGTAATTATTTTCTTTCTCTTCTCCTCTTTTAGGCCAAATACTGTAGAAAAACTACACAATAGATTTATAAAAATACATCCTGTAAATTCTGGAAAAGTGACACAATGATTAAAAGAAACCACAGGACTCTACAAGATACAAGTGTTAGAAGTTATATGGTTAAAGAATAATAGTATTCATGTCGAACATGTGCATTTAAATCCTAAAATAACAGTTTAATTCTTAAGTGAGTTCACAAATATTATTTGTACATTTTAGGAGACTGTAAGTTGTCAGCTCTGTCAGCTTACATGTCAACTCCGTCAGACACAGAATGTGATGGATTTGACAAAAGAGCAAGCATTTTCCTACCAAATTTGCTAGGTACACTGCAGCTAACAGGCTTTCTTTGAGTTACTAGCTGTCTCACAGACCTTCCTTAAATTTGTCATTTAAACCCACAATTATTAAAAACACATCATAACAGATTTAATTGACAGTGTTAACATAATCCAGCTGTGAAAACAAAAACATTGACATTGTTTGTCTAAAATATAAAAAATGCTTACACATGACCAGTGTTTGTGTGGTTGTGTTGAATTCAACACAGCCAGGAAGACAGGTCCCCAGCGATTTAAAGGCCTCCTTCCACTGAAAACCCATTTAACTTGCTCCTTCTGAAATACGGAGGGTTTCCCCTTGTTTACTTACACATGCTGACTTGCTAGCGTTGCGTTCCCCCCAGTCGGCTGTGCTTCCTCATCACAGAAACAATACGAAGAGAAGAGCGAATCGGGAACAGCCTTGCACTTCTACGTAACATTGCAAATAGCGTATCCCACGTGGGGTTTCTATCTGTCCATTGGAAGGCAGGTAACCCTCCACTACACACTAGAAGTGAAGACAGCACGACTGTAGCTTCGGAGTTGAGAAGCTAATTAGCTAACTGTTTGTTAGCATGGCGGAACAAACTTGTTTGTCGGCTCTATTTCCTGTCTGTAGCGAAATAAGAGCGGAGGGCGGAGCTTCCTTCATACACTGACGGGAGCCAGCCAATCAGACGGAAATTCATGAGAAGGACCCGGAAAAGCCTGCCGTTGGACCACAAGCCTCTCTTCTAGTATACAAATACAGCTGGATACTAAGCAACCAGAAGTTTTTTTTTAAACAGAAACGATGCAGAATGCATTCAATAATAATGGAGAACACAGAAACATTAATGAAATGACCACGGAAGTACAACTTTAACTGGCTATGCTCTCACCTGATTTAATGAAGTCTATTAAAAAATCTGACAGAGTTTAGGGGTACTGAGGACACGACTTTGATAGGTAGATTTTATTGAAAAAGATTGTTTTATGTTAAATTAACTTTTGTGTCTACTACCTTCTTTATAACATTATGTATAGGCTCTGTATTCACCGTTCAAGAGTTTTTAAAGGGTTTTTTAGGCTGATCAATACTGATCCTTCTTACTGAAGACAGATACATTAACAGGGACCTTCAGACCATACATTTAAGCAAAAATTCGCAAAAAAGATCAAAATATTTGTTTGTGTGGGTGTGTGCGTGGGTGTGTGTGGGTGTGTGTGTGTGTGTGTGTGTGTGTGTGTGTGGGGGGGGGGGGGGGGGGGGGGGTAGAGAATTGTGTATTTGTGTAATTGTCATTTTGTTACAATGTTGATTTTAATATGTAAAGCACTTTGTGCTACATTTGTATGAAAAGTGCTTTATAAATAAATTTCATTCATTCATTGATTCATTCATTTATAATTTGAATAATCACAAACCTATTTAAAATAATCATGAGGTTTAGAGCCTAGATATGTACTTTTTAGCCACTTTTTATATACAAAAAAGTCATTTCATCCACGTTTTTGGTTTACAATTTTTTTTGTTTGTTTTACAAAAAAATGTGGCTAAAATGTGGATTTTTTTTAAACCAAAAAACAAACAAAACCCTCAAGAAAAATAGCCATACTTCAGGTTTAGTAATTAAAGTGATGCTTTAAAACACAAGTTGTCTTTGTTTCCAATGCAACATCAAGATTTGCTGAGATGAAGCTATTTATTGTGCATAGAAATGCAAATGTAATGGATGGTTTCAGGAGGAATTTTCACATAAACAAACAACAAACTGTTCCTTTTCAGTCAATCAGCTGTTTTTATGCAGAAAACCATCCAATAATGACACAGTATAAACAATGGAGCACAGATCTGTTAGGAAATGGCAGTATTCTCTGATTCCCCTTTTGGTGTTTTTGCTTCCTGTTTGTTTTCCACTACTCCTATCTGCTCTTCAAGTGTAGTTTGTGGGTGGTTTGGTGATTGCTTATTCCACACACCTGTGGTTTATCATCGTTTATCTGCTCTGGTCGGCTCTCCACTCTTCACTGGCTCGACAATTTAACCATCGTACACAGCTGGTCTCTGTGTCTGTGACTTCTTCCTGGGATTTTTTTTTTTTTAAACCCTGAAGGTAATCCTGCTCTCTGACTGTATAGGAAATATCACCACTGTTCAGCCTGTCAGATTTTAATGCTCATTGTCATCTGGATGATTTGTAGCCTAAATATTTACCTCTGCTATGGCTACCAGTCAATACACCATAGAAATGATTGAATCTCAAGTAACAACTATAAAATTCATGAAACATTCTATTTACTTTGCCATCAATGAACTCACCTGTTTACTCCTCTTCAGTGGCTGTCACCCAGCTCTTATCTGTACATCCTTCATCAGGTCAAGATACAAGGAGGAATCTTGCAATAATTTTGCCTTAAGTTTAAAAAATCTGATAAACCCACCCGCTGCCTCAGGTTAAGTCTCTGCTTATGGGCCCACCACATACAAGCCTTGCTCCAGGTGATTTTGATTTATTGCTTTGCAAATGGAGTCTGCAAGAAAAGCAAATTCAGGACATATAAAATGCTAGACTAAAAAATAAGAATGCATTTTACAAGGTTTTGCAGGGGATGACTGAGATGCACCAAATGCTACATAATTATTAATCACATTCACACACCCCCCATGCTCTCTGATCCACTTGTTCATGAGCTCAATGAATCCTGGGATTGTTGTCTTGGAATATGACTGCAGCATTATGTAGGAAGTCAGTTGGCCTCATGTCTTTGGGAACACAATATTGCCGAACCTACAGTAGACCTAACCAAATGCAGCAACCCCAGATCGTAGACTGTCCCACAGGCTTAAGCACAGTAAGCGATCATTTTCTGACCACATTTCATCCTGAAAGACTATATGATTCCCCACTATCCTTCCAATTTCTAATAATGCATTGGACAGTTATTAACCCAATTTTATTAGTTTCTTCATCTCTTTAAATCAGGAGTGCCCAAGTCCGGTCCTTGAGAGCTATCCTGCAATTTTTAGAACATACCCTCTCCAGCACACCTGAATCAAGTGATTCATTTCCCCATGCATGTCATTCTGCTCTGCAGAGGCCTGATAACAAGCCATTCATTTGATTCAGGTGTGTTGTAGAAGGGATGCAACCAAACTGTGCAGGATGGTAGCTCTTGAGGACTGGACTTGGGCACCACTGATTTAAATGTTTTCTCTGCTAGGAAGCCCCTACCTATATCCTCAGTTAAATCCAGGTGGGAACATTTTTTGGCCAGGCATTGTATATGTGTATGACATATTCTATATTTAAGGGACAGTGCACTTTAATAAACATATGTAGTGTAAATATGCCAGTTAGGCTAATTTCCACTGGCAGTCTGTTGGAAGGCCAACAAAATATAACAGTATTAACAAAAAGAGTTTATGGTGTACAATAATGACAAGAACGAGAACAAAATACAATACAAGAAAAGATAAGAGGATTGTTGATATCAAACCAGAAGTAGCACCCCATGGGCAAGGATTTTAAGGGGAAGTTAATTTTTTTTTCAACCTGAACCTATTTTCTAGCATGGAATATGTTTATTTACTCATCCAGACAGTTTTGGTGCAACTTGAATTCCTTCGGGAGATATTTAGATCTAGAGATTAGAGATTAGCATATGTCCAATATAATGGAAGTGATGGTGCAACCGCGCGTAGCCTCTAAATAAGCCATTATCTGCCACAAAGTCCTTCATTTCACCAATGTTTTGTCAAGAAACATTAGTCGGACCCCCCCCCCCCCCCCCCCCCCCCCCCCTGACTTGGGAAAAAAAATAACTTCCCCTTTTAAGTTGAGATGTTAAGTGTTACATATTACAGTATTAAGTGTGTTGCATAATGAAGTCCATCAATAAAATTGCAAACCCCTACTAATGTACTTCACATTTATGCTTCTTCTAAATTTTGAAGTGCTCACCAACCCTTTAGGTCACATGGGGTCATAAGTTTGTTATATTTTCAAGTTTAAATACACACTACATTACAATTTAAACATAATATGAGTAAAAGCTGGTGAGTTATGTCAGATTGTGGGAACATTTTTCTTTTTAATATGTAGACTTGATCATTTGTTTTGACACTGTTTTTTGGCATTAAATCCTACCATTAGAGCCATATTGAAGGAAAATGCATTTGTGGGCAGCAGGAGAGTTAAGTATGTGGGTTGCAACCATGAAAAACTTGCCAAATCTTCTTTGCCAATGCCAAACAGCTTAGTCTGCTATTGACTCTTGTTGGTGTTGCTTATTGGATTGGATGGTTGAAGTTTGAACAAAGAAGACATATTGACAATTCAATAATTTATCCATTAAACAAACATAGGCCTCGTAGCATGTGGAAGAACCACACACATACACAATAGCCTGATACCTTTTCCTCATCCTGTTCAGCAATTTGGTCTCACAATGCTATGGGATAGCATTCCATTCTTTAACAAGCATTTGTCACATGTTAACTGGTGTGGCTGTGTTGGTCACTCTGGTACTAACGGCATTCCCAAACTGATCCCACAAGTGTTCAATGATGTCAAGATTGTAGGCAGGTTATTCCATCCTCTCCAATCCAAAATTTTGGAGATAGCTCTGTGGGCATGAGCATTGTGATCTTGCAGGGTGACAGCTCTTGTGGAGGAAGTGTAATGGTGGGGGACCTCCCTCACTGGAAAAAAAGAAAAAGGCTTGTCATCTGAAGCAATCTCAATGCAGATATTTCAGGATGATTTTCTGCAACCAGTGGCAATCCCATCTCTAAAGTCTTGGACCAAACTCTTTCCCCTAGGACAGGGATCACCAAATCCGACCTCTTTGGGCCAATGTCCGGAAGGTTTTCAATGAGCCCCTGCCAACACACTTGACTTAAATTAATGAGTAATTGTGCAGAACTTTATTGGTCGTAGGGTCCATTTAATTTGAGCCAGGGCTTCTGGAGCAGGGAGATGTTAAAAACCTTCTGGACACTGGCCCAAGAGATCTGGATTTGGCGATTCCTGTCCTAGGATGAAAATGCTCGCCTCTCCAGAGTGAGTATGATCAGAAATTCTCTCCAGAATTTAGCCGAGAAAATTTGGCAGGTTTTCCATGGGCCCAACACACATACTCAACTCTGCTGCTCATCTGCACAATTTAGATAGAAGGTTTCCAAGTGTCTCGTGAAGATGGACAGCAACAAGGCACAACAGTTCTTTTGCTTAAGAGGCTCCTAAAAAGTCTTAGGGAGAGTCTGCATTCAGATTCACACAAAATAGCGGAATCTGCAATCACCCTGTCATGAAAAAAAGATTCTCCTACTCAGACATGTACCATAATTATGGCAAGTTCAATATAGATCTGAAAGAAAACAAGTATTTCACTAGAGGTAGTGCTGTAGCAGAATTGGACCAGCAGAAGGGACCAATTGTTTTCACATACACTAACCAATTTCCCTCTAATTAAGAGCATCCAGCACAGTGTATACCTCCTTACAGAGAAATCAAGAAGTCTTGAATCCTTCACACAGATTACGAGATACGTATGAATACTCTCAATGGAATGCACACAGAGCTTATATGGTCATAGGGGAATACTAAGGATCGATTAATGAACTGACTGAGTCCACTTTGGCTTCACTATGCAAAGCATGCTTGCACAAATAAAGTAATTGACAGCTCAGAGGCCCAGTGGGTGACTAGAGTGATAAGTGTGTTGCTTTAATGGGTTTGCTTATTTGTCTTATAATTCATTTTACCTTGAAGAGGGCATTTGAAATAAATTAATACAATTAAATAAGTAAACTGAATAAGAATACTGACTCATTCAGTGGGATTTGGGGTTGAATGTTTTTTTCTGTCCAGCAGTATTTTAAGTAAATCATGCAAGGTTTAGATGGAAGCCTATGACATTTACCTATTGTGCAGAAAAAAGAAAAAAAAGTTATCTAATTTATTGAGGCATTTGCATTAATAAAGATTTGACCAGGAGGGTTTAAAACTACAAATCTCATTAAGCACACCTGCTTTTAAGTTTTATGAAATATTTTGTGTGTGACTTAAAAAAAGTGGTGAAAGGAAATCCCTTCACTGTCTAAACCAAACGCTGTCACCAAGGTTTGCAGGAGCCTTTGGTGCCAGAGTATAATGCACACATTTTTTAAATGAAAAGGTTGAATTTTATTTCAAGTGATGATTTCATCTTAATAATAACTTAACAGTGTTTTCACCTAAACATCAGAAATTGTATAAAGAAAGAAAAAAAAGGGAACAAAACAACAACAACATCCAAATCAAACCAAATCAAACTGAGATAATTACAATGGTAATACTGGTGATTATTATAATATACATTTACAATCCACCTACCCAGTTGTTGTCCCTATTTTTTAAGTTGTACTTCATATTCCTTAGAAGTACTCTGGACCTGCAATAATGATTGCCTGACTTCATGCACTACGAGAAAAAACAAAAAACAAAAACAAAAAAATCCTCTTTTTGTGATTAAATTGAGTTTAATGGCTCTTGTCAGTACCATGTACAATAAAAACCAAAGCAACTCCTTTAGTGCAAAAATATATATGCAATGTATATGCATGATAGACACCTGTAGATAGATAGATAGACCACGCTATACTAGTAGCATAGCGTTGTGTTTACTTTATAGCATAATGCCACATGACGTACAGTAAACACTAGGGGTGTCAACGTCTACACGTGTAAACGGGTATACGGATAATAAATCATAACCGTTTAGAAAAAATCAATAACCATCTCACCAACACTGTATTTTTAGGGGTGCTAATGTGTCCTGAAAGCTTCAGATAATAACTATCCGCATGCATAATACTGTAGATGCCTGGGGCGCCATTTTCCGTTGATATTTTAATAAATGCAGCCACAGCCTGTCGCGTCACTTCTAGTTGACTCCGGGACGAGGTGGCGGCGGACAGCAGCAGAGCACCTGCACTGCTTTGTGGCGCTGTAGAGCCTCTATTCAAATCAAATCAAATCAAATCAAGTTTATTTATATAGCCCTTTACAGTACCCATTGGACACACAAAGTGCTTTACAGCAGGGGTAACAGAAAAACATTGGGACAGGTGGGGGGGGGGGACCACTGTCCCGCCCTCTGCAGAGGACGTGATAGTGGGTTAAAAAAACACCCTCAGTACAATTAAGCACGTATACAGACAATCACAACATCATGACACATGTGGTAGGGAGGAGGAGGGGTCCAGAGCCCAGTGAGGGAGGAGACGCAGCCAGAATAGGGGGCGCATCTTTCCATCCTCCACCGATTCCTGGTGGGAGGAAGTTAAGGACCAGCAGTGCAGTGGGATGTGCGCATCAGTGTCGTGAAAATGTGTGTGCGTAAGCGGGAGACAGCGGCTCACACTCAAGCCGTCAGAGATCCCATCCATAAACTGTGCAGCTGGGAGTTACAGATATTTCTTTCTATGGATTAGAGAAGAACATCATCAGAGATGTTCTTAGTGATCAAGAGAGCTGACCGGACGTCGACTGCATCTGTGCAGTTGAAACGTTGTATTGGGTGAGTTTCAATGCAAGTTCGGAGAGCTAGCTTAAGTTGTTGCTAACCGGCTTTGATGTATTTTTTTCAGAAAATTAAGTTATGAGCATGAATCCGATCATATACTTAATGTAACAAATGCATGTGTTTAGCAGAAGATCTGACCGCTCGTGTTAGCCGCTGTTTACATAAAGTTTATCATCAGAAGACAACTTACTTTTCTCAGCAAAAACATTTCCTTGAGATGCTGTATTTTCAGGTCAGCCCAGCCAACCGCAAAACATCGATAGACATCCCAGCTTGTAAAAGCTTTCTTTCTCCCGTGTATGAAGACGGGTTATTATGTATCTGATAGATGTAGGGAAAATCTGGTCAGCTGATGTCAGCTGTTTGAAAAGTTCTGCAGGGACTCCGTTTGGTGGCACCCAATACAAGAGACTTTTTTTGTTGAATCATTTCAGTTCTCAGGGATTGAAATGATAAATATCCATAACCTCACTTTGGCTCTACTACAGTGTTTCTGCTCTGAGTTCAATATGACAGCGGGAGTACGGTAGGATGCGTAGGTGACGTCACCATCTGCAACCTAAAGATTATTAATCTCTGACGTGTAACCGTGTACAGGATGGTTAGTAGTTCCGATTACATGTGTAGAAAAAAATTGTAAACATTGATAAGCCCAGTAAACACTTTCCTTTGGCAGAAGTGAGGGGATATTCCTGGGTAAACTGGGTTTACCCGACAGTGGTAAAGCAGACACAGGAATCCGCTGGAAAAGATGAGGTCTAGAAAAGCTGTATGGAGATAAATTATGAAGCTTGTACCAAAAACATTCACCGCTAAATAGGCAGTTACCCACAACTATCTTCCTCTGCTCAGACTACTCTCATCTACTACGCCCTGCTCTGACTCGTGTAGTGTCAGATCAGCTGATGTGCTGTATGTTGTCTCTCTTTCTTAAGGCCTTCTTTGTGCACCCTTGTGGTACAAAATGGCGACATGTGGTTTATGTGTCGCCATGCATCTCCACCTTCATACTTTCATGCGTCTTCTGCATTCCCATTGTTCAGAAATCAGTTTTTCCACTGGGTGGCAGTGCTGAGTTCATAGTTTATTTCCCTGTTTTAATGTCAGTTTACACCACTTGGAGTTGGTAATTTGATGTCTCTTTCCTCAAAAGCTCCAGCCATGTCTACAGATGCTCTTCTCTGTTAGTTTCTCATGTATGTTATTTGGCACCAGCAGTTCCTGTGTTGTTTTCTCCCAGTTCTTCTTCTTCTCTGGTTTGTTCCTTTTGCTGGCTGCATATCAGCTACAGTTCAACATTGACCCTGTGGTTTCCAGTGGTATTGCTCCATCTTCAAAACCCCCTGAAAACGTACCAATATAATTGCTTTCATAACTGATGAAGACAACAGACAAAACTGTCCGTCTGTCTGCCTATTCATCTTCTGCAGCAAGCATAAATGGGCCTTTAAAGGGGCAGTGCTATTTTTAAAGCACTGTAAACATCACTACGTCTGTGTGCAATGAGACATAATTCATAACAGTCACCTTTATGCTGTTGACTTAATCAAGTAGTTGTGCACATCCCTAATATAGACAGTTGTGCTTGAAAGTTTACAAACTCTCCCATTAAAGAAAGAGCTAAATTCACAATAGCAATTTAAATAAAAAGAAACTGAGGACAGTAATAGTAAAAAATTACTAAATTATAATTTATTTGACTAAAAAACATATTTAGAATTTTTGGCCACCTTGTTCTTCAGCCTTTTCAACTTTAAGCATCTCCTTCAGAGCTCAGAAGCGGGTAAGAGCCAAACCAATATTAACCCTGGTTTTCCAACGTGCACTATCTAAAGCTCTTAGTCCAGAGTGTTTCCTTTTCTTCGCCATGTCTGCTGTTTTTCTTTCTTTTTTTTTTTTTTTGAGAGTTCAAGTGACTGGCGTCTGCTCCAATCATGAGCTTATTCCCACACAGCGTCATCTCTTACCTCTGTTATTGGGTGGCGATATATGCAGAAATCTCCACCCAGAAATGTCCCGACAAGACCATAACAAAAGGAAAAGGCGAATTACAGACAGGGGGAGAGGGAGTTGCATTCAAACTCACCAGTGCATGAGAGTAGAGGCCCAAAGGCACTGTTGGAGACTTGCACAAGTCTAACTTTTATTTTTAGGGGGAAACTTCAGACTCTACCTTTAATCCTTATCTGTTGTTTTGTTTTTTGTTTTTTTTGGTGCAGCAGCAGTTAGCAGTCTGTTAGCTATATTTGTTTACAGTGAGCGGTGCACAGAGTGTGTCATGTGGGGAACGGTGAGAGGGAAGGGACAGAGACAAGACATAAAGGCATTGATTCGTTCTTTCTATACGTTGTGAATAACCAATAGGGGATTATCACGCTTCGTGTTCCTGTTTCCAGAACTTGTAACATTTAGCCGCTTCCTCTTCCTGGGCCAGTTCAACAATAGCTGAATCCAATGTCAGAGCTCTGTTTCACTTTGTAAATCTAATAAAAAAACGCCAACCCTACTTAATTTTTCATGGATTCTCGACTGAAGCGATGCTAAGGAATTAGTGGATCAAAGTGATTCGCTGGGGTGAAGGGCCAAACTTTATAATAAAACAAGGAAGCACGTTTATTTGTAGCCGGTACATCATTGATGCAGCTACATTATAGCTAGCGTTAGCAGGCTAGCGTTTGCTGACGTGCCTAACTTTGTGCGTCTGAAAACACACAAGCATCTGAAAATCGGGTCTGTACCCTCCCGTTTCCAGTGGAGCAACTGGGGACTGCCAAGAAAGGAGACTGCTCATAAAGTCTCTGAACTTTATAATAAAACAAGGTAGCACATTTGTTTGTAGACGGTGAGATGCTACAGCTGGTGTTAGCAGGCTATTGTTAGCTGATGTGCTCAACTTTGCGTTTGAAAACACAAAAGCATCTGGAAATCAAATCTTAGGTTTTATCATCAATATAGCATTAAAAAAACGTCATGGCTTAGACCATGACATTTACCCAGTAGAGGTGACGTGCAGCTGCTGCTATGTGAAGAGACAATGTCCTTGTCTGAAAATCTGTGAAGATGAGCTTTTATCACCAGTCTCTTTTTTAGCAGTCCCCAGTTGATCCGCTGGCAACGGGAGGGTACAGACCAGATTTTCAGATGCTTGTGTGTTTTCAGATGCACAAAGTTAGGCACGTCAGCTAACGCTAGATGGCTAATGCTAGCCTGCTAACGCTACCTGTCAGCATCATTGTGTTTTGATGTCAGCATCAAAACACGTTTGCCAGCTACAGACAAACGTGTTTTATCATAAAGTTCGGCCCTTCACCCCGGCGAATTGCTTTGATCCACTAATTCCAGCATCGCTTCAGTCAGGAATCCATGAAAATTTAAGTAGGGTTGGCATTTATTCAATTTACGAAGTGGAACAGAGCAATGACATTGGATTCAGCTACTGTTGAACTGGCCCGGGAAAAGGAAGCGGTTAAATGTTACAAGTTCCGGAAACAGGAACACGGAAGCGTGACAATCCCACATTCCTGCCTTTCGGTGCGAATGGCAGGGATATGTCAGAGTTTTTCCTGGACAGAACTGCAGCTCTCACAGAGGTCTGACTTTTTTCCTTCCTTTTTATGAATAAATGATGTATTGATACTGTCAGGATGGAAGGACCATTTCACCCAGTATAACAAAAAGTGTTTCTGAACAGGATTACCAACTCTGGCTTTAACAGCTGATTTTTTTTTTCTGTCTTTAATGGGCGGGCATGTAAACTTTCAAGCGCAAATGTATAAAGATAGAGGTATGGATATACAGCATAGATAATTATGGTAAGGTAAACATTTCTGAAGCCCTACATACATTTACAGGAGAATATTTTTTATGTACAGAGTATTATTTCACATTCATGCACATGATCAAGATTACCATATGTAGCCTACTAACATTTTGTGCATTTTATTTGCTGATTAGTAATGTAGTAGCTTTTACAAGCATCTCCACAATATATTAACCACAGATTAAATGTTGATTTGTCTTTTTTGTCCGGAGCCAAAGAATTCCATATAGTGATGAATATAAATAATGATATAATAAAACATAAATAAATAACCCGCAAACTGTAAAGCTTTTAGAAAAGGACAGAGTTTAGCAACTACTGCCTCAGCAAGTGAGCTGCTGAGTAAGTACAGTCATAACAGAGGAGTTGGGAAATTTGTCTCACACTTTCTGATGATGTGTTTTGAGGAGAAAGAAAGTCAGTAAATTGGAACCCTGAAGAAAACATTAGGCAATTAATTATTTTCCAAAGGGGCCTGCAAACTCTGTACTTCACAAGAAAAATTAGTTCCAAATGCTAATACTGACTTGAAATAAGAAATTTTGAATTTGAATAAGTAAAATACTTCTGCTTTGAGATGACTTTGGCACACATTTGCATGAGTATCTGATTTGATTTGCATTCCTGTGATCCATAGAATGTATTATCTCTGTGCAATTCAGCATCCCCTCTTATCTGGAACACACTCAATCAATAGAGAGCAGCTCTGAATATGGATTACGGATGGATATCTACGTAGCAAGGCTTGCATTGACTTGGAAACAGTTATGCATTAGGAAATTTACTCCTTAATACATATTTGGCTTTATTAGACATCCCACAGCTTTAACAATTCATTGTTTATATCATCAAATCAGCTTTCAAATCCTCAAAAAGTAGGACATATAATAAGCTATTATTACTATTATACTGTGACTATGATGAAGGTAATTGGCATGCACCATAACAATTGATATTTCTAAATAATTTAATGGACAGCTTTTTTTCTCTTTCAATTATTAATTGTGTTGAAATGGCAAAACAAAAATTAATCACCAAGCAGGAATTAGTCATCGAGATATACACTGGACTCAAGTTTAAACCAAACAGAAGGCTTCATAAGAACAAAATCATACACTGTACAGAAGCTGAGAGCAGCTGAATATCTCCCTTGCCCACAGTCTTGGAGCAGAGCTCACGGCTTGATAAATGAGCCAAGAGTCAGAAGAATCTAAAGCTAGATAGCTTCCATTCTGCACCGGAGAAGAGAGAAGTGTCAGCTTTTTCATCCACTGAGTGATTTAGACTGCCGTTGGAGAAAACTGATGAGCGCTTTTCAGATTTATGATGCTTTGCCTTGCACATTAAATATAGACTTTGTAACATGTGCTCAGAGCCGCTTTGAAAACCTAATCACACGCTATAGCTGTGCATAAATATGGTGTAAAAAAAAAAAGGAAGAAAGACAGGAAACCAAAACCCCCAGTCATAATTTTGAAACTTGACATATTACACAGCAACATACATGTCCCCAAAACATCCAATGTTGGAGGATTTTTCTGCTTCTCTAAGATGCAATTTCCCACTTCCTGGGTTTTTGTTCTCAGTGTAGAGCTACAGATGAGATTAATTTAATCAGGCAGGAAGAATGAGTGCTTCCAACATGAATCACGGTGCAATTTTACGTAATAGGGCAAATGACTGTGAGAGTGACATAGATGCTCTTTTGCAGAAGATAGTGGAAACGGGGCGAGGGTGGTCCAAAATATTGCCATTTCAGTCAGGATGACATTAGCTCATATAACCCTGCACGCAAATGTATTCATATCATACATTAAAAATGGCATTCAATATAACTGCATTATTTAAATAGAGCTATTGCTTGACTGAGCGTTCAGTGACCAGAGTGAATCCGACCTGCATCAGAGCTCACCATAAAACTAGATTTACATAAGATTACTGCAGTGACCTTGTAAGAAAAGAAAAAAAAAAACATTGGTAACGCAGCCCATAATGTAGCTTGAATGCAAGTTTATTTGCACTGCTGTGGTGACAATAATTTCGAGCAAAGGAACAATGCATGCTTAATTAGCATTTAAAAATGATCCATTTTCACTTTTGGTTGATTATAACTGTGTATCATATTTTCATAGTTTACGCTGATGCAATCTGATTCACATCAGTCTTTAAACTAAATACACTGGACTGTGACTCACAGGCATTTTTTTTATCACCTCCTGTGCTCATCTATACTCTCTGGGATCCATTTTTTAATCTCCTCACCTTATTGCCTGCAGAAATATTGTCATCACCATCCGCCACTTCTGGCTGTGGCCTAAAATTTAAATCAATACATTCATTACCATGAGCAGAATACAAAACAACTCTTCAAGGGTAAATGGCTGCTGTCGATGATGACATTCCCAATAAGAAGAAAATATTGTTCTTAATGCAATTATATCCTCACACTTAAAAAAAGAGATATAAAGGCAGGAAACATTTTTGTCATGTTTCAGTAGCAGCATCACTCTTGATGCTGGAGAAAAGATTTGATGAGCAAGTTGGAAAGTTTTTAATACTCTCACATTCTAGCTGTTATATTCCTTATACTGTAATCACACAACTCTTTGCAAGCCACCAAAATACAGTGATAAAGTGTTGCACACAACAGCAACAATAGCCCAGCATTTCTTCTTCTGCTGTTCTTAAGCCAAAGTACTAATCATGTCTTATTTCAATCCATCCAAATTAGTAGCCGAGGGTTAAACTGGGATTTATTTTTTGGTGCTCTGTGTGATTTCAGTGTCGCTATGGCTGCATTTGTGCATTCACCAAAGTGACAGATGAAAAGACAAAGGCCTACTCTGGATCGATATTATTTATAGATGGAAAACGTTTAAATAAATATATTAAACCTTTATAGAGCAGGAAAAAAGACAAACATTAAACCACTTTCTATGGAAATGTAGGATGCTGTATTGATGACATCACCACAGCACACGTCCTTTTCTGTCTGCGGTTGAAGAATTCAGCTTTCCACCAAAGTCTTTTTCACAACTGAATAAGTCACCTTCTTTAGCTGAAACCCCCCCCCCCCCCCCCCCCAAAAAAAAAAAAAAAGGAATAGGATTTGGGCACATATACGTCAGTGTTTACATAAATTTAGAGATTATTAAAAAAATATCCTATGAACTTTGAGAGAAGTACAATTCATCTTTGGTTTGGGGTCCACTGAGATCATATCGATGATATGCAAACCTTTACCTTTTGAGCATAATGCAACCTGAGTGCTGTGTCCCTGTATTCAAAACAGCTGAACATTTTTTTTGTTTCTTCTGTCATAATAAAAATGACTTAAGAATAAATTGTTATTACTTCATGTTTATACTCATTTCACAGACTGAAAATTTAAATGAAATATTGTAGTGGACCATTTTAAGTTTTATGACAGAAAGAGGATTATTATCAAAGCATTCTGTTTAAATGTGTTAAAGCATCCAGTACCTGTTGATGTAGACTATTTGTAATTTTTTACATAGTAACAGTTTGATTTTTTTTCATTGTCCTCAATGAATGCAACATTAAATGAGAGTGTGATGACAACAAAAGCTTTTCTTTAAATGTACTAATTCAAAAGCCTTTTAGAAACAGGATGCTGGCATTGGGCAGCTGCTGAAGGAGAGGGAACATATGAAAATAAATCAGTAGCAACTGTTTAAACTACTTTATCTCACCATGTCTAATCATTAAGACTTAGGGGTATTATTATCATTATTGTTTATACTGTTATTTATTTTTTTGTACTCACTATTGCAGAATTGCTGGTCTAAGAAATAAGAGCTTGAAAGTTGAACTAAACAGCTCTCATTGTTCTACTGATGAGTTGCAATGCTTCAAGTTAAATGAGAAAAGTAATTACACCCTGTTTATCAAAAAACACCATAAATATAGGTTCAATAAAACTAAATGTCACAGCAACTGAGGAAAAGGAAAGCATAGCAGCAACAGGTTAACAAGTACATAACACTGAAGAAATTCATGAAATGCCCTACAGTGTAATGCTTGTTGCCATGTTTATGCTAAAAACCAGGCCCCCTATTCCTAGATTCTGAGAATCCTCTCAGAGAGCTCTTCACCTAAAAATTCTCAGCAAGGAGTCAACTTAGGAGTGATTCTAGAACATTCTCATACAACTCTGAGCAAGGAATGGACAGAAACTCCTCTATTTTAGTGAGGTGTGGTTAAACCCATTGCTAGGAATGATTCATGAGTTCAAAAGCTGTGATTGGTTGATCCTAAAAGCTAGATAAAAATTGTACATTTGGTGGCAATGGGAAAAGGACAGACCCTCAGATCAAAAGACTAAAGGCTACAGTATACTTGTCCGACTACGTAATACGTTATCCAACTGTGTAACGATGGAGACCCCTCCAGCCTTCATAGTTCTCCGTCATGGTGCCGCATACGCAGTGCAATTTCCCGCCCGATAAGTAGGGGTCACAACACAAGGCTGACCTACACATATGATGCCGACGATCGGTAACCTCAGTGGTTATTTTGTTTCTGGTTACAGTGAGCAATGGCGTCCGAGAGAGAGAGACTATTGTTGTTGCTACAGCTGAATAACAGAGAGACTTCTGATGCAAAATAAAGACGATGGGGTGATTTTGGTATTTCTTCACTTCTTCAGTCAAATGTTCTTCGGTTGGACTCATATCTGCGTCTTCGTAGGCTAGCCAGTTTAAAAATGGTGCTGCTAGTGTTTACGTACTGTAGTGGTAGACCAATCACAGCCCTTGCCTTCTCTGTCATCCCTTGATGGAGTGACGGACACTTAAAAAATATTTCGTACAGCCGGAGATGGAGGGGCTCTCCGACATCCTCTCCGTCAATTTCGAGGGCTATCCGTAACCTACAGTATGTAGAGCACTTTACGGACGACTATAAATTAGGCTTTAATCATAGAATCTAATCTTATGAAGACTTGTAATTAATATTTCACGTAAAACATCTGTTAAATGAAAAATAAGCTATCTGCTGTTGACAAAAAATGCAATATCTTGCTTAGTTTTGTTTTCCTTTGTTCAGACAAAAGGTGTATGAAAGTTTTTTCATTTACCTTGACATGTTTCGACTGTCATCTGTAGTCTTCCTCAGAAGTGTCAGCTGATGGACTCTATGGAATATAACTAGAGTTACAATAGAGGAGGGATATGGGAAAAGGTTCTATCACTATATTTTTTTCCATATTGTTCAATATTGATATATATCACAATATAAAATAAATCTATTTTTTTGACAATCTTAAATGTTCCCTTTTACTCTTAAATGAGATTTAAAGATATCAGAGGATTAATTTTATTCAAATATTTATTTTCTGTCAAAGTGGAACGTGACATGTAACATTACACGGCTGTGTCAGATAAAATAGGTACACAAACAACTCTGAATGAATTATAAAAATCTTAACTCTCAAACTAAAATCTTAAAGCTTTCCAGTTTAAGAAGCAAAATGGACATTTTTTCAATGTCATAACAATGAAGAAATGATATATTTGATATTTTAAATAGCACCAATAATACATTTTGTTTCCGGACAATGGATGATAGAAACTTAAATTTAAAGGAACTTGAGGCAGGAATTAAAAAATAACAAACATGCATGTCCACTTTTTTTTTATACTAATGGGTGATGAAGCGCTAAATACCAAAAATAACGTTTCCATCCACGTTTCTCTCCGTTGCCTTGAACAGGCTGTGTGCTGCAAAATGAGCTGCAACTCGGTGTCCGAATTTCCCGCGCTGCCTGTCTGTCTTCATCTGACCGGAGCGGTACAGAAACAGTGATGATGATGATGATGATGAGGATGATGATGATAATGAGACTGTCATTGCAAATCCCAGTCAATCTCCGCAGCCGAACACACGTGCGCACAACGGGGAGAATTATAAACTGGAATCAATACAAACATCAGTTTCCTTCAGAGATTAAAAAAATAATAATAATAAAAAAAACACGAACATGATGAGAAACGTTGATTAGTTTGTGTTTCTTTGTGGTGTTTCGCCATCATAACCACATGAAGCTCCTCTCCTGAGGAGGAGACGGAGCCACAACATCCATCAGTCTGAGTGTCCATGATTTTTCTGTTAGTAATTTATTCTGTATAGTTTCTATTGATTTCATTCATTAGTCAGATCTGATATTCACTTTTATATTAATTCAACATAAAGATTAATTTAATAGGTTAATTGAGATTAATTTAAAATTACATCTAAAGTAACGGGAAAATTACTTTTCCAAGTAATTAGTTATTTTTATAAAGCTTTAACTCAGTTACTAATGCCATTACTTTTTTTGAGAAGTAATTAATAACTATAATTAATTACTTTTTAAAAGTAATGTTCCCAACACTGGTCGCGAGTTTTGTTTCTTAATCTTGCCTCAAGTCCCTTTAAGGTATAACATAATCAGAAACTTTATAAAAAGGATAAAGTGGAATTTGGTGGCTCTAGCTAATAATTGCAGCATCTACATGGTGGAAACCAGCTTTCCTCTGTGAGATGATGCCGAATTCAGATTTTTATTTAGTGGCATGAGTAGTTCATGTTATCTCTGTGATTGTATCGTGCATTAATACTGTATACGGATGCACGTGACTCGTGAAATCTCTACCGACCTTAAAGAAAGGCTCCCTGTGGGATCAGAACCTTGATCAGTATATTCATTGGAATGTCTTCAACTTGTAAAATCAAAGCTAATTTATCAGCTGTTACCTTTCCTTCCTCCAGGTAGCACTCCTGCTGCTCTGCCTCTGCCCCCCCCTGTCGCTCTGTGTGCTGTCTGCATGCACAGCAGGTGACAGTATCACCGCTGCTTAGGGATGGGTACCTTTCACATTTGAATCGATACGGTACCAACTTTCGGTACCTGCGAATCGGTACCAGTACCAAACGGTACCAGTTTTCGGTACTTTTATGTGTTTATATGGCAAGAACAGATTTATTTCTCATTCTCAACATAGAATTTTTTAATAATATATTAAGCAAAATCCAGCTGTTTCTCTATGATGTCAGAGCGTCTGGTAACAGGGAAACTTAATGGCAAGGCAAGTTTTTTTATACAGCACATTTCATGTAGCCTACAGGAAAATTCAAAGTGCTTTAGATAAACCATAAGCATTGCAGCGGGGTGTAAAAGGGAAAATGATAAAAAAAAAACTAATAAGTAGAAGTATGATTTTAAAATGATAAACATTAAAAATATTTAAGATTTAAAAGAGAGAGCATAGAGCCGTGCAGATTTGAACTTTAGAGTAAAATCTATGTGAATGCAGAGAACAAGTGTTTCAGCTGATCTGAGACTTTCTGGGAGTTTGTTCCAGACGAAATAATAATAATGACAGAATAATTTAATGAGAAAAAAGACGGAACATTTTCTGACACTAAACTGATTTTGTGGCAGCGTTTTGCGCAGGTCTGGAGGCTGTAATCCTGCTGCAGGGATCAGGTTACTAACTTGATGCAGACAGTTTCTGCCGTGCTGGTTAAACCATACAAGCTGTTTCAGAGAGACGCAGACTCTTATTTATCAGATGTAAGTATGGTGGCTGGTGCACTCGCGTGCGGAAACTCCACCATGATGAAGAGTTTAATAAAGATGTGGGATGCAACAGAGGGAGGGAGGGAGAGACGTGACATGCGCGTTGCCCCAGAACTGGTTGACTGTCTTGGTTGATGCTAAACTCAGTAAATATTCACATCGTATTAAGTTCTTGAACGGCAGTTTGTGAACCCTGCTGTTTATTATCTGCCCCCGATTACATCTGTTCAGCCGCCGAGGCGCTGACGGACTTCTCCCTCTTTTTTTCTGCGGGAGGACGCGTCGGGAACGGATCTTTGAGGAGAATATTGTGTTTAATCAGCTGCTTCTTCAGATCAGACGTGTTCCCGCCGCTGGCATCACAAATATTGCAGCGAACTTGATGTTTTAGAGAAGTGAAGCAGGAAAGCTTCTGACTGAACACGCGGCCGCTGCTGCTGATGTCATGCTGCGATGCAACGTTCACGTGCGGCACAGAAAAAACAAACTCTTCCACTACCTCACATTAAAAAGGATGCATTTAGGTACCGAAACATGGTACCGTTTGATTTTACGTGAATCGGTACCCGGTAGTACTGACGGAGTTCGGTAGGTACCAATAAAAGTACCGATTTCGGTACCCATCCCTACCGCTGCTGCAGCATCAGTTCAGAAATGTTGACGTTTTTGTGCTAAATCGTTTAATCCTCGGCGTCCTGAAGGTGTTGATGATGAAACAGCTGCAGCGGCTGCCAGTCAGTGAAGGAGAAACGCGTTTTCCTGTCATATCGGGCTTTGCTCTGTCCATGCGGTGGGGCGTACTTCTTCACGTGCTTGTGTTGTTGTTTGAGAGGGGGCGGGACTTGGAGACAGCGTGTGCCTGGGTCTGCGTTTGTGATTGGTTAGGAGGGAGTAATGACTGCAGTATTAAGCTACATGATAGGCTGGAATGAAAAACAAAGGGAGGCTTTTTTTTTCTGTCGAACCTCCTATCGAGGCTCCGTTTTATCTCGCAGGCCTAGGGTTGCCACCCGTCCCGTAAAATACGGAATCGTCCTTTAATCGACAATAAAACGTTGCGTCCCGTATTGAACCAATACGGGACGCCATTTGTTCCGTATTTCCATAATTGTCAAATACACATGTCTGTCACACATATATAAACATTAAATTTAGTAATAATGAGCTAAATAAAACACGGGAAATTTTAAAGCCAGCCAAAACCAGCAGGATCATCAGGATCCTCCAGTCCTGCATCTCTGCCTGGCTGCCTGCGCGCTTGCGTGTGCTGCTGTCACGCGCGCTCTCGGCACCCGCGCCTTTTAAAATGTCCACATCTGATGCTCCAGCATGCTCTCAAAAGCGAAAACGCTGCTAAAGAAAACACCTGAGTGGGAACAGGCCCGTCCTTGGGTGGACAGCGTCAGTGGAGATGATGAGAGAAACTGTTAAATACGTATGTGGGTGAGTGTTTTCTGTGGCGCGCGGTGGACTGTCTGACATCAGACATCATCACGCATCAGAAAACAACACAGACATGTGAGAACCGCAAACGACCTAAACGTGAGTGTCCCATCTTCATCTCCTCATCTCCTAGACTAATCAGTCATGACGTCACATCAGAACAGGATCAGTTTTTATCTGGTTGTGTTTTTCCAGAAAAGCAAGGAAAGAGAAAGCGGTGGAGTTATTGTTAGTGTACTTTAAATTTATATACATTTAACAAAACCATTATAGTACAGCCAAAAAATTATATGTATTAAACAAAAACACAGAATTAACATTTATATGTAACCCCTCTAGACAGTTATGACACAGTGAACCACAATTCAACACATCAAGCTGTCTCAACATACTTAACAACATTCAGTTCTTCATTATTTATACATATTTAAGAATTTTGCACCTCCCACAAACAATCCCTTTCTCTTGCTCTTAATGTGCATACAGCTTCCATAATAGTATAAATCAAAATTTTCTATGCCATTTATATATTTTTTCCTCATTTTATTTTAAAAGGGTGGTGTAATTACAGCTATGTAGACTAAAAACAACTTTCTATGCAACAGTGTTGCTTAAACAATGTGTTCATTGCAGCATTTCAAGCTTTAAGTGCCACCAATTGTTTTATTATCACTCCTTTTCTAAAAACACTGGTGCAAAATAAAGCATACCACTGCTGTGAGGAGCACCATACTACGGCCCGTGGGGTCGTGGCCCCGATGAGCTGTGGTAGGTGTCCCTATTTTTTCTAGTGGCAACCCACGCAGGCCTTTTCGATAGATATATATCATTATCAAATTATCGCTCAGCCCTAGGTTACAATATCATAACCTTCGTTTCTGAATGCTTGTCATGGGGGTGGTCCTTTGCTGATACCGGCGACTGCAGGAGGAGGGGGGGAAAGAAGACAGGCCTGGCCAGCAGGTGGTGGTTAAAAGAAATAAAAGCTTTATTAAAGAAATAAAACAAATAAAACTACTAAACTAAAAAGTAATAAAATAATCCTAAAAGTCCAACCTAAAAAGTTATAAAAGAAAAAGGATTAAAAGGGCTAAAAGGGGCTTGCAGGGCTGGCAGCGGCCGGAGTCTCTCTCGGCGTCTCTCTTGGCGTTTCTCTCTGCGTCGTCCCGGGTCCATGGCGGCTGCTCCTCCCGGCAGCCGCCCTCCTGGCCATAGGCTCCCCCGGGACTCCAAGCCTGCTTTGTGGCCCGGGCAGTCACTCCTCCGGGTGGCCGCGCCTCTGGCCGTAGGCCCTCAGTAGGCTCCGCGGCCGCCCTCCGACTCCCGGGCCACTCTTCTGCGTCGCCGTCGCCGTCTCCACTGCTGCCGCCGCTGCTGCCCCACCACTGCCTTGAAGCCCCCCAGCCGGGGGACTCACGTCCTCCCCCGGCTGCGCCTCCTGGACCCAGTCCTCAGTCCTTCAGCTCCAGTCACTCCTCTCCGTTGTCCGCACACCAGCTTTTATCCTTTCAGCCTTCAATTAAGTCAGGGGAGGAGTCCTTCTCCCCAGGTGCTGCCAATCAGTTCGTTAAAAGCTCCCACTAGCTTGGGAATAAAAACAGGGTTAAAACCACACAAAAAACCATTAAAAAGCAAGCTAAAAACCAAGCTAGTGGGCAGAGTCCAGTCTCTGGCAGCACCCGGTTGTTCACCCTGTGACATGCTCACTGCGAGAGTTTCAGGTACGAAGCCTCAAGGGGGCGCTTGTGGGGAAGACGACCTGCGCATTCTCGTTCGTCTGGCTGTGCTGGTGTTGTGTAATCCACCACCACAGGTCCATGCATGTTGAGACAACACTGACTGATGCTAAAAGATGGAGAAAAAGTGCCTCTCAAACCCCAACTCAGACTCCAGTAAGACAAAGAAGAAAATTTTTGTTTTGTGAAACGAAGAAAATCAAACTTGAGTCTGACCGGCGCTGAATTAAGACGGGAGAACCGAGCAGCATTTTTTCCATTTTTGTTTTAAATGGAGGGAGCTCCCATCTGGGAATAAAACAGACCCACAGTTGGATTTCTTCTTACTAATAAGGTAAATGTGATGTATGATGGAAATAAGGATGCATAATCCTGCAATGCTAAGTTTTTAGCATGGAGATATGACAGCCGTATGACTGTTCCTGAGGAATAGATACCCTCTGGCCACTTGTTAAATTTAGTTGGTATGGTCATTTTATAAGGTATTCGAGGTCACAGCCTCTGAATTTGGATATTTGAACTACAAACCAGCGTTAGCTTGTTGTTACCGTTAGCATACAGTTCATCAGTTTACTCAACAAACTTTTCAAACTGTAAACAACTTGCAGATTTATAACTTTATTACCTCAGTAGACACCAACACAGTCGAAGCAGCTCATGCGTGTGCACAACATTAGCGTCACTTCCACTTGTTGCCAGAGGCGGCGAACTTCTGGAAAAAAG
Source organism: Atherinomorus stipes (assembly GCA_023101725.1). Taxonomy (NCBI): domain Eukaryota; kingdom Metazoa; phylum Chordata; class Actinopteri; order Atheriniformes; family Atherinidae; genus Atherinomorus; species Atherinomorus stipes. The sequence goes on along the minus strand of JALJCO010012900.1, from coordinate 134,462 downwards.
CTGGAACTTGTGCTGTACTCCTTTTATATTAAAGTGTAGTTCTTGTGACAGAGCATAACTCTAGATTCAAAAAGAGCAGGAGATGTGCCTTCAGTTCACCATTATAACATTATTTTATGGGATTTAGGTAACAGGAAGTCCAAGGAAAAAAACATGAAACATGGTTATACAGCTCAGATGACAACATTTAAAACTGCCTTTGAGGACTGGCTTTAGATCAGCTACAAACCGTTTGATTGATTGAAAGTTTGTCCCAGGGAGAGGATGGCACTGTCTTTTGTTGCCTTCTCAATTAAATTCACTTCAGATCTCGAGGAGTAATCTGTGTCCTGGACTGAAATGTCCCTTGGAGGATCTGATGATCTCTGAAAATGTTTAGAACCACTTCTGCGTCTTTGTTCATATGGATGTTTTTAACATTGTAATGGCCTATTTTTTTTTCTGCCAACATTTTCTCAGCTGGGCATTTTTCTCTCATTATTCATGGTTTCTGTATGCTGGAAGATTGTCTGCATTTTTGTATTTCTCCACTAACTTTCTCATTTTAAATGGAAACATCGTTCCTTTACCAGTAGTGGCAGTCCTACAGGTCTCACAGGCCGAGAGACGTATTTGATGATGTCTTCCAGCTTTTTAGTTTCAGTCGTGTGGTCACTAACTTGATGTTAGAGAATGATTTTCGTGAGTTAGTTTTGAGTTTTCAGAAACAAAACCATTCCTTTTTAATTTCTCTGTCTGAATTGCTTTTTTTCTTTTTAGTTTTGCGGTGTTTATCTTTTCACTGATGTTTTCCTTAAAGTTTACTGTTTCTATCATGATGGCATCCTGCAATTTGAGATTAACTGTTCTAACAGCTCTTCTTTAGGTTTTCTCTCACAATCTCACATTCCTTTGTGTTGATAAAACTAATCAAATAGCTTTTTCATCTTTTAACAAAGTCACTGTTAAAACATGTTTCTGTTTAATATGAAGGTTCATTGACTGGTTTTCCTTTCCCAGATTATGGAATCTTGCAATTTTCGCATTTTATGAGAATTTTGTTTTTTCCAAGTTGTGGTTTCAACCTTTTCTCAATGAATACTCTTTTTTTTTTTCAGTTCCTCTTATTTTGTTTTCAGGTCTTGGATGTATGCTTTACTGAGGTCTGTTTTTTTAATTTCCCTACAGTACTTGCAGACATTGTCCTCTCAGTTCTTCCATCCAACTCTTTATCATCTGTTCTGATTTTATGGACATTTTCTGCTATTCTGTAATTGTCCTTTCCTAGGTGGATCTCTGCATTCAGGCCTGACACAGTTTACGTATTGACGTTCTTTGAGATTAGTGGTTGCTGTATTAAAAACAAATTTCAGTCTCTTTTACTGTCAGTCATTTTTACTGTAACTTGACTGCAACCTTGTTATTTGTTCTTTTTTAATCACGTCTCTCCTGTACAAGAAAATCAGTGTCCCCTTGTAGCCTCTAGACCTAGTCAGTTTTCTCCTCCTTTGCTTGCTGCCCAACACTGTGCTATAAAGTTTCTAAAACTCCAAGATTTTCTGTTGTGATTTTAATAGAATCTATGTAAGTCAAGCCAACATACATTAATTAGAAAACAAATTTATTTAGGAAAAAAAAATCCATGAATGGTTCCAACTACAGATTTCTTAGGGCCGATACCAATACTGATTTTTTTCCCCCATCAGCCTTGGCTGATAGCCAATACGGACAGTTGATTTCCTTGAGCCCATATTTGAAAATGTCATTTTGCTCCCTCAATCAACAAAATAAAAAGATGACACAGTGAAAAGTAATTTTACATTATTTCATTTAAAATCAAAAACATTAAAATGGTAAGGAAATTGAAGGAAAAAAAAAGAGAACTGCTAGGTAGAAAAATATATTTTAGTAGCATCTAACAGCTTCATCTTTGCTGAACCTTATCAAATATACATTCATATAAAAAACAAAAAGAGTTCAGTGTTCACCATAATTGTGCTTCCTAAAAGAACTGCTCCAATATGAAATCAATTAAGAATGTTAAAAACACTATAATAAGAAAACATAATGAATGGTGTTAATTCATTATTTCCTGTTTTGCACTGCAATGAAGTGTAAATAATACAAAAAGAGTAGAATATGAAGAATGTGTTTGTAAATCAGCAGCTTGTTTGTAAGCAGCTTTTTTTTTTTTTTTACTTAAATTTTATTAGTTAGATACATATTATGTATAATTACTTTGACTGTGTGACGGGACAGATTATGTCACTTTTTTTCCCCTTTCTGCTTCTTTTCATTCAAATATCTGGAACTTGTGTTGCATTTTTGAATTTTTTAAAAGAATTGAATAAATTCTTAAACAAAATAAAAACTGATCACAGTTTGCTTTTTAGATGAGAGTTCCTGAGATGTCTTATCAGGTGAATTTAAAGATCCATAAGACATCAACAGAAAGGTTGTTAAAAAAAAAGAGAGAAAGAACAACACTCGGTATATTGATATATATCTTGGCCTTACTATGAAAGAAATATATATATATATATATATATATATATATATATATATATATATTTTCCCTATAGCCGTTATAAGAGCACATACAGCAACAGAATTGACGAACATGAATTTAAAATACATGCAGTAGTGATTGTAATGTCAGATATGATGTGGAATTGTCATTTTAGTGGGCAGCTGGATTAAAGGAATGCTCAAACATTAGTTCATGTGCAAATACAATGGAGTTAGTTTTCATCATTTTTTTTAAATAATGGAAGCAAGTAAAGTAAATGATGATACTGTCTAAAGTAAATTTATATTTTACAGGTTGCAAAAAAAAGGACAGGGAATGTCATTTAATCCTCGCAAATCTTGTGAGACTGAGACTCCTTTTAACGCTTACATATTGTCAGAATTCGCTTTGCTGCCATTTCCCCCTCATTGCACCCACTTTTCTTGCAGGGAAAATACTTTGAATTGCTCATGGTGATGAACAGAAAGTTTCCATTAACTTTTATTAAACCAAGATATTCAGCTGTGTAAGGCTTTAATTAATTTTATTCTCAGGTACAAAAGTAATTTGATTATATGGGCAAGAGGGAGAGCGGGGATCTGTATCTGCTCTCAATCTTAGATTAAGCTGAATTCTCGTAGTACACCAAAAGCATGGGCACATTAAAGGTAATTTAGCTAATAATTGTTCAATTAAACAGCCTCATGTGACTTTGATATATTAGAAAAAAGTCCTGCAACATCAGTAGTGCACACTCGTTAAACTTAGTTGGCTTTACATTGAAGTATAAATGAGAAATTCTTTGTTGCATTCTGTCCAGGCAAGAGGTTCATACACCTTAAAGCTCAGACATTTGACTGGGGGGGAATTTTTTTTTAACCAGAAGTTCATGTGCGACTGAAAAAATGGCAGTAGGGCATTAATATTTTCCAAAAAAAAAGAACAGTGTCAGGCTTTTTATAGTATTAGAGGCAGAGAATTGACCACTTTAACTGGTGACGTCAGGCTAATGTATACATTCTGAGCTTAGTGCTGCTATAGGTGTGGAAATGGCTTGCTATCTGTAGGAAATATTATTTGCTTTGGGCATTTCAGAGGATCCCTTTGCTGGAGGGAGGGGGGTTGGGCAGTGTATGTGTGGCAGACAGTACAGTGCTTTGGATGGCGAGAGGCATGGTGAAAAATTGCTTCTGTTCCCTTCATCTTTATTATGGTTATTGAATTTGGTTCAAAAGGAGCTGACATCAAAGCATTGCTCAGAGATTCATAATTCAAGAGGTGCACTGTATTTTATTGTGAACCGAGAAAAGGAATGTCAAAAACAACATTAAAATGAAAGGAGTTTTCACACATGAAAAGCAGCTGTTTCCAGCTGTAGATTAATGTCACTTTGTTAGATACTTTTCATGAGCTGAGTTCTAAATTACAAACAAGCAATATATCTCTCTCTCTATATTTTTTTCTCTCTCTCAATTAATGTGTAAAGGCTCACAAGTCTGATTTTCAAGGCACAATTCTTTAAAGTCTGAATACCTGTTTAGTGGTAAATGTCAAAGGTATTTTCAGACATGGAGATTTTAACACTAAGTAAAGGCAAGTCTATTCCCACTTCTAGTTAGCCTACAGATTATAAGACAAAATGGATTCTTCAAGGTGGAATAAAGTAGGTAATTATATCCTCCCATCCCTTTGAAAACCTATTACATCTTCACTTTACATCTCTGGATCTCCCGCATGGTCTAGTTGGGTGCTTGACTTTGATCTTCAAAGCTGACCTCCCTTCTCCCCCTGATTGATGGATAGGCCCACCATTGATGCCCGCATATCCATCAAGCGGAGCCACCTGTGATGAATGAATATGTCCTTTATCAACCGTGCATCACCTCATGAAGTATTGTCCTTCTTCACCCAACAAATTTATCCTTCAGCCAAAGATTGATTAACTATGGAGGTGATTCAGTCAGCAATTATGACCTCATCGCTAATCAATCTACCTCTCACCATGGGACAATCCCGCTTACAGTTGGGCACCCGCACACACATGCACATGCACGAGGAGACAAGTGTGTCAGTAATCAGCAGGCAGTTTTTTTTTCAGTCTCAGAGATCATGGGAAAGTTTTTTTCTTTGGTAATGGTGCCACTCCAGGGACTGTGATGTGCAGTCGGTCGATTGGTCTGTAAGTTTTCTGTTTAGAGTGAAATGAGATGGATAAGCATTATCATCAGAACTGATTGTCTAAATACCTGCTTATATTCTGTTTTCATAACAGCCATAAACACGGGGAGACTCTAATGCATTCCTAAGCTTATCTTTGTCATGTTTCACTGAAAAGAATCTTGCATTGAAGATTAATTCAGGGATTGCTTGAAAAGGGTGTTGATTTTAAATCATTAATATTTCTTTAATTGTATTTGTAAATTGGGGCAAAACTAAGACCAAAACTCAAAGGCTTTGATTTTTTTTTTTCCAATTAAAAAACATCTTTCACTTTCTTCTTGAAAGGTAGCAGACATGTTCATCAGGAGATTGATTGCCCCCTCTCAAAGACCCTTTAGGGTCATACTGTAATGGGCTCGCTTTCTACTCAGTGACCGAGGGCAATCTCTGGCTACAAGAGACAACACCCCCGCAGACACCACAGAGCATCCCCTGGAGGATTGCAAAGAGAAGAACACAATATTGCAACCAGGAAATCAGAGTCAAGCAAGTCATATGTGAAAATTGCACGGCTGAGCCACAATACATAGGCGTTAATCTGCTGAGAGGCCTTTAGGGTATCAGAGAGGGAACATGGGATCCACCATGACAGTACACTGATGAGACATAGAAGTTTCTCAGATAAAACCATCAAACTACTTCCTTTTGACAATAGAATATGATATTGCTACATTGAAAATTTTTTAAAAAAGCATTTGACAATTTCTTTGGATAAAGGTGCCACATGACGATATCTTGATATCAACGGTTTATGTTGCATAACTATGGACGGTGATGATATTAGACAGCAAACACAAAGATGATTTATGTGCATACAAAATTACTGTAAAATATTATGAGTTACTGGTTTTGTTTATTCAAAACCAACATTTTTTCTGAAGTGATGTGCATTTATTACAAATGACTGCGTAGTTATGTTCACAACAAGTGATATTACAAGTGTATATCTATCATGAGATGTGCAAAATGAGAATCCGGTTGACTGATATAGGCAAGGCGGGGAAGCAAAACGGGTTAGCTCAATTAAGGAAAAATGAATAAACAAACATATCGTAGACAACCAGGTTGGCATTCTCCTTCCTGAAAGAATCTGCTGTAAAGGCTTTTAAACAATGAAGCTGCACTTAAAGCCCCAATTGAGTGTGGTAAGGTATATAAAAGGGGCCTGAGTGGGATTCAATCCCCAGACTCCCAGGTGAGTCATGCATGCTAACCAGTCAGCCAAAGGGATATCCCTGTTGCCAAGTAGCAAGGGCCCATGATCAGCTGAAGTCATAGTGACAGGACCCCACACAGTCACATAAGGGTTAGAGAAACCTTTTCATCACTTTCCTCTTCAAAGATATTCAATAAAAAATTATGGTATTTGGAAATAAGACTAAAATTAAAAATAAAGACATCAAATTAAAAATTTGTGATGATGCAATTGAGAGAGTATTTGTGACTAAATTTCTCGGAGTGGTGATGGATGAGGGGTTGACATGGAAACAACATATCGATTATTTAAAAGGAAAAATATCAAAATCAGCTGCAATTTCATCAACCTTGTGCTTGTGGGAAAATTATCAGTAACACTGAGTAACTAACACTTTACCATTTCTCCTGCATAAGCTTTCTTTGCTTGATGAAGAGTAAAGCTGGCAAAGGCTGGAATCTGTTCCAAACAACCAGTCTGTCTATGACACACTCTCCTGAAGACCTGTGGGGGCAGAGTTGTTGCTTTTTTTGTCCTTAAACTGGAATGTTTTCCCTGCCAGCAGCTGTTGCTGACAAGGTAGATAGTTTTAAGTCTCAGGTCAAGACATAGTAAATCTAGTGTTTCTGGAGTCCATCCTTTGACTATGATTGAATTTGTTTTAACTCATTACTTTAATGCTTTCATTTGATGTTTTTTTTAATAACGTCTTTTGTATGTAAGAAGCCCCTCCCCCACGTTTTATCTTTTTTTTTTTTCGTTTTCCTATAGTGCAACGTTCCTTGTGAAAGAAAGTGACATGCTTGAGAGAAGCCTCAGATTAAACTGAATTCTGTTGAGTGTCACGCATCGTATAAAAAAGTCTACAAGGCCCAAAAGGAGGGGGGGAAAAGAATAAAGAGCATGGCCACAGCTTGAAGCTGTTAGAATTAGATGTTCAGTGGGAGCAGTTTCTGTTGTAAATGTCCAACAGGTAAATTGTGTTTTTCACAATGTCTCAGCAGGTCGGCATTTTGTAAAGTTGAAGATGCTTCCATCCCACCAGATTCTCTGCTGTTCACAATACATGCTGCACCTTGATGCAACAAATCCTCCAGTAAATTGGTAACAATTTCACACAAAATTTTCAGCAGAAATATAGTTGGAACAATAACACTGCTCGTCCACGGGAATTGAAAGATAATTGTATGAGCCTGTGGCATTGCTATTTCATAAGCTTCACGCTCCACTTCTGATTCCCACCAGAAAGCTGTTTCTTTTTCCTCCTTTGCACATATTTATTTCTGGCACTTAAATTAAGTCTCTATTTATGTATATCTTAAATCACATGTTCCTCTCTGTCCTTGCGAAATGAATATAGGCACTTTTGTTATCTCTGGAACAGAAAGAAAAACAACATGCGTCTTAGCTATTAAGAGCAAACCAGCATCTTCAAAAGGGCAGTTTGAAAAGAGAGGGCACTCCCATGCTTGAACATGCTGTTGAATAAATACATTAATTAAGGGGGAATTATGTGGTTGGCGCACGAGTTGGCTTGCTTTCAAGTGCCAGGGGTCCTCATAAATATACATTCAAAAGACATGTGGCAAAATCAAGAGGTAACCTCTTAACAATGAACTTCTGTATCATCATCACTGCAATGAACACCTACCACACACAGGCAGCCTTGTGAAGAAACCAACAGTTTTACTTATTATTAATAAATGTAAATTAATGCTTTGTTTATTTTACTTGAGAACTCTCACAAGCCATGGAGTACTGTCTGTTTAGTTTCAGCTTTCAAGTTGTACACTGAAATATAAGATTCTGGGATGCCACAGGCCTTTATCGCACTGATGTTCTGTCATTATCTATCTATCTATCTATCTATCTATCTATCTATCTATCTATCTATCTATCTATCTATCTATCTATCTATCTATCTATCTATCTATCTATCTATCTATCTATCTATCTATCTATCTATCTATCTATCTATCTATCTATCTATCTATCTATCTATCTATCTATCTATCTATCTATCTATCTATCTATCTATCTATCCATCTATCCACGTGCACAAGAAGTACTGACAAAATAGCTCAAACATGTAAACATTTAAGGCTGAGAATCCACATGCCCATATAATGAATATTTCCTTACAGTACAGGACTGGTTTTAACATGGAGCACTTTGTACAAAATCTTTCCTATAGACAGCTAATGAATTAAAACAGTTTTTATGAATTATGACTGTGCACAACAGAACTGACTTTTTTACATTTTTTTTCCCCTTCGTTTGCAGAACATTTCTTATACGGATTCCTCTAATAAATCGGTCCAGTAATGCTTGACATCCCTGATGGATGGCTCAGAATTGAATATAATTGCATGGGATGGCTACTATGTCTATATATTTGTCCAACTGGGATTGTCTAATGTAGTGTTAATACAAAAATGCAATGATTTTTTTTTTTTTTTAAAAAGTAATCATTCCTTTTGTTAATAGAAAAATATATATGAGATTTTATAATGAAACCCCATTGACAGTAGTACGGTTGGATTGGATGTAAAGGTTCCTGTCCCAGTTTTTTTCCTGTGGAAATGAAAAAAAAAAAAAAAAAAAAAAAAAGGAAAAAATGCGGACCGACTCGTCACGACCTGACCCAGACCCACTGGTGGAAACAGGGCTTATATGAGAGCAGAAAAAAAAAAAAAATACAGTTTTACTCAGCTATAAGAGGAAAACTAGGTATGAATCAAAACTCAACATAAATTCTTTCAGGATACAATTTTGATTTGATTCAGTTCAGATGACATCACTATATGTAGGACGATATTTGTACCAATGTGATTACATTGTGTATCAAAGTAAGTAGCCAAGTAGACAAAAAAAAAAAAAAAAGATGAATTACATGAAAATCATTTTCTTGTCTTTTTTGTTTGGTTTTCTCCTCAATTAATAATGCCCTTTTTACATTTTCAGAATTAAAACTGATTTTTATTTGTTTTTATTAAAATCAATTTCATAAAAAAGAAGATTCTCAACCTTTGTCAGGACCTGCTGCAGAAATCATATCCTTTGTATTTAGATCATGTTTTCTCCTTTTATTTTTTTGTTATCCCCCCCCCCCACACACACACACACACACACACACACACAAATATGTTGGTTTTTATATCCCTGTGGGGTACACCCATTGACATAATGCATTCCCTAGTCCCTTACCCTAAACCTAACACCTATTGCCTAAACCTAACCCTTGTCCTAACCCTAACCAAAACCTAATTGCAAGTAATTTTGACACTCAAAGCAGAGTTTGGACCTGTGGGGACGGGGAAAATGTCCCCACGAGGGCAAGATGTCCCCACAGTGATGGTAAAAATCCGCAACATGGACACACACGCACACACACACACTTAATCCCATCCTTCCTTTCTTGTATTCCACGCAACAAAATTTGAATATTATAATTCCCCCCCCCCCTCTTCACCCCCCCCCTCCTCCCCCCTCCCTCCCCCTACCCACAATCATAGCTATGACTCACAGCCCTCGATCATTCACCTTCTAGCCCCCCCCCCCTTAAAATATTAGTTGGATTTTTTTTAAATTTTTTATATATTAAAATTTTTTTTTTTTTTTTTATTGGTGGATCTTTTTTTTTTTTAATTCTTCCATCCCCTTTCTTACCATTTTTCCCTGTTAGAAAAAAATTGTAAAAATACAACATCGGTAAGGGTTGCTTTAACCATCTAAGAGAGCTGCAAACTGTAGGGGGGTAGAGAGAACCAAACATGACCATAGTCTAGCCATGCAAATGCATTATGGGAACTCCATAGCAGGTTTTTAGATCTGTGAAAAATGTTTGGGAAAATGAAAAACACAACAATTCTCAATGCACATTTGACCATCAACAGTATGATTGCATAAGAAAAAAAAAAAAAAAAAAAAAAATCAAAGATTTAAGAAGTTAATAAGAATGCTGTCACTGCAGATAAACAGTAATGAATACTTATTACTTATCAATTTAGGTACATAGGAACTTTTTATTCAATAGGGTCATAATTGATCACATTGTCTAAACTGTCCAGCATTCCAGTTTTACCATTTTTGTTACTGGGAAATACATTATAATACTCTACCACTAAACCTTTTACTTATCTGAATTGTTGGAATGTGATAAATGCAACAAAAAATAATGTCACAGCTCTGTTTTACATATTTTGATTTTAAGTAATAGGTATACTATATCCTTTTTGTCCTGCTTTATTTTTCATTTCTTTGCACTTTGAGGAAGTCTCTGTATTTGATCCATTTCATTGGAATAGGCTGCAACTCTGTTTTGAAAACTGTATAACTGTTGCTGCACAAATGCATAAATCAGTAAACAATTAGTTCCTCACACAGAACAAATCTGAGTCAGCACATTTCTTTCTTGCATAATAACATCTCAAATCTCAGTGTGTTCTTGTTGAAGCAGCATATTAAATATTAAAGTTCCTTCAGGCATCTGAACTTCTTTCAACTGCAGAACCATCTTCTTTAAGCTATGTTTAGAAATTTCAACGTCAAACCAAGTTATCTTAGGAAGTGTCTGGGGTTTACATCTGTCCATGCAAGCCCAGACGCTGTGCCATACGTAGCAATGGTTTACCACTCGTCATCTGTTGTATTTGTGTGTGACAGTCTGCCTTTGCACATGGTGGCTTTGCAATGTGTAACCCTAGGCCCAGGTGTTTTCTAGAGCTCCATCTGTTCCTCCTGTGCCTGAAAGTCTCATCATTGAGTCTCAGTGTTTTTTTAAGCATATTTGTGCTGCGACTACATGCAAAGAGACCAATAGATCTTTAGAAATAATCAAAATACAAAAGGGTTATTAGAAAAAGACAAATTTATCTGTATATGAGCCTAAATTCTATGATTAAACCTCTGATTAAAACTTGTTTATAGAGTAATATACTGTAGATATCAAAACCTCAAGTAACATTTCTGGATGATGTTAAAATACATCTTTGGGAACTATCAAGGTCAAAACTGAGCAGTGGTGCCATTACTAATTGAAAATGGACATTACAATTCAATTTGCACTAATTTACCAACTGATCTGCCAATATCAGCGGCGGCACACGAGGCGGCTCATTTCATTGGCTTTCTGCTCCACATTATTTTTGTCTTTTCCTCTCATAGATCAAGGGTACAGATGACTTTTGTCAGCCATCAGATGCTGTGTGGCAGATGTCACAGCATTTATTGTCACAGTGATTTATTAGTTTAGAATGACCACAGCCACAGGGAAGAACACATCAAAAAGGCAAGGCACTGGTGAGGGGGAGCTACTGAATGCCAACTCCTCCAACAACTTTCATCCCATTCCTCCTAGGACTGCACATTTTGCTTCTGGTTATTGTTTGGCCATCTGTTGTATTCCAAGCCTCTTGACTACAACACTAAGCAAACACGGAGTCTGTGCCAAATACAGTCACCTTCTTTTAGCCCTTCTAATTCAACCCTACTGCATCTTCTTGATGAGATCGAGCACATATTTATTCAAGAAACTCAGTTTTATTTATACAAACAAGTCACCTCTTTTTATTTGCCTTTACTCTCAGTTGATTTATTGCTAGCAGTTTCTTAGAATGACTCCATGTACATCTCCATGTGGAGTATGATAGGGCCATTGATCAACCTCTTTTTCATTCTATTTTTTTCTTCATTTAAAGGTCTAGTGAAGCTGATCACTTTTAAGTGCACAAACTGCAGCTAACTGAATACATTCCTCTCCCCTGAAAAGACTGTATGAACATGTTAGAGCAACATGTCCTTGGAAAAAATGTCTTTCTCTGTTAAAAATTAATCAATCGTATGTCTAATTTGACAGTGCTCAAAACATAATGTTGCAATATTGTAGTAGTATGCAATAATCTTTTACACTTGATTTTTCAAGATGTGCAACCTTCACAGCACCGTCGCAACAAATATTCAAATCAAGAATGTCAATTTGAAGAAACTGTCCACAAATTTTGCAGCTTGGCAGAAATTTCCAACGTAATTGTTCAGAAGGAATTTCACCTTCCTCAAGCATATGTTCAACCATGTGTCTGTAACACAATTGGCCATGAAATCCACAGTTGTAGTCATGACAATGCTGGAATTTCTCTAATCACAGTCTTTTGGTGATCTCTTGAAAGATTATTCTGCCCTGAAAAAACAAACAACCATAATTTAAAAGGAAAATATAACAACATCATACATGGTTTCATAAATAAAAGATACATAACTATTTAGGGTGGTAGGTAAGTTGGAGCCCATGCCAACATTTACAGGCGAGAGGCAGGGTACACCCTGGGCAAGTCGCCAGACTATCCCATTCATATGATTGGTGCTATACCACATAAACTAAAACGCCATGCCCACAGGGCGTTAAAAGCCGCATAGAAGATGTTTTGGCATTTCCAGAAAGCAGAAACTGTTAGCAAGTTCTTGAATAATGGGCATGAGCAAGGCTGAGCTGCTGGATTCACAGCTCCCGCGGACCTCCCGCGGACACGGCATGAGCCAAGTCCCGACACCGGCATTCTCCCATCATGTCACAAATGCAAATAAGACAGAAGTCATTGACTGAACGTCACTAGCTGCTAGCAGAATGTTAGCTACCTACTGTAAACATCATACTGTATGAGAGTGCGCAGCTTCCGGAACGAAGTATTACTCTCGCCATTCAATCACTCTCATTGATCAGTCTCACCAATTACTGTACCCGTTGAATTGACCATCAATCACTCTTACTACCATAATAAGAGGGATTGACGGGGCCAATAGACAAATAAATCACGTGACGAACGCAGAAATGATTGGTGGATGTTTTTTAAAGAACAATGTAAGTTTTAGACCTTGAAAAGATGCGTTTCCACACCAACATTCATTATGCACATTTTCAAACGGTCACTGCCCAGAGCCGTCCCAATGCTCAGGAACTGCACTCTGTAAGTTTTCTGTCTGGGACTGGACCATGACGTTGCAGCCGACTATTGGTTGTGCATCGTGTCACTTACTAGTAAACGGATATAAACCAGATATGAACACAGTGGGTGTTTTGAATGCGCATCATGTCAGATTCGGCTAAGAAACACAAGGAAACATTTATGGCGGAAGAGAGGAAAAGAAAGAGACAAAGAGACAGAACAAAAGTCAAGAAAAGACTGTCATTTACTCACAGTACGGGTACGATGCAAGATGGATGCTAGTTTAGCCGTTGATAGGGGGCTAAGAAAACTAAGAAAACTGCTTACAGTTCTGTTGTGGACCTTTAAGCCCCATTACTTTCACAGCCAATGTATAATCACATTTATTAAAGATTTTAATTAATCATATTTTATGGGGTAGTAAACCCAATTTAATCGAATATTTCAAAAATTGTTTAAAGAATCATTTTCTATAATGCCTTTAAGTAACAACAAAACCAGCTATACTCTCATCGTCTTTCCGTCTGGTCTTTTTGCTTCTGAAATTCAACATTTCTATGAAGGTTTAGTGAGTGTGCTGCTGTGGTCTGCTGCCTCCGCTATCAATGAAAACTTATGTTTTGTAATGAATGACATTAACAGCTGTTTAGCTTTTCTGCCTCTGCCTCCAAACCAAGCTCAGGAGGCAGAGGCGAGGTTATTTCTCTGGGGTGAAGCTGCAGTTACCGTCAGGGTTAACTCCCATCTCTTTACCCAGCAGTGATGAAGCAGACATGGGACTCTGCAGGAACGAGAAGAGCTGTGTGATGTTTATTGATGAAGCTTGAAGAGAAAACATTCACCAGTAAACAGTTTCTCACAGCTAGCTATTTCTGGCCTGATGTCCAGCTCTGACAGAGAACTGTGCTGTGTGTCAGACCAGCTGATGTCCTGTGACTCTCTTTTCTCCTCTATAACACAACTTGTTCTTTTGCGACAGCACTGTAAACAGCATTGTAGGTGTCTCTCATTGTGGAGTCTCCTACGTAGTCTGCACACCCTGAAGCAGCGCAGGGACAGCCTCGTCTTCAGAATTTCCCATAGTGCTCCCGTCCCATTGCTTAGCAGCTGCAGATTGGACAGCTATCGAGTGATGACATTCTTTCTGCCAATTCCTCCAGATATGTTGTAAAAACTAAATGAAGATGTACATTTTATTCCCTTTTATCTGTCATTACAGTACCTGATCATTAACAGCCCATTAACCGGTTGACACCTGAATAATGTAAAACAAATGCACTTTCTGTGGCAAAATTTCTCATTTTAAGAATGACCACATACTTTTGAAGTTTTCCACTGTGACATTCTGTTGTTTATAGCTGGTAAAGACTTTTACTGTTTCTCATTTCACTTCAAAGTGTGGAATTTTCAGCTGCATGTCACAGTGGCGCGTCAAATACTGTCCCATTTCGAAAACCTCTGAAGGAGCCTCCAAATCCACCCAACAAACCTGCACTTCTTTTGGCCATAAACAAAGGCTACTGGTGGTGTATCCTTCATGGCCTCACCTCTGCCAGAATTTGTTGTGCGCCAGAAGGGAGAAAATAAGCAGCAGCGCTCCGAGTGTAATATTTGGATAAATTTGTGGATTTTAAGTGTTAGATGAAGTCTTAACGAGTTGAAGACAACAGATGGCCTCTACGGAAAATTTTAATATGTGGTCAAGCTTAAATGAGAATTATTGTCTCAGAAAATGCATATGTTTGACAAAACAATAATAATAATAAAAATGATTATTAATAATAATGTATATTATTTGTAAAGCACTTTACATTATTGAGACATGACAGGACGTTATTCAGTAAAGAAGTAAGAGCACCAACACGGTGTCAACGACCCGTTAATGAGTCGTTAACATTCAGGTAATGACAAAAGTAAAAGAATAAAATGCCTGGCTCCATTTAATTTTGATAATGTATCTGAGGTGCACTAGATAGCTGTTGAATTTGTAGTTACTAGGCAAAGGACTGGAGCACTATAGGAAATTATGAAGGTTGTTCCATTTCACAAAAGGTTCGGCTGCACCGGAGTGCACAGACTGTAGGACACACTGTAGCCTACGTAGTCTGCACTGTAGGAAGTGTGCAAACCCCAAAATGAGCCATACCTTTTATCTGACACTTAAAGGTTAAATATGTAACATTTTTATTAAAGTCCTCCTTCCACTGAAAACCCGTTTAACTTGCTCCTTCTGAAATACGGAGGGTTTCCCCTTGTTTACTTACACATGCTGACTTGCTAGCGTTGCGTTCCCCCCAGTCGGCTGTGCTTTCTTATCAGAGAAACAATACGAAGAAAAGAGCGAATCGGGAACAGCCTTGCACTTCTACGTCACATTGCAAATAGCGTATCCCACGTGGGGTTTATATCTGTCCATTGAAGGCAGGTAACCCTCCACTACACACTAGAAGTGAAGACAGCACGACTGTAGCTTCGGAGTTGAGAAGCGAATTAGCTAACTGTTTGTTAGCATGGTGGAACAAACTTGTTTGTCAGCTCTATTTCCTGTCTGTAACGAAATAAGAGCGGAGGGCGGAGCTTCCTTCATACACTGATGGGAGGCAGCCAATCAGACAGAAATTCATGAGAAGGACCCGGAAAAGCCTGCCGTTGGACCACAAGCCTCTCTTCTAGTATACAACTACAGCTGGATACAAAGCAATCAGAAGGTTTTTTTAAACAGGAACGATGCAGAATGCATTTAATAATAATGGAGAACACAGAAATATTAATGAAATGACCATGGAAGCACAACTTTAAAAGCTATATTTAAAAAGAATAATAATACCTCCACAGGTCTTTTGGGGGTGTACAGAATGAAAGTAACAACATTTCCTAGAAAAATTGTATTTAGCCTAAAAATAATTATAAAATAAATTCTAACAGTTCGATAATGGCATTATATTTACGTTTGTAAGCCAATACACGTCGTCATTGCGAGTTGCCAAATACGATCTCTGTGTAAAAACAATATTTTGGTCATAGTCAGGCTGGTACAGGGGAAAACCGTGGAGATGACGAGTGAAGCAGCTGCTTCAGAGCCCTGGAGATATTGTTATCTGTTTCTGAGGAGGAGTGATCTGAGAAGAGCAAAACCTGGAGTAAATTTAGGTGAAGACTACACTAAATGGACCCATATAAACGTTTTCCACGGAGTCAAAACACGGAAATGGCGACTTTTTTCCTGGATCGGTAAGCTAGCTTGTTTGCTAACGTGGCTAACGTTAGCTGTCAGTTATAGCTCCTCTGCGTTAGTTGTTGGACATGCTGCAGACTGTTGGTCACTTGCGTATCGGCAGTGAGCCTGGCATCCCAGCGGCTGGAGTTGTTTTTCTGCTGTTGCAACTACAACCTAGACACACGTGATGTCACTGTTCTGTCCGTATTCCATATTCAACCTTTAAAAATTCACAAATATATCCACATATTACACCCGGAGCTCTGCTGCTTATTCCCTGGTATCTTGTGCACAATGAATACTGGGAGAAACAAGGCCATGGAGGATACACTACCAGGTGGCTTCATTACAGGCAAAACAGAGTACAGGTAAAGGGTGGATTTGGAGGCTCCTTTGGAGGTTTTAGTTTGGAAATGGGACAATACTTGATGTGCTGCAGTGCCTAATGCAGTCAAAGAATCCACACTTGACAGAGTGCAGACCCTAATTTCTTTTTTTATTTAATCTTTATTCATACAGTCGCATTGAGACATGTATTCCTTTTTGCAAGGGAGACCTTTATACCTAACATACATGTCTTTAGATTGTAGGCGAAAGCCGGGTTACATGGAGAGAAATTACGCATACACGGGGAGAACATGCAAACTTTACACGGAAAAGCCACTGCTCAGCCGAGGCTCGAACCCGCGACTGACTTGCTGTGAGGCTGCAGTGCTAACAACTGCACCACCGCTGAGCCCGAAATGAAACCGTTTATAATAGGGGATTATCTTGCTTCCGTGTTCCGGTTTCCGGAATTTGAAACACTTAGCCGGTCCACTTCCGGTCCAGTTCAATGTCCCTGCTCTGTTCCACTTCGTAAATTGAATAAACGCCAACCCTACTTAAATTTTCATGGATTCCAGACTGAAGTGATTCTAAGGAAGAAGTAGATCAAAGCAATTTGCCAGAGTGAAGGGCTGAACTTTATAATAAAACAACGTAGCACGTTTGTTTGTAGCCGGTGCGGCACAACACCGGCACTTCAATGATGTAGACTACACAGCTAGCGTTAGCAAGCTAGCATTAGCAGGCTACCGTTAGCTGACGTGCCTAACTTTGTGCGTCTTTAAACACACAAACATCTGAAAATCGGGTCTGTACCCACCCATTTCCAGTGGAACAACTGGGGTCTGCCAAGAAAGGAGACGCTTTCAGATGCTTGTGTGTTAGGCACGTCATCAAGCTGGCTAATGCTAGCCGGCTAACACCGGCTGTGTGTTCTGCCGACTACAAACAAACGTGCTGCGTTGTTTTATTATAAAGTTCGGCCCTTCACCGCGGTGAATCGATCGCTATGATCCACTTCTTCCTAAGCATCACTTCAGTCTGGAATGAAAACTTCAGTATGTTTGGCATTTATCCGATTTACAAAGTGTAACAGAGCAGGGACGGCTATTGTTAAAATGGCCCGGAAGAGGAAATGCCTAGATTCTGGGAAGTTCCCGTAAGCGTGATAATCCCTTATACCGTGCTATGACACAGTGGTTTTCAATGCATTACATGACGCATCAAATGCAAATTCAACATTATGCTCGATCATTTCTTTCAAATCTGCAGAGCTCTACCTTCATTCTTAAAAAAAAAAAAGATGAACCCGGACGGCTTAATGTTCTACTAAGAAATTTACGGGACCAGTGCCAGTGAATCCTGACTGCTTTCTGAGTGAGGGTCGAAGAAATCTAAAGATAAGTTAGTGCTTGCTAGGTTGAGAAGCAATGTGGTCTGTTATTTTACTTGATAAAATTGTGTCTGTGGCATTTTCCATGTATGACTCTGATTACATAAATCAGATTCAATACCCATAGATACACTGTGACAGAAGTGGATTGGGTTTATTTGCAGACATGCAGTATTCCATAAAATAAATGAATAAATAGAAATGTGGGAGAGGACACGAGTCTGCATTTTCAGAAAGCTTTTTTACATCTTTGACTCATAACAGTTGACAAATATCATTAAAAAAACAAACAAAAAAAAAAACTGTTTTTCCAACCATCTGAAATACTCTGCAAGCGTTAAAGTTGAGGTATACTTTAGCAACTGCTGAGTATCCACAGCACCTGCGTAACTGAACCATAACAAGGTGGTCCACAAAAACTGACTGCCACACTCATTATTTAATGACCAAACAGTTATAAAATAATATGGGCTACTACCTTCACCTCATAGCAGAAACCAAATACTTTACCATTGATTTTGTAGTGGAACACTGCCAGAACTCTGGTGTCCAGGGGCCTCATGTACAAAGAGTTGCGTGGATTTCCTCCTGAAACTCGGCGTACGATGAAATCCTGAAAACGTCCTACGCACAAAAGTTTTCAGATGTATGAATCTGTGCGCACGCATGGATCCAAGTACTTTTCCTTTGTACATCCCAATCAACGTGGAATTTAGCGCACATGTTGGAGTACCTGACGCCTCCCTGTCCACACCCCCAACATAAATACGCAAATGACATTTAAATGAGATCTGCAGCGGAGATTCTCCTCTCTGCACCATCAGAAATACAAAATATGAGCATGACAGTGAATGAAAATAAAAAAAAAAATCACGGAGAACAAACTTGAGGCAGATTGTTTAAGTAGAAACGCGCAAAAATGTGCACTTTAGCGCGCTGTTGTCCGACATTACACTCCAACAAAAAAGTGAATGGGAGAGTGTGTGATGCGGTCAGAGTCCGCAAGTGGTCTGATTTCAAGTTGGATGTGAATCGGAGGACGGCTGCTCGTGACGGCTTTTTCTTCTTCCAGAAGTGGGGGAGTTCACGCGGGTGACTCCAGTTTGTCTCAAGGTAAATAAATATATATTTGTGAAACGTGTGTTTATACAGTCTCCACCTCACAGTCTGATGTCACTGTAAATATTGGATTTATTAGCTGACACAGGCTATCACCATAAGAAGACGTGCAGGAGGGAATTCCTCCCGCATCACCTGCGTCACAGCCTCGGGGATTTCCTCATCCCCCGGACTCAGACGTAACCGACCTGCTACTATGAAATCGCCATACCGGCCGAGTCCTCCCCCCTGCTGTGTTGACATAAGTGATTGCCCAGATCATCATATCGACGTTCTCACAAATTAAGTGCATTAATAAATAAATCAGCATATAAGTGAATTTATTCGCCGGAGCGCGTGGAGGCGCAGCTGGCCTGGGTGTATTGCGCCCCCAGCCTGGCTTCAGCTCTGTACACAGCGCTGTCTCTGGAAACCTAAAGCGGCTGAAACAGCCAATTATCATGAAATCGGCCTCTGAATACACGCTCTCTACATATGCACTATGTCAAACGTCTTCTTCCAGCTAAAGCAGCCATGCTGGACAGAAGACTTTTTTGCTCCACTTTGCGCTTTTATATCCACACATAATTGCGGGTGTTAATTGTTTATGAGGGCTGTTTGTTTATGTTTCTGATCACATCAGTCAGTCTGAGGACTGGTTGTTTTCACATTTATTTCTTAAAACAGTTTCCAGCGTCGCCTCCAAGTGTCGCCAAAGTCCCCACAACTGTAGAAACGTTCGTACGCCAGCCATGAAGTTGACGTGAAGCACCGCACATTTCCACGGTCACTCCATTCTTGATACATCTCGACTTTATCGTGGAAATGATCGTACGCCACGTTTTTGTGCGTACGAACTAGGGCTGGGACGATTCGTCGACGTAACCGATTACGTCGACGCAAAAAATACGTCGACGCAAAATATGCGTACCGATGCGTCGTCAGACCAATACAAAGATGGCGGCGCCATGCGACTTCAGACGAAAACAAAGATGGCGGCGCGATCTCCGCGAGTGGCTCTTCCAAGTTTCCAAAGTGTAAGGCAGTGAAGGCCCACACTCGTTTATCGAAGGTATAACTGTATATTAGGGATGGCGAATCCGAAGCCTAATGAGACATGAGACAACTTCCGTGAGATGGACGCCATGTCTTCAGACACGTCAGGCCGGTTTGAGACGGTCAGCATGAAGCACGAGCTCCATCTGCTGGCCGTGGGTGGTACTGCAGCTGATGTCGGGAGCTGTCTCGTCTCTGACTGAATATAATTAAAGTCACGCTCTCAACCTCATATTAGTGTTTCATCTGTTGGTAATAGTATTGTGTCGTCACTTCTGGGATAAATAAAGAATTTTTAATTTCATTTCCAAGTGATTGGCACCCGTATTAAGCATAAACAGAGTAAAGATGAAGATGCACCTTTTCTGGAAGCTAGACCCATGTTCAATATAATGTTCAACTCTGAATGTTTACTTATCTTCATTATCTTTTGTTGGAAAATAATATCTGTCATAGCTTAAATCCTCCAAGTTTACATGATCATATTATTTCAATAATGACTTTTTTATTATTATTTTCATGTAAATGAAAGAATTAAAAGCCTGTTTTTCAGTCCGCTGTGTTTTCAACATAAATTTTACATTCTGTTGGTTCATGAAAAAGTCCATGACAGGCTGCTGGCTCCCACTGCCTTTTTATTCATGCTCTTTTTTACATTTTAGATATCTTTATCAGCACATATAAATTGCTGTCTGTCAATTTATGAGGAGATAATCGATAATCGAATCGAATCGAGTCGAATCGAGCTAAAAAAGTGAATCGTTAGATTAATCGATGCATCGAAAAAAATAATCGATAGATTAATCGTTTAAAAAAATAATCGTTTAACACAGCCCTAGTACGAACCCTTTGTACATGAGGCCCCAGCTAACCAAGGCAATGCAGAGCAGTGTATTCCCATAAGACACATATCACTCTCTCCCACTCTCAAATTTGCCCAAAAGTCATTTGTGTCTTATACAGACTAAAACTAGTTCAGCCATTTATCAGAGATGTCGCAACCATAAAATGGCAGCCTTTCTTCCTGTGCTTTTGCTCATTCACACCGCACGTCACAGGGGGGAAAAGCCGAAAGCAGCACCATCAGCAACTGATCACAAACTGTCTGCATTTTCAGGCCATGTCAGCCATTTTGTCAAGAAAACACACTGTGTCTGTGGCACACAGCTAAAAAACAAATTACGGGGAGAAGGCTTTTTGTGGGGAGTCGGCTGTGTGAGAAGTCTTAAGCTTCTCATACAGTCAGAAGAGAAGTGGCTGTGCCTGGAGCAGCACCTGGGTTGGAGACTATCCGGGTGACTGTCTTTCTTCCCTGAGAGGAAAGTCGATGAGATCTGTGCAGCAAAACCCAAGATTTTGATGCTCACTGACTGAGAGTTTTCTATTGATAATTTTCCATGCCAACTTACCATGGTAAGTTTTGCAGATTTGGAGGAGAAGTTAAGAGGCTGAACTGGTTGTGGAGATCATTAGCATATCCACAGAGTAATAGCTTGTCTCCAAGTTTGCTGAAATTATTTTACTTAATTGAAACTTAATTAATATTACTTAATAATAACTCCCATACTGTACATCCTACCTTCTGAACATAAAAGTTTATGAAGGCAGGATAAAATAAAAATGCATGATCTGCCAAATCAAACTATTTGTTCATATATAGTGAAGGTAAATAAAACACAAAGCTTTTCAGTTGTAGGGATTTGTAGGAATTAAATGGAAAAGTAGCAACTTTAATTTCCCCTTGTAAATTATATGCCGAATAAATTATATGCTGATAGGTGCAGTAAAACAAACCACAGTTATCCTACTGTCATATGCTGTAACCAACACTGTTAAGCTGAGTTATAGCTGCACTTTTAAATAAATGCATCAACTGTGTCATTACTTTACAGTTATTTCAGAGTGGAATTCTTTATAGTCTCGAGGCATTACTGGGCCAGAGAGGGCTACTGTGACTAAATTTATGACAGTAATGGGGTACAATATACATGCAAACTCTCAAATAAAAGCTTTGAGATCGACCAATTACATTTATTTTCACCACAATGCATCAACCTCCAGAGAGAGAAAGCACCTTGGGACATAATTGAGGTACAAGAACAATGAAGCCTGAACAGGACAAGGAATAATAATCTTTTGCCTTCACTCAATCATATAAGAAAAAAAAGAAAAGTCCAAACACATGGGGTCAACACTGAAAACCCCTCTAATAATGCACTAAATATGAAAAAGAAGGCTTTTGCTTCTGTGCTGTCAAGCTGTGTTACATTAATCTATCTGCTATTAAAACAGAATCCAGCATTCATTCTGCAGAAAATTCAGCAATGCTTTTAAATGCACCCCAGCAAATTCTATTAACAGTAAAATTTAGTTTCACAAATTGTAAAAATGCCTCGCTGCCACTTAGAGCATGTCTCCTAAATGAATTATGATAGTAAAGCATTCTATTGAAGTTTCACCTTCAAGGCTGACCTTGTGATGGCTATTCTCTGCAGATGCTTGCCAGAGATAAAAGCTATGAGCCCTTCTCACCCCCCATGCCAAGGACACACGCATCATCGCTTTACTGGCCTATCTGCCCAGGTGATGCATGGCTTCTATAGCAGTCAGTCTGAGGCAGTATTTATAACAAACTGTGTGAGGCAGCAACCAACTCATCACAGTCGAGACTTTAGAATCCTTGCTCTCCCAGTGCACTCACCTAGGCTTTGTTTTACGCCTTCAGCTTATCATAAATTCTTATTTCTTAATCTGTGGGAATGCAGATTTGCTGTCTGGGGGGGGGGGGGGGGGGGGTGGAGAAGAGTAAAGGTTGATGCAATTCATTCTCCTAAAAAGGATGTTTACTTAATTCTATCATGCATCTTTATCTTTTGGGAGAAGGCGTAGAAAGAAAAATTTGGGATTTCAAAGACCAGCTGTAGTTGAGGCAGGTTCCAGACTCAGACAGTTATCTCAATAGATCTTTCAGCCCAATTTGCCAGAAGTCTGGTAAAGACACAGCGCACATTAGTGAGAGCCTGAAATCAAATGAAAGAAAAGGAAGGAATGCTCCTGATCTTGCCGAATACAATTTCAAATAGAAAGTGAGACAAAAATCTACATTCTGATGTCAGCAAAGGGCATCTCGTGACTGGCGGGGAAGTGAACGGCAAAGAACAGGCAGCGCTTGAAATTCATTAGGTATCAGTGGGAGACAAAGCACTGACAGGTGTTTATGCAAATCATCAGCGGATGAATTCATCTCCCTAACGGAGAAAACAGCAGTCTCGGAATAATATCAAGCATGTGAAAGTAAATTATATCTACTTGGGAAGTTATGAGCATAAGTCTTATACTGTATGCTGTGGTAGAGACACACAGTTGGAGTTAATAATTACTGGGGGCTTTCTCTTGTTGTTGTTTACCACAAAACATATGGTAGACCTCTTAAAAATTCAATCATTCAACATTATCATGTTGCAGTTTGGACTTCAATCAAATACTAATTTCTTTATCTCATTAGCCAGACACCTATACTGAGTTCAATTCCATTTCTGGTGTAAATAAAAAGCACAAAAATACAAAACAAAAAAACCCAGGGGATCCATGTAATTAGGAGTTTTAGAAATTGCCTTACACTGACTGTTGGTAGGGATAATTTCTTTTTCAAAAGTTACAAAAACAAGATTTTCTCTTCTACAATACTGCAAATCTGTATGTATCTGACACTACAGAAGATGTTTACTTTTACTTTGGCTCAGTTAGTTTCATTAGCCTCCTTCTCAGACTCGTTCAACAATATTTTGCTGATTCATTTGAATTAATGATGGGTTCAACTGTGAAAATAATCTGAAATTTAATTGAAGCGATGGAAAACAAAGCGGATGTTCTTACTTGACTAAAGATCTTTGGCTGAGCAAAGACAGCAGCTTGCGGAGAGCACACAGACCAGACAACAGCCAAATGGTTTGGCCTGCCATCAAATCACTCAAGGAATTAACATCAATTAGTGGCAAGTGATATGACCTGCTGTCAGAAATGTTTGTCATAACCAACAAATGTGACAGTCGTCACCAGCACTGGAATTGAAAACTCAAGGAACTGTATCCAACCCCCCCCACCCACACACACTTTTTCAGTCATCATACGCTACACCACTATTTCCCCAATGGAAAGAGGCAGCATCATATGTCCAATACAGATCTGGGCTTAAAAAAGTTCCCCCTTTTTCTGCCAGAAGTGGTGCACTAATAGTGCACCATTACTGCACTATCACTGGCTGAACGACTTGTCCCGCAAATACGCCATCACGTACGGTGTCCAAACTTGGCGTGTGGAAACGTCCCTGTTCCGGGCATTCATTTATGCTCTGAAATCGTTTCTCCTGGGCACACAGGCGTTTCTCTGTGCGATTGAATTAGCAGACAAGTCGCTAGTAAGTGGCTGGTAAGTGGCTGGCAGTCGGCTGAAAGGGGAACTTTTTCATGCCCAGATCTGTAGTAACATTTGTTTATGTTCCAGTGTCAACGCTTGTTAGACACCATGGGAATTATGGCCATGCAGAGGTGAAGCGATGTTATACTGTAGGGCAGCAAATGGAGACAGTCAGATTCGAAAATAAATGTCGTTTTACTCAGAAGACCATTATTTGCTTCCCATTTTCTCCCAACAGTTAACATTAGTTTCCTTTAAACAATCATTCGGAGATTAATTTTAGTCCAACCCACCCTTTGCCTAGTTTCTTTTTACCCTAAATATGCCTTTGTTATCAGAATTTAAACCTGAGTAGACCTGAGAAGACCTATAGCTACTGGCAGTAAGAAGCCTTGAAGGTTTCTGTCATTAGCAGCAGCGCTATAGGCAGTAATGCAGGGGATGTTATCCCATCCCCTTTCAATAAGTTACCCCCCCCCCCCCCCCCCTCCCCCGACTAAAAAATTATAATAATTGTCAACACAAATGAAAATGTTTAAATAATAACAATCATTTTCAATAAAATCTGAATACAGGCTGCACAAGTTATGAATGTAAAACAAAATGTTTCTTATTCGTTGAAAGAGGCAGGGTCACTGGCAGGAAAAGAGGAAGATGGGGATGACAGAGTGGAAGAAAGGGGGGAAAGGGAAGAAAATGTAAATGACAGATTTTTCAAAAAATGTCTGCCAGGATATTAATGTCAGATATCTTCCTATTTCATTCTTTACTGACATTTTAGATTTGTTTCTACAGAGATATCCAGATTTTGAAACATATATCAGTGTTTTTAAATTTGAGTTTCATGCCACAACTTTATCATTTTTGTAGGCTGGTTGTCATCCTCATTACTTAGATGTTCAGTGTGACAAATGTCTACATTTTCTGTTAAGTCAAAGATTGTTTAGTTTCAATTGTTGGAGATTAATTTTAGTTCAAACCTTCCCTTCGCTCTAAGCTATTTTCACCCTAAAAGTAGATGTTTAATTTTTTTTTAGGCTGGTAGTCATCACCAATACTTAGATGTTTAGTTTGACAGATGTATAAAATTTGTCAAAGATTGTACAGTTTTGATTGTCAAGAATCTCATTTCAAAACAATGTTCTACTTTCAGAAAAATGAACTCTTGGATCATTATTACTATTATTTGTTTAAGCCAGAGTTGGTGATCCTGCTCAGAAACAATTTTTGTTATACTGGGCGAAATGGTGCTTCCATCCTGACAGTCGTCAGTACATCATATATTCATAAAAAGGAAGGGAAAGAGTCAGACCTCTGTGAGAGCTGCAGTTCTGTAAAACCTCTGACCAACCCCTGCCATTCGCACCAAAAGGAAGGAATGGGCTTTATATACAGCTCCACTACTTCCTGAACTTAATACTGCACCTTTGTTTCCTGTCTTTCAAGATTGGATGAACTGATTAATCCAGGTGTGTCTGACCATTTGCTGAGATCAGACACAGCTGGATTAATCAGTACATCCAATCATGGAAGACAGGAAACAAAGGTGCAGTACTAAGTTCAGGAAGTAGTGGAGTTGTGCATAAAGCCTATAGGTAATTCACAACTTATAGAAAGAATGAATCGATGCCTTTAGGTCTCGTCTCTGTCCCTCCCATCTCCCTGTCCCTCACGTGACCCCCCTGTGCGCCGCTCACTTTAAACAAATATAGCTAGCAGACTGATAACGGCTGCTGCGCTAAAAATCAAACCAAACCAAAATAACAGAGAAGGATTAAGTATTGGATGCATTGACGTTTGCAGTGTGGAGTTGGAGGTGAGTGGATTAAAGCTTTTAAAAACGTGGTTTGTCAGCTGTTTCCTATCACGCTAACAAGCTATCCACTCGGCTGTTATCGTTAACCTGCTCGTAAAACATCGGTGCACATGTCCCTGCGCTCTGAAGGCGTGGTTTCGGGTGGTATGTTTTTTTTAAACTGTCACTTGCTCAAACCATTTTTCCAACATTTCCAACCCTAGCTTTAATAGTAATGTAGCTAGTAACTAGTGCCATAATAGTTGCTTGCTAGCTAGCTAGCTACATAGATAGATAGATAGATAGATAGATAGATAGATAGATAGATAATGACAGAACAGTGTGATAAAGGTCTGTGGCATCACAGAATCCTATATTTCAGTGTGCAACATGAGCGTTGAAACTAAACGACCGTATTCCATGGCTTGTGAGCGCTCTGAAGTCAAATAAACACAGCATTAAATTACATTTATTAACTAGAAAAGCACTCAGAGAGCGCAGACCTCCGCCAAGCAGCTCGACTCACTTAAATTTGTTCACCATCTTCAACTGGCTAGAAGTCGTCCAACATTCTTCTCCCTTCGTGCTCACTGCTGCTCATAAGTTTTATTTCTGCATCCTGACATCATGTGCTCATTAGTGCAGCTGCACACCTCTGCAACAAGGGGGCACTCACTCCTCATTAACAGCCTTTCTAACACGGCCTATCTCACAATGGTAAAGAATCTTTCAAAACATCCCTGGATCCAGAAGGTGATCCAGATCACCACCAAAATGTAATGGGTTTGTCCTTGGGCTGAGGCTAACGGCTGGTGAAAATTTCAGGTCAATACATCTAGTATTTTTTCTGTAAAGTTGCTGACAGACAGACGGATGGACGGACAGACAAATGCTACAAAACATTACCTCCTTGGAGGAGGTAATATTTTTGTAAATTAATTGAGTTATATATTTTCAATGGATTTGTTTATTTTACAAAATTAGGGAACAAAACAGAGAATAATAATCTAATTTAAAATGTCATGGTTTTAAATTAGATTATTATTCTTTGTTTCATTGAGATACTATCCTGGGAGAAGAAAACTGGGACAATGTTCACTCTTTAAATCTTCTTACTGGTC
Source organism: Atherinomorus stipes (assembly GCA_023101725.1). Classification (NCBI taxonomy): domain Eukaryota; kingdom Metazoa; phylum Chordata; class Actinopteri; order Atheriniformes; family Atherinidae; genus Atherinomorus; species Atherinomorus stipes. The sequence continues at coordinate 107,195 of JALJCO010012900.1, read as the reverse complement.
AATTTACTTTGATCAGATTTTGTGTACCTTACACCATGATATTTAAAATGAGTTGAATGCTTCTTTGTCATTCATTACAGGCTTAATTACATTATCTTCACTCATGCCATTGCTTTACATCTGTTACATTTCCATCTTTTATGCAAAGGTTAAAGCCTTTAATGATTCTGGCATGTTTATGTAACATGGCTAAAGGCTGCAAGCAGTTTATGCTGCATGGCCCCTTGGTATTCAGGTGACTGCTCCATATGTTTGATGTACACAACATACCCTTGTCAGTCACCCTAATGATCCCTCTGCCAGTTTGTGTAATGCACCCTGGGCTACACAGCTTTCTGATGCAGATGATAGGGTAATTTCAACATGCAACAAAAAAGAAAAAGAAAAATCATGCATGAGAAGTGAAAAATAACATCTTTAAAATCATGAAAATATGTAACGATTACCATTTAAATTTGTGTTATAGTCGCAAAAGATTGACTCAAAAAAATCAAAAGGAATTTGAGACTTTGTAAATTTAAGAATGCTAAACATTTATGCAAAACAAATTTCAATGTTTGTAAAAGTGGTTGTCTTATATAGTGACTTTTGAGACATTCTGACTCACAAAAAGCTGATTTTAATTTAAAACACCATAACTACTGACTCAGCAGTATCTCTGCTCACTTCATCTGCTGCATTCTTAGTTACCACTGCCCTCACATTATCATCAACTGAGTTTCAAGGGACTTTTTCTATTGAGTTCTCCTGAAAATAAACTTGATGTGTCACACCTTCTTCATTTGAATAGCCAGCAAGGCCCTGCTTCCTTCTCACAGCAAAGATTCTGACACATCAAAGCAGGAAAATGGCAGGTGTATGTAAATAATGATGGCTGCATTGCATTTAGATGAGCCGGGTCCAGGGTTCAGAATCAAACATGCTGTTTGCTAACCGGATAGGCTTCCTGGAACAGAGGCACTGTAAGACAGTGAAGGAACAAACAATCTATAAATAGATGTTAAGTTGAGCCTGAAAGGAAAGTTGTTCCAGATACAGCAAACAATAAATAATGTTTAATCTAAACGTTCAATATGACATAGAAAAAAAGATAGATACGTTAAACATGCCATATTTATAATAATTGATCCGATTTAGAATGAACACAAACAAGCAAAAAACACAAAAATGTAAAATGTTTTAGACTCAAGCTAATGACATATCTGTCATTCCCTGAAAAGAAATGATAGACTAATATGATGAGAATACAACTCTCATATCTGTCAGTCTGGGGAAATGATAAGCCAGGGCTCAATCCTGGCTGATTGAGCAACCAGGGCATGCAGTATGACATACAGTACCAGTCAATAGTTTGGACACACTTTCTCATTAAATCTAACAGGAAAGTGTGTCCAAATCTCTGACTGATTGTATACATGCAGTACAGAAGATCTAACTAGAATCATGAAATTTGCTAATAACAGATAAATCAAAGTGTAGATGGACAAGATAAGGACACCCCATTAAAAGTGGTCGACTCCTGTGCAACCGCAGAGGCACAGGAGCGAGGTGCCCTGAGGAAGTGTCGCTGAAACATCAACCTCCACCAAGGAAGCAACACCACCACACCAGTCAGCCACAGTCTGACACCACCACCGAAACAGATGGACCCCCACAAATGAAACACTATGTGGATCCAAGAACAATAAGAAAAAATATGTGTATATAAAAGTATTGAATAAAAATTAGATTAACCAATTTAGATTTAAATAAGTAAAGATAAACTAAAAGCTAAACAGAAAAGTGGTTCTTCAGCCTAGTCTTAAAAACATGAATGTTCCTTAAAGTTAGAAACTGCATCAGGATCAAATGACTCTGTATTGTAGAGAATTGCTGGACACATAAATCCATTTATTTTGAACAGTCTCTCACACCCTTTTCTTCTTTTTTAAAATATATGTATGGGGTTGTCTTAAGATGTGTTCAGACCAAACTTGTGATGCATGTCAAGAGTGTCTAGACAGCAGCACCAAGATCCAAAAATGGCAAATGCCGATCCTGCGGCAGCAATTTCCGTTTCCTCAACGGTCTGCCTCTGCCCAACAACATGTCCTGCCCTTCAGTGTTTTGCTACCGTAGACAGGTGGAAATGGAAAGTTATTTAATTTAACTTGCTATACAGTATTTTAATCTACCATTTTTTGCACATTATTTCATTCAGGGATTTTTTTGTGTTTGTGTTTTTATCCATGCTTTTGTTAATAGTTACAATTATTTTAAATAAGTAAAATCCTGGTGAAATCCTTTTATCTCCAGTGTTTCCTTCTTGAGAATCTTTCTCGCTGTGGGGCTCTGCCTGCTCAGTCTAGGGGTTGCCGGCAGTGATCGGACTTTTGCCTGGGCTGCTGGGGGTCGTGCACTGTAGCTCCGCAGTGATGCTGTGGGACCCCACCCTTCCCTGATCTGGGTGTTTTTGCTGTGATGGCTGCTTCTGTGGACATGGGTAGACTGGCTGATCTTGCTCAAGCTGCTGTGAAACGGCAAACCGTGCTGTCCCAGGGGACTTTGCCATTTTAAAACAGAAATGGAGGTTTTAAAATAGGCAAGCCGTTCTGCAGCCACTGGGACAGCATCAATGAAAACATGAAAAAAAACTTATGAAATAATGTGCTAAAAATGGTAGACTAAAGTATAGCAAGTTAAATAAAATGAAGTTTACATTTCCTCCTGTCTAGAGTAGCAAAACACTGAGGGGCGGGACATGTTGTTGGGCAAAGGCAGACTGTTGAGAAAATGGTGATTGCCGCTGCAGGATTGTCATTTGCCGTCTCTAGAAGAGGCAATTGCAGTTTGCCGTCTGCAGTTTTTGGGTCTCGGCCTCTCTCCATCTAGAGTGTGGTGGTGGACCCAGTTGTTTTCCATTGCCTGAACTTTGTATGATGGCGGATGAAACTGAGCAGCTGCTTGGCTTTATTTGCTCCACGAGGCCAGAAATCAACGTCAGGCGTCTCTGCATCGTATTCATTCATCAGAATGTTCAGAGGTGTTCTGAGTTTGGTTAGTTTCCCCATTTGCTCCACGTAATGCGTCCTGAGGATGGGCGCTTTCAGCTTCCGTCTGATCTGCCCCAGTTTAATGACCTGCAGTCCTGCATTGGGAGGGCATTATAAGCTCATTAATCCTAACGGGACAGCAAGTTGTCAACCCGCCATTCGAAAACCCGGGACTGGACGCAGATCACAGTTTATCCTCTACTGTCTCCGTGGAGTGAAGAGATTCCCCGTGGTCTCCTCGGTATTCCCCGTCCTGTCAGAAAATGTGTGTCTGCATCACGGCACTGAGACATACTGAGTCACTGATTGGTTGACGCCCCATGTCAAAGCAGCAAAAGTTCAGATTTTCCAACTCTGGTGTTGCCGCGCCTGATGCCAAAATGCTGAAAACGTGCTGTGCCCGACGCCCTAAACTCACCGCAAGGTTTGATGCTCCTTGGCATGCGTTTACTAGACTTTGCATGTAAACCTGACATCCCTGCTGCGCCTGCAGCGTTCGATCTGAACGCAGCATTATAAAGGAAAGATACCCGCTCCTTGTTACTACTGAGTTATAGAAATGCCAATTAAGGGACCCGTCAGTGATGATCTGATTGATGGTTGTTCCCAGATTTGGGCTCTGGGAGCAGCCTTCAATGTTTACAAGGCTCCTATCTGGCCGGCACATATTCCGATAATGGATAACAAATGGGATTGTTACAAAAATATGTCATATGAATGCAGATAAACTATAAAAAAACAGATAAAGGAGGAGCTGTTGCTTGGTGAATGCTGAGTCTAAGCTTGAGTATTGGCGAATGCAACCTGCTGCTTGCCTGCATGAACTGCTGACCCATATGCAATGAAAGCACGCTTCAAAATGACAAATGGTCAATATTTCTCAGATTGCAAAATGACTTCAATCTTAAACCAGAAAGGTTCCAGCACCCAAGTCTGCCCCCCTTGTCTACATATCACGTTTATTCAAAAGCTATCCATTTAAAGAGATGATGCTGGAAAGTACTTATTCATGTTAGACAGAGGCATTATACTGTGTTATTTGGTTGTGTTTGGAGAGCAACATGAAATAAATAAGCGAATATAACATATATTTTACATCCTTTTATTCATGCATTTGCAACCTGCATTTATTTCTTTTAATTTTCAATCTATATATATATATTTGTTTTTGACTATCAGTTGACACATTTATTTATTTATGGGAATTTTGGTCCACCATAATTTTTCCAAAAACAGAGCTGGAAGAACCAACATTTTTACCTTTCAGCCACCACAACTAATTACTGAATACTTAACAAAGAGCATACTGGTAAAATATAGAGACAAATACATTGACAAAGTTTCAGTCAAATCCCACAAGAACACTTTTGATGGACACCTTCAGTTAAATCAGGCTGGTAGGGAAATGTGCTTTTTGCTACTGAGCCACTTCCCTAATCAAATCAGAATCAGTGAATTCAGAGAGGGGTGTCGTCAGTGCTTATAAAATCATTATGGTCATTAAACTGAGTGTATATTTAGCATGCTTCCACATATAATCCCCCTACCTCAAACCCTCTCTCCCCTTTTTTTTCGACCATGTTTGTTTCACACTGCTTGGCTAATTTTGCACATGGCTCACAGGAGAATGCTCCTATTTTGCATAATCTGGCTTCTAGGGCTGCACTTGTACAGCGGCTGCAGTCAGAGATGCAGCACAGAATCAACACCCAGAGACATGCAGTGCAAATGAAGTGTCCACTCCACAGCTAGTTAAATGCAATGAATCATCTTCTCACAGATCCCTGTATTATGAAAGTGAATTACAATAAACTGATGAATAAATAAACAAATAACTCATTATTACACTGCACTAAAAAGGGTAGAGTCAGCATGCTGACTAAACCGCAGACTGCAGTCAATTGTGTTGAGGTGAATAGAGGAAAGTAAAACTGGTGAAAGTCTTTAAGTCGTAGGGTTAAGATAGGAATCAGTAAGTTAAGGAGGAGCACATAGCTGCCAGTTGACATCTATACCCCCTGGCTGCTGTTGCTATGACCCAGGATCGATCCACCGCTGGCCAGTTAACTCAGCTTCATACCACTCTGCTGCTCCCACAGAGCTGAGGTGATGTGTGAGGACAACCCTGGACTTAAACCAGTCTTTCCAAAGCTTCTTATCTCTGTGCTGAGTGGAGTGTTTGTTTGGTCTGTGTTGTGCTCAAACATCTCTCTCTCTCTCTTTTCCCCTTTATCATTGACCCAGCACAGTAAAGAATCTTACCATAAAAATAAAATAATGTAAAAATACTGTCGGATAAGGTGCAGATATTCCACTGTTATTTTTCAGTGGTAGCACTATAATATGACATAGAATACAATATACGATACAATATGCAATACAACATATGATACAAAACTATACAAAATGATACAAAACGATACAAAACGATACAATACGATACAAAACAACAAAACAAAAGATTCTGAACTTTGTTGATCCCTCTGTATTATCTTTTCCATCAATCGGTTGGTGAACTCTCAACCATTAGAATCTCATTCTCCTCTCCCACTAGGATCAGAAATCCTTTCCTCTTTTCAACAATGAGACGTTCAGAGATGATCAGACATGTAATTCATGAACTATGCGCTTCCTAAAACACTCAGAGGTTACTCCCACAAGTTCAAGAGTATATGGGCCTCCTTTCTCAAATAATGAGTAAAACTGTCTCTGTCTGACTAAATTTTAAGTATAAGCAGTGTTCCTTTAAATATTAAAGGAATTATAATGCATTACAGTTAGTTTGAGAAAAAAAAAAATTCTGGCTTTAGAAGCAGAAATATCTGTCCAAGGATTAGTGCCCAACTTCAGTCAGTAAAGCTAGAATTGTATCACGCAAAAATCTTGGTTCCAGTTTGAACTCGGAGCTAAATTTTGACAATCATATTAAAGAAGGAACCAAGTCAGCCTTGAATATACAGTATCTATAATAAGGGAGATTGATGGGCCATCATGACCCAGGAGGACAGTATGTTTTCTCGGAAGGATTGGCTACTGTCAGGGAGTTTTTAAAGATCTTTCTAAGAAATCCAGAGGATGACGGCAAATAATTTAGAATGCATCCCAAAAAATGGAAAGTATTACTCTGGTTGTCAGATCTTGACATTGCTTTCCTGCATGCTAAAGGATTGATTTTAAAGGATTAACTTTGCTGCTGGGAATGAATGACACTGGGCCAAATTATATCTGATCTACTGATGCCATATCAACGAAAAAACACTTTTAAGCTTTTAAGGTCATCTGGGTTTGCTTCCATCCCAAGAGTTCCTGTAAAACTACACAAGGAGAACTCACATTTACATTTCATGCTTTTAATATCTGGCTCAAGCTACAAGAAGTAGCTTGAATGTTTTTTGTTTTTTTTTCTGTCTTTAAGACCACGTCCACACAAAGTCAAAACGAACACGAAAAGCTCATATTTTCCAGAGTGTTTGTCTTATAGACGGAGACGTAAAATAAATGTGATCAAACACATGAATGCATGGAAATGCAGCAAAATATTTGCCAGGCCTGCAAGTGGCGAAGTGGCGCTAAAGCAAGCAAGCAGCAACCATTCAAGACTGTACGGCGCCATTGTTGTTGTGATGCTGTGTGTAGCGCATGCGTGTTTAGAGGCAAAGCTATGACGCATGCGTGTAAGAAAAAAAAAATGTGGTCAGACCTTAAATATTGAACTGCACAAACGGCGTTTCAAAATCTTCCCAGGTGCCCGAGCCACCTCATCTGGCTCGTCTTTATGCAGAGGAGTCCCCCCTGAAATGACCAAGCTTCTCATCCTATCTCTAAGGGAGAGCCCGGCCGCTCAAACTCATTTCAGCCACTTTTACCCACAATCTCATTCTTTTCGTCACGACCCACAGGTTGTGACCATAGGTGCATAGGTCAGGGTAGGAACGGGGATCGACCAGTAAATTGAGAGCTTCGCCTGTAAGCATTTACCACACGTTTTCCTTCACAAATAAACATATTTCTGCTTTGACACTGGTTTTTCATTTGTCACATTTTTAATCAAGCTAATTTTTTTATTTTAATATTAAATTGATTACAAATTCCCTGCTTGGGGTCAACTTCACTCACAATGAAACAAAAACACCAAAAACTTTCAGACCTTATGGGGATGGGCAACTCTGGTCCTGGAGGGCTGCACTCCTGCAGGTTTTAGATGGCTGCTGCTTCAACACACCTGATTCAAATGAAATAATCCAACAACTTGTAAAATTCTGTACAGTAACCCTTAAATATGAGTAAAGTGTGTTAAGACAGAAACATCTAAAACATGCATGACAGTGGACCTGCAGAACCTGAGTTGCTCTTCCCTGCTGTAGATTGCTCTTAACTTTGCTTTGTCTGCCAGTATTTTCTATTCAAAAGTAAAAATTCTGCCTTTAAGCTGTTGAAAATGACCATGTTTTAGATGTAACACATTGTAAATCTAATTGCTCCTGTGCCCATGCTCTGTAGCAATGAACAAGTTGCACTTCCAGGTCAATATCGCCATTAAAATTAAAATTATGCACAAACAGTCTTTGTTATCACTCTGTTGCTTGGAGCCAGTGTTGCGGAGGATGAGATGCCCCTGGATTGGGTTTACACAGCTGATTATTTCCAGCTATACTCAACCAACCATCTCCGAAAAACAGAACAAGGTTTTTACATACACCAGTGTGGATAATCATTAATCCAGCAAACCACCTCGATCTTGGTGCTGTGAGTGTGTGTTGGGGTTAATGGTGAAGGGGTCCATGTGTCTACTGTAAAAATAAAATTTTATGCTGACAAAGCAAAGTGATTCCCTGTTATTGGTGGACTCTATGCATGGGGTGCACTGTTGCTAAGAATTTGGGTAATTTGTATAATCTGCTTTTATATCTTGAGCATATTTATCTTAAAAAATATATATTATTCACATAATAACATTAATTTGTAACAAGATCAGCTCGTCCTAGTATTCATCTGACTTATTTATTAGTATTTCCTTCTATTATTTATAGGGAGTTTAGACTGAGGGAAATGAGGTCCGACTTTTTTTTTTGCATATTTTATTGTTTAAACATGCCTGCGTGACATTTTGTTCTTGACTAGCATTGAAATATTAAAAAAATGGGTTTCTAATGGGACACACAAAAAAGGAAATCACATGTTTCTGTAGGGTGGAATTTTCCTTTTTCTGCAGCATCTGGTCATCATCCAAACACGTGATATCCAGACAGCAGTACACCCCACACTGGGAGTCAGACGCTTTTAAATTACAAACAACCAACCGTTTCAAAATTTTCTTTCATACAAAGAAAAAAAAATAATGGCGCTCAAATGGTGATATCAAAATACCAAACAGATTTCTGCTGTGATTTTTCCATGGTTTACTTCTACATCCTTTTGTCCTCCTTTCTCCTGCAGTCACGCTGAACACCAGTTGCCAGCTAACCACAGCTGTAAATATCACAAAATATGTCAAACATCCTTTTTTCACCTTTATATAAAGCAGGTAAATGGCCGGACTATGTCATTTATTCCACTTTGGGACACATTTATATTCTTGCTTGTTCAGAATATAGCAATAAATGCATGGGGAAGTATTATTCCTCTTGGCAGTAAAAACAAATCTGCCTTCAATTTCCTCTGATTAAAATGTTATGTGTAATTTGTTTAATCCTGGAAATATGGAAGAGTACAAACAATAAGTCACAAGTTTATTATGTGCTGTCTATACTGTAGTGTGTGCATTTTCTCCCACCTCAGCTGGAGTTTATCATTTTTAGAATTATTGGTGTATGCTTGCTGTTGGTCTCAGCTAATACCTCCTCTGTCTTAACTGCGGTGGGGGGGGCAGGCAATGTAAAATATAAGTACTGTTGATTTATAACCTTTCCACTAATAGTCATCTGTCACTCCAGTGTCATTCCCCACCATGGCTTTCCAGCAATATGTTTGAAATTGTGCGTGATTAATTGGTGGTGAAGGCACTGAACAGTGGGACCCTGTAGGCACAGCAGTATTTCATTCGCATATCAACCATACCTCCAGTCATTATCTAGCAGCCAGAGTAAAACATTGCCAGCGTTTCTCATTAAATGCTCCAAGCAACATGCACAAGATTCATCAACCAGCGGACATACCTGAACTGTATCAGTGCCGATACCTCAAACTCAAGGATGAAGTGACGGAAGTCTGTTAGGCTTAGGAAACACAATATAATTTGTATGGCAACCCAGACTGCATGGGGAAGAGAAGGAATAACTAACTGGTTGGGCATAACTGGTAGAGCAGGTTGTTCAATAACTAGAAATCATTGTTGTGTCTTTGGCCAAGACATTTCAGTGTTGTCACTGCTGGTTTATGAATGTTGTGATGATGGTCGGAGAGGCTGTTGGCTCAGACTGGCTGCCGCATTTGTGTCTGTCTGCCCCAGGGCAGCTGTGGCTACCCATGTAGTGAATAAATAATGGATTCAATGTAAAGTGCTTTGGATGTCTTGAAAAGGATTATCTAATCCATTCATATAACAACTCTTCAAGAGTACTGGAATTAAACATGTCCCTTTTTTTTTTTTCCTTGAAATTGAAAATGTCAGTATTTTCTCTCCTGACTTAGCTGGATAGCTGTCATTCCTGTAACAGCAAATTATTTGTAGTGAAACCTGGTGGAATAAGGGTCCATCAAGAAGAGATACAGCCATGCTTTGGGATTTTATTGATCAACAGACATCTATGTTGGAAGTAAAACAGATAACAAGGATTGTCTGTTGCTGAAGGAGAACAATCAAATGCTGCTAAATTATTGGTTTGAAGATGAAAGTTTCAGGCCACTTAGGAGAAAATGGCTCAGAGGGACACTCTTTATCCACAAATCCAGTGGAACCATTCAGAATGCTATCAACTCAGAACAAAATGCATCTTATCCCCTCCTCCACAACCAACCATAGTGAAGTCAGCTCCTGCTGGCATTTGATACTGTACCTTCTCCCTTGTTTTGGTGACTGATAGTCACTAAACACCCCTGGACCTGGTCTTATCTTCTTGCAAACTGTCTCCTGAACATATCATTTTAGAACTCTGGAAAATGTTTCTGGCTTTCTGACCTCAAAATGGTGATTGTACAGTACTTTAGGCAAACTATTTTTGTATGTTTCAGATGTTTTGTTTTTTTTTCATCGGAAGGTCAAAGACAAACTGCTCCTGGAGTCTAATTGTTGTTTACCTTTTGTCTTAAAGACCAACATTGCAACTCTAAACAATTTTCTCCATATCGACAGCTTAGCTACTGTGGCATCCATCTTGCATATGCAATGTGAGCTCACTCCAAGCAAGTAAAAGATAGTCTTATCTTGACTTTTGTTCTGTTGCTTCCTCTCTTTCTTTTCCTCTCTTCCTCCGATAATGTTTCCTTGCGTTTGTCAAATCTAACATGGTGCGCATTCAAAATACCCGCTGTGTTCATGTCTGGTTTGTATCCATTTGCTAGTAAGTGACGCAATGTGCAATTAAACTGATTGGACTTGATTAGGAAAGACACACACCTGTCTATATAAGACCTTACAGCTCACAGTGCATGTCAGAGCAAATTAAGTATCATGAGATGGAAGGAAATGTCCAAGGAGCTCAGAAACAGAATTGTGGCAAGGCACAGATCTGGCCAAGGTTACAAAAAAAGAAAAAAAAAAAAATTCTGCAGCACAATAGGTTCCTAAGAGTACCGTGGCCTCCATAGTCCTTAAATGGAAGAAGTTTGGAATGACCAGAACTAGACTCGGCCATCCAGCCAAACTGAGCAATCGTGGGAGAAGTTCCACAAAGTCAACTATCACTGGAGCCCTCCACCAGTCGGGGCTTTATGGCAGAGTGACCTCTCCTCAGTGCAAGACATATGAAAAACACACGAAAGATTCCCAGACTGTGAGAAATAAGATTCTCTGGTCTGATGAGACCAAGAGTGAACTTTTTGGAGTTAATTCTAAGTGGTATGTGTGGAGTAAACCTAGCCTGGTACACCAGCCTTACTAATGCGTATGAGATGCACAGCAAGTCAGTCTGGGCTCCTTCCATTGGGAAATGATTTCCACTCCAGTAAAAAATTGACTGGACCAATCACAGCATGGGAGGTGGGACTTTACGACATCTTTTTCGGCGACTCAGTTCTTTAACCATAAACAGTCAGAATGGTGGCTGCAGAGGAATGACTATATAACAATGGCCTTTCTGATGTCTTAATGAGCTGCAAATGTCCTTAAACCCACAACAGTTTGCTGCTCTGAAAGCTTTCCTCCATGTTTTCCTCTTACAAAAAGAAGTTTGTGTCACATCCGTGTTTCTTTGATTGGTTCTCTCCGGTTCATTTTCCTCCTGTTAGTCCCGTCTCTTGTCTTGCATTAGAAATCAGTCTCCAGCAGAGGGAACCCAGGCTGACTTGACATGTATCTCATACATGGCGTTAGGCTGGTTTACCAGGCTAGAGAAAACCAGGTACTGCTCATCACCTGCCCAATAGAATCCTAACATTGAAACATGGTGGTGGCAGCATCATGCTATGGGGCGTGTTTTTCAGCTGCAGGGACAGGACGACTGGTTACAATTGAAGGAAAGATGAATGCGGCCAAGTACAGAGAGATCCTGGAAGAAATTCTCTTCCGGAGTGCTCAAGACCTCAGACTGGACCGAAGGTTCCCCCTCCAACAAGACAATGACCCTAAATAACAAAGGAGTGGCTTCAGAACAACTCTGGGACCATTCTTGACCGGCCCAGCCAGAGCCCTGACTTAAACCCAATTGAGAATCTCTGGAGAGACCTGAAAATGGCTGTCCATCACCGTTCACCATCCAACCTGACAGAACTGGAGAGGATCTGCAAGGAAGAATGGCAGAAGATTCCCAAATCCAGGTGTGAAAAATGTGTTGCATGTGTGTGTCCCAAGAAGACTCATGGCTGTAGTAGTAAATAAGGGTGCTTCTACGCAGTACTGAACAAATATCACATACTTATGACCATGTGATATTTCAGTTTTTCTTTTTTTTTTAAATTGCAAAAAAATTCTACATTTCTGTTTTTTTATGGTCAAGATAGAGTGCTGAGTGTACATTAATGATAATTAAAATTAACTTTTTTGATTTTGGCAAGTGGCTGCAATGAAACAAGTGTGAAAAGTTTAAACAGGTCTGAATACTTTCCGTACCCACTGTACATGGCGCAGTTTCTGAGCCTCGGAACGCTGCTGGGCAGTGACGGCTCCAAAATGCATATTATGAATGTTGATATGCCATCAAAGCGAGTCAGAAACACATATTTTTACGGTGTAAAAGTTATGTTGTGGTTATTTAATGTTATACTCTCAAAATAAACTCCAATGGTCCAGTTGATGGATCAGATACCAACATCTTAAAACAAACATGATCTTCATGATTCCAATGTCTGTCAACTAAGTTAAAGCCACTTTCCAAAGAGATGTTGATAAACACTTACCTATCATTTCATGACCCCGACAAGGAAAAAAAGAGGTTCATAAACTATGTAATCACACCAAATTCATTTAGATTGTTTAGACAAGCAAATGCACAAACAAAGAAAGAGGTCACACTTAACCTAAAGTTTACCATCCCTACAGTTTAGCACAAAAGAACACAATGTGAATGTTTTTCAGGTGGTGGAGCAGACAACTTTGTCAAAATAAAAATCATGAAAAAAAGGTACCAAATTTGAGTTGGGGGAAGACATCATGCAGGCACGACTGATAAATCTAGTATGGGCAAGGGTGACTTGACAGAAAACTTTATCATCAAAGACAAGACAAAAAAGAAACTGTTAAAGGGGAAGTTCAAGATTTTTGACAGGGCCTCATTTTCGAGTGAGCCAGGGTCCTACTTATCACTGGAGACGGTTTCATCTTATTTCATCTCACATTCTTGTTACCGGTGGTTCCCGTAGCTAATGCTAGCATGAGTCAATAGGAATCTGCTAGTCTGTCATTCGTAACAATCGTATCCACTCCACAGAACACCCAAGGCAAATCAGTTATAACACAAGACTATCTGTGTAATGTCGTGTTATCAAAATAATATCACAAAACTTACCTTGTATATTGCGTTACATTTTGATAGTAAAGTGTCTCAGCGGCAACACATTTTTACTTCCAGGCATTTGGCAGCAGTGATATAATCTGCCGTTAAGTGTACAAAGCAATTTAATTACAGTAGGTGCTACTTTAAAAATGAACACTTATAAACCATGTTGCCTATTACTGTCCTTAATTCTGTAAACTAACAAGCTATTGAAAATGTGTGAAGACTGTGGCACTCTTCTGCTTGTTTTGAACCGCGTCGCTCTCCTGTCTTACCACCCGGAAGCAATGTATCATTCCGCTGCTGAATGAAACTACTTCCTCAAAATGTAATGTGTAATCTGTGATGCAAGGTAAGTTTTATTTGTAACATTATTTTGTTAACACGGCATTTACACAGATAGTCGTGTTATAACTGATTTGTCTCGGGTGTTCTGTGGAGTGGATATGATTGTTATCAATGACAGGCTAGCAGATTCCTATTCACTTATGCTAGCATAAGCATTGGGGACCACCAGTAACAAGAATATGAGATGAAATAAGATTAAACTGTCTCCAGTGATAAGTAGGACCCTGGCTCACTCAAAAATGAGGCCCTATGTCAAAAATCCTGAACTTTCCCTTAAAGGAAAATATCAGTACTTTGGATTAAACCATCCATAATCCAGACTTTATTCCCATCCAGAATCTGTACTGTACACATAAAAAAAATCATGAGTTACTGTGAAGAAGCTTTAAACCTTAATGACATGGAGATCATTGCTGAATACAGGGGGGTGGGGGTTGGAGGGGGTATTAAAATTTCATATCAGACATGCAGGAAACTTGTTAGTAATTATAATAAGTGAAAGTCTATGAATAATTTTCATCATGGCATTGTCTCATCATGCCTAAAATAAATTACTGTCACATTTTTTTTCCAGCAGAAGAAACCAATTAATAAAAGAAATATTCTCAGTAAGTCATGCTTTAGAATGGGTAAAAATCATCATGAACTTAGCAGAAAATGCATTCATGGCATACACTTGTTCAGACAAAGAACACTCAATAAATCACCTGTCTTTGTGGATTCACACACAAGATGAAAAATAATAATATTATATCAAACTAATTAAATTGTTACTGAGGTCAAAAATATTTCAGTGATCTGTAAATTTTATTTATTTTTTCATGTATGTGTGCTTTAAAATACTGTAATATATATTTGTCACCTTAGGAAATATAAATGTCTGTTGTGACATCAAAGACTTATTTATCTCCAAGAACAGATGGTGAGCTAAAATGAGATGAACCATCTGCACCGCCCTGACAAAAAAACTTGTCACTTCTTGTGTGATAAAAGGAAGAAATAGATATTATACTAACAAAAGATACAGAAAAGAAATAACCACAATGCAAGAAGCAAAAATAAATAAATATGTATGAATAAATATAGATATAGTTTTCAAAAACTGAGCCCTCAAGGTCATTGCATTAAGAAAATATTGCATGGGAAAAACAATAACCTTAATGACATTAAACCTATCAATCATTAATATTTTAGTTTTTCTCCCGTGGAGAGGGAAAACACAGACATCCTGAATCAATACTGTAGTTTAGCTGATCATTTCACTTTGAGCTTCCAGTGTGGCTGATATTGAAGCATTCACAACAGGGAGTTCACAAGGAAATGTTCAAAGACAAACCCCCACTGATTTATGTGTTATATTACATTAATAACACCTCTGTCCTGTGGGCGGTGGAAACTTGACAGCATTCTGGTCCCAGGTTGTCCACCCCAAGCTGCTCCTGTTTGGGGCTGAACGTCTCAGCAGGAGGAAGTCCAGCAGCAGGTGTTAAAACTATCACCATGAGACACACAGTCTGGTGGCTTACCTATTGTTTAACTAACTCTTTTGTCAAGTGTCCAAGTCATGATTTATTTTAGTCCACAAACAGCTCAAGTATAAACGTGGTACACCCACAAAAATAGTGAATAAACTGGCTAAACTTGAACAAAAATGTGAGGGTTTTAAATTCCACTTCTTTGACCACCAGAGCTGACTGATCATGGTAGATGCAGGATAGAGCAAATAATACAGAAAATATGTTGTGCAGGCCAAGTCTTGTGCATGCATTGTATGTAAATGTCTATGTTTGGTTGCAGACAGGTGATTGGTCGGTTCTCTGGATTCCTCTGCTTTCAACCTTGGGCTCCAATATTTAAACAGGCTTCTGATGTTCATTCAAGGCAGCTGTTTACAGGGAGTGCAGAATTATTAGGCAAATGAGTATTTTGACCACATCATCCTCTCTATGCATGTTGTCTTACTCCAAGCTGTATAGGCCCAAAGACTACTACCAATTACGCATATCAGGTGATGTGCATCTCTGTAATGAGAAGGGGTGTGGTCTAATGACATCAACACCCTAAATCAGGTTTATTAGGCAAACATAATTATTAGGCAACTTAACAAAAAACAAATATATACCCATTTCAATTATTTATTTTCACCAGAGAAACCAATATAATAGCTCAACATTCACAAATATACATTTTTGACATTCAAAAACAAAACAAAAACAAATCAGTGACCAATTTAGCCACCTTTCTTTGCAAGGACACTCAAAAGCTGCCATCCATGGATCCTGTCAGTGTTTTGATCTGTTCACCATCAACATTGCATGCAGCAGCAACCACAGCCTCCCAGACACTGTTCAGAGAGGTGTACTGTTTTCCCTCCTTGTAAATCTCACATTTGATGAGGGACCACAGGTTCTCTATGGGGTTCAGATCAGGTGAACAAGGAGGCCATGTCATTAGTTTTTCTTCTTTTCTTGCCTTTCTTGCCAGCCACGCTGTGGAGTACTTGGATGTGTGCGATGGAGCATTGTCCTGCATGAAACTCATGTTTTTCTTGAGGGATGCAGACTTCTTCCTGTACCACTGCTTGAAGAAGGTGTCTTCCAGAAACTGGCAGTAGGACTGGGAGTTGAGCTTGACTCCATCCTCAACCCAAAAAAGGCCCCGCGAGCTCATCTTTGATGATACCAGCCCATACCAGTACCCCACTTCCACCTTGCTGGCGTCTAAGTTGGACTGGAGCTCTTTGCCCTTTACCGATCCAGCCACGGGCCCATCCACATGGTCCATCACTCTCATTTCATCAGTCCATAAAACCTTAGAAAAATCAGTCTTGAGATATTTCCCTGGCGCAGTCTTGACGTTTTAGCTTGTGTGTCTTGTTCAGTGGTGGTGGTTTTTCAGCCTTTCTTACCTTGGCCATGTCTCTGAGTATTGCACACCTTGTGCTTTTGGGCACTCCAGTGATGTTGCAGCTCTGAAATATGGCAAAACTGCTGGCAAGTGGCATCTTGGCAGCTGCACGCTTGACTTTTCTCAGTTCATGGGCAGTTACTTTGCGCCTTGGTTTTTCCACACGTTTCTTGCGACCCTGTTGACTATTTTGAATGAAACGCTTGATTGTTGGATGATCACGCTTCAGAAGCTTGGCAATTTTAAGAGTGCTGCATCCCTCTGCAAGATATCTCACTTTTTTTTTTTACTTTTCGGAGCCTGTCAAGTCCCTCTTCTGACCCATTTTGCCAAAGGAAAGGAGGTTTCCTAATAATTATGTTTGCCTAATAAACCTGATATAGGGTGTTGATGTCAGTAGAGCACAGCCCTTCTCATTCCAGAGATGCACATCACCTGATAGGATTTGGGCCTATGCAGCTTGGAGTAAGACAACATGCATACAGAGAATGATGTGGTCAAAATACTCATTTGCCTAACAACTCTGCACTCCCTGTAGTCTTAAAGCAGATTGCTATTTGACTTTGGTGTTTTGCATTTTGTAGGGGATTCTTAGTGTATTTTTGAGACCTATGGCACAAAAGTAAGATTCCATAATCCAGGATTAAAAACTTAGCTGGGCTCATTGAATCCATGGCAAGGGTATCCATGTCTTGGCTCAGTTCCATGTGAAACCCATTAGAGAGCTTTTTCACTCCATTTTTTTCCTAAATTGGTGGAAAACAGAAGAAAAGCTGCTCCTTGTCTGCATATCGAGAGGAATATGTTTTCTACTGCACACAGCTACATTCTGTACATTCTGTACCACGGTGTGTTTAATGACCACAGAGAATATCTGAGTTTTCAACAGGTAGGGTGAGTTACTTGGAGCTTAGAGTACCAACTAAACACCAAGCACGCATTTATTGAGGCTGTAATTTGAGGTGCAAGACCTAGCTGTTGGCAGACTGCAGGTTAGGTGTTTATATTTTGGAAGGTAATGAAGTGTGATTAAGCGCCCCTGTGATCACGCAGACTAAAAGTTTTAATCATTTGACAGCCTTAATATACAGTACATATATGTGTGTATGTATAGACACAAGGAAAACACAAACATGGTTTTAAGGATTCTTTATCAATACAAAAACTGGGTGATCACACTGAGATGAATTCCAAGGATTGCCACAATCATTAAGATTCATCCCAGAGGCAAAATGTGTATCACATGTTTTGGCAAATGGATGCTTGTTTTTAATCACCACCAGGTCCACATTTGAGCTGATGGCGATGGATGTGAACATGAGCTTGTTATTTGCTTTGAATCAATATAGGAAAATCAAGTGTGAGGTATTGACATACTGCAACTCATCTCTGTTGGGAATTATGAAAACGTCTCGGTAGGGCTTTGTTTTCTTTCCTTTTTCAGAGAAGCATCCATCAACAACCTATTGGAGACAGAAACAGTTTCTTTTACAGTACATCCCTGCAGCCAAACAGCCAGCTGACTGGAAGTAAGGTAAATCACCTGCATCCAGAGATTTTTATGAAGAAAATATTTCAGGCACATCATTTCTTTGAACAAGTCGTTTGATTTTGTTACTTTGCTTTGTTTAAAGCCTGGGGCTTTTAGCACTTAAGACTAAATTTTACCATATGCGTTGACATTACAGATAAACTGGCGTAAACGTACTGTAAGTCCATCCCATTCTTGCAAACCCTCTCTTCTTGGGAGAAATGCCACATTGTTGGTAATTAGACACATTAATCTTGTTTTATCCATCTGCTCACTAATCAGTTTGTCAAAGTCAGCCAGGATTTTTATTCCAGATAGAGCAGTGCCTCCAGTTCACCATTGTTGTGTTTATTTTCCATCTTGGCTCGTAAGATCTTACCAGAGGCAACACAGAAGAAGAGCCTGCCAAGTTGACAGTGAATTGGCAGCATGTGACGCTATCATTGGGGGTGAGAGTCATAGTTGTTGAGACACTGCTTAATTTTAGCTGTTCTGGCATCTCACTTCTTCTACTGTGGTGCCAAAAGGTGGCATGATGAGATACAAACTTAGAACATTTTATCAAAAAAATTGATTAGTCTACAGTCAGGTTAGGATTTATTTCAAGCTGCAGGCACATAGCCATCTATTATGGCTTCTGTTGATTTTCTAAAGGTTTACTTTGTTTTGTTTTCTTATACTATGTGCTTAATAGGGAAAAAAGACACACATCCGCATTATAACAGCTTGAGGTTAATTAATTCTTTTCCTGTTTAATTTAATTTATTTAAGCACTTGGTCTTTTTTTTAAGGCTCATGGGTAGAAACCTTTCAACTGCTTTGGTTTCACATTTAGTTAAGTGATTCTTTTGGATGCCTTTGTTTCAGAGCACAGGAGGAGGCAAAATATGAACTGAGTAAATGATAAAAAAGTTAATTAATGACTATTATTGTTATTATTTGTATATTTAAAGTTGGTGTCAAACTAGCTAAATGTACTGTCCTCTCATGCATTGTCTGCATGGCAGAATACACGCATAGGGGATGGGCATATTGATATGCTGCAGTCGACACTTCGATACCAGCCAAAAAAAGAAATAACTGATACGATACTTTTTTTAATGTGATGATATCGCTCTACAGATACAAAACATGCCTTTTTTTCACTTCTGAGAGTATTAGGCAATGAAATTATGTGCGAAACCAGCCAGATTCTAGCCTCAGCACATCTATGTGGGGCCCATAAGGGTCAAATTTTGGCTGCAAACTGTATGAGGGACCCAAATGGGTGCCCACAGTTTCCATAGTGGCCCCACCTGTGTTTGCCCATGTGGGTTTTCACATATGGGGCCCATGTAACTTAAACTATGAGACCTGCAACTGTGCCTAATTCAAGCCCATTGAGGGAAAAAAAAATGGTATTGCCCATCCCTAGCAGAATATAAAAAAAGACTCAGGTTTTTATTCTATATATATATATATATATATATATATATATATATATATATATATATATATATATATATATTCAATATATATATACACTGCCCGGCCATAAAAAAAGTCGCCAACAAAAAAAAGGTCAAACATTTAACATTTCGTCAGACCGCCTTTAGCTTTGATTGCAGCAGCATTCGCTGTGTTTCCAGAAGCTTCTGCAGTGTCACCAGATTTATTTGCATCCTTTTGCATCATTTTTTCACCAAGATCTTGATGATGATTGTAGAGTCTGACCACAGCACATCCCAAAGATTCTCAATGGGGTTCAGGTCTGGACTCTGTGGCGGCCAATCCATGTGTGAAAATGATGTCTGATGATCCCTGAACCATCTTTCTCAATCTGAGCCCGATAAATTCTGGCACAGTCATCTTGGAATATGGCCGTGCCATCAGGAAAGAAATATCCATTGATGGAATAACCTGGTCATTCAGTATATTCAGGTATCAGCTGACCTCATTATCTGAGCTCATACTGTTGCTGAACCTGGACCTGAGCAACTGCAGCAACCCCAGATCATCACACTGCCCCCACAGGCTCATACAGTAGGCACTAGGCATGATGCTGCATCACTTCATCTGCCTTTCCTGCCACATTTCTTCCTGGAAGATGATGGTCCACTATCCTTCCAGTTTTTCATAATGCGTTGGACTGTTCTGAACCCAGTTTTAGTAGTTTCTGCATCTCCTTAGATGTTTTCACCCTTTTGATGCCAATGATTTGACCCTTCTCAGACAGACTAATATCTTTTCCAAGACCACGAATGTGTCTTTCCACATGGTTGTTTAGGAAATGAGAAGCAAGTCATTGCACCAGTTGGGGTTAAATAACTTGTTGCCAGCTGAAAGATAATCGCCCATGCAGTAATTATCCAATAGGAGGCTCGTACCTATTTGCTTAGTTAAATCCATGTGGAGACTTTTCTTTTGGCCAGGCAGTATATATATATATATATATATATATATATATATATATATATATATATATATATATATATATATATATATATATATATATATATATATATATATATATCAGTCATCAGTCAGTCATATTTATATATATATATATATATATATATATATATATATATATATATATTTTTTGTGTCTGTGTGTGTGTGCATATAAAATCTATACACTCAGAAAATGAAAGTTACACCTGATGAACTGAAGGGATGAGCTGAAAGCAAATTTTCCCATAATAGACTCATGTTTCCACAACTAAAGACAGCTTTGTTAGGTGAAGAGCTGTTGAAGGAGAGCCGAGGATCATCATCGCTGCAGTGACAACTTTACACCTGGTGCTTTATAAAACCTTAACCAGACACAGCTGGAATGAACAAACAAACTGCTGCTACTGATGAACATGACCCAACAGACTTTTTATCTCCATAGACTTCATCTTCTCCTCCCACGACATCATAACTGAATTACCAGCTCAATGTGCCCACTAACGAGTAATGGCAGCATGTCCTTAGTTTATTACTTTAAGGTTCCAAGACCACACATGTAGGGTGACCAAAATATTTCTTTTACTCACCAATATTATCTGGTTCATTTGATGAAATGTAATTCTGAACCAACTGTTCATTCCTTCATTATATTGAGAGCTAAATGGATGGGTTTTGTTTTGTTCATTTATTTATTTATTCATTTTTTGCAATCACCCATACTTGTATGTAGATGACACCCTTGTGGGTTGTGACAAGCTCGAATTATAATTTTAGCTGTTCAAAGACACCTTTAAGCTTTTCCTCTTAAATGTTACATGTATGAGCTTCAATTAGTTAAAAAACTAACTTGCAAGTGTTCATTTACATAAATGCTAATTAGACAAAATTTTGTTCAGTAAACAATTAAATGCTGTCTGTATTTGGGTTTTTAAAACTGGGTTTGAAGGCTGTGCAATTAATCAAAATTTAGTTGTCATTTAAATTTTCATGTCAAACAATCTCCAAACTCATAATAGAGTTGAAACAATTCATGTGCCATTTTTCAATACACAATTTCTGAAAGAAAAGTGCATGCGTAATACATTCCTTTTGCCATGGCCCTGCTACAACCTACATTCACGACTGGCATGATAACTGAAAACCGATTCCTCAGGGCAATCGATAGTAAATAGATCATTTTCCGGGAATCAAGTCCCATTTTGAGACCCGATTCCCGTTATCGATGCTTTAGTGTCACTTTCGCAATTTCTGTTGGTGAATTCTCAACTAAAGATGGAGCAGAGGAAGTGGTCGAGGGCATGGGTTCACTTATCAGAGAAAGATGGAAAAAAAGGCTGTATGCAACCACTGTGACGTTGTGGATCCTGTAAGGGGGGTAATACAACCAATATGTTAAAACAT
The DNA here is from genome assembly GCA_023101725.1 of Atherinomorus stipes. Taxonomy (NCBI): domain Eukaryota; kingdom Metazoa; phylum Chordata; class Actinopteri; order Atheriniformes; family Atherinidae; genus Atherinomorus; species Atherinomorus stipes. Next base: position 85,456 of record JALJCO010012900.1, on the reverse strand, counting down.
TTGGAGCAAGTTGACAACCTCAATGTCCGAGACGCCTGCCGTGTCTTCGAGATGTGGACACAAGGTGAGCGACAGTCCAAACATCCCCCTTCGGCTTCCAGCAGTGTTGCAGGTGGTGTTGATCAGGCGACGTGCTTTCATTTTCAGGTTGGTTAGTTATTTACTAGCTATTGTTTGCTGAATGATTTTCATAGCATTTACCAGCAGGTAGAGCAGATAGCTCTATCGTTAGCTCGGTTAGCTAATGTTCGCCTAGTTAGCTTTCTCCGTAGTTATCTTCGGTACTCTATTAGCGTAAGCCTTTTTGTGTGTGTCGGAAAATACAGCGTTATCTTGTACACCACTCCAGTTGCAGCTGACGTTATTGATGGAAGTTAACGTCTGTGCCTACAAGATCCGAAATGAACAATCGTTTAAAACGTGATAAAACAAAGTTTTATCAGGACAGACCAAGTGAACGAAATGATGTCCCAACAGAGAAAAATGTGATAAAAATATAACGGTATGGTTGATAGAGAGAAAAGCAGAGTGAAGTTACTCAAACAACAACAATTGTGCTAGCTTTTGTAGCTACATTAGCAGCTTGTCACCGTTTGTCTCCATTGTTAATGGTACTCTTTCACAAAAGATAATAAGTTACACAAGCAGCAACTCTTACCAACTGCACATCTTCACTGAATAAATATAATCGACTGGGCCTTGGCCGATTAGTCCACTGTTACAGCACTGAAAACTGCTGAATTTCTGCTGAAGCAGCTATGCACAGCGCATTTTTTTCCCCCTCGTCTTCATCATCCTCCTCTCTGACAAAGTGAGTCATTAATCCCAGGTAATCAGCTGATTTCAGGTGGCGCTAAAGAGGCAAGTTTAGTAGCTAGCAGCCTCTGTGGATTACGTCATCTCCAGAGAAAAAACAAAATCACGTACTGTGGAGAGCACACTTGTGTGGCCGTTACTGGTGAGAAGAGAGAGCCCGCACTCAAAGACAAAACCACTTTTACTCTCCGGAGTTTCTGGCACATTTTAACTGAGGTCCTATTCCAATACACGTTTTAACATGAAAAAGTGGGATTTCCGGGTGATGACTTCTTTAAGTTCCAGATACAGCTGCTGTTTTTTCTCCAGATATTTCTGATGATTTTCTCCCATTTTTCTGTGAGATTCTTATCTGCTAATACTCAAACATACAGCACAATAAATAAAAGTAAGCTTTTGTTACAACCCATAGCCTACATGATCTGATCTTTTTTTCTTTTTTATACACAACAACCTATCAGGCATTGATAAGATGATCGATTAGGAATCAAATTGATAAGCAGCATCAATAATGGCAGTAGGGGCATTCGGACAAAGAGTTCCTTTGTTCCTATAAGTTCCTATTACTACGCCTTCTGAGTTTAGTTATAGGAACCACCCTTCGCCTTCAGTGTGCCTTCGCACATGAGGGAGGACGTTGACCATGTGTGACGCAATCGTTTTGACAGTGACAAATTTATGCCCCAGCAGATCTAAAACAAAACTGAGGTTTCTCGTCTCTTTTATTCAAAGCTATTATAAAAGCTAACTTACCAGCTTTCCCTCCCTTTCCCTTGTCTCGTTTACCTTTTGTTGAAGTGCGCCCAGAACTTTAGTGGCCGATCTGTCCACTAAAGTGTCTGGGCAGCAGCTGCAGATTCTACACTTTGCAGCTGTGTTTAGTCATTAAATTAATATGAAAATAATTGCTTTTGGACATTTCAAAATATTTATCAATTCCGGGCGTGCACCATTGTGATCGATTTAATAATGAATTGGTACACTCCAATTGTAATAGTTGTTGTTATTACGATCTCGGTAAACAGGTAAACAGCTGTGAGACTTTTTAAATATGGCGAGGCTGGAAGAAGCAGAGCTCACGTAAGGGGCGCGGCTTGCCGGTTCTACCAATCACCAAACACCTATGTATTTCAGTTCCTATGGAACCCCCAAAAGACCCTGCCTCGGAGAAGGAGCTAAAAAGGTTATAGAAACTGTGGTCCGAGGTCCCTAGTTCCTATATGTCCGAACGCGTAAATAAAAAAGGCCTGGTTCCTGAAAAGGTTATAGGAACTCCAAAAGGTTCCTACAGTCCGAAAGCGCCTATTGACATCAATAATTTATCAATTATCATCCCTATTCAGGATGCTGAAGAGCAAAGGAGGTGTGTTGTGTTTTGTGCAAATTATTAATAACAAAATGTTTTTGGACAGAGAGAAATGCTGAATAAATGCATTGTTTAAAGCAACCCTTCGAGATCCTGCATTTTAGAAAGCACAGCAAGATTCTTTGAATATAAACAGTCCCGACTCACTCCTAAGACCAAACCCCCACTCCCTCTGCCTCCCAATGCAGAAGCAAAGGTCTGACAGGCAGGTACATCCGCCAAGGACGTTTGAATAATCGTGACAATATTGACCAAAATAATCGTGATAATGATTTTTTTCCATAATCGAGCAGCCTTATGTCACATCATGGCAGAAATAAAAAACTAAATTATTTTAAAAAAAGGAGAAAAAAATCTGCTAAAGAGTCTAAACACTAATAAGAATACAATTGTGTTTCACGCCCTTGACTGCAAGGCAAAATCTGATTTCCATCATCTTCAACAATCTTGAAGTGCCTGCCATGGTCCCTCTGCATCTTAACATGCATAGGCCAAATAATTGTTACCATGTGGATTATGGCAAGGCAAGGTAAACCTTATTTATCTGTATCAACAAGGTGGGCTTACTCCCTGGAATAGCCAACTAATTCTGCTGGCACTGTAAAACAGAGAGTAAATTTTTCCAAAATTCTGGGTGGATTACAATGTTAAAAATAAGGATGTTAAAAAAAAAATGGAAATAATTGTTTCCATTATTACAAATGGATCAAAGTAAATATTTATAAACATATTTCTGACAAAATGGTCTTTTATTGCACTATTACCTAAAAATAATCTATGTTTTACAGTACTTTTGTCCTGTTTTTTTAGAGTATGCTAAACAAGGAGAAAAAAATTCCATTTTAAATATCACTACAGTTTATAAAACGTGCAGCAAGCAACTTATAGTGACTTTCAAAGGACAATTTATTGTTGAACTATTTGAAAGAGTCTTTTTTTTTCATGCTAGATTTGGAAGTTGTGCTGTTCAAATAATTTCTTTCTACACTAGACTTTTAAAAAATATCCATTTTGACAAGTATCCAAGGCAACCAAAGCTGCTAACCAAACTGATCAATGAAGTTCTCCAAACTAAAGTTAATTAACAAAATATACACAAAATTTTACTAAAATCCAAGAGAAGATTAAGATGATACAGGGCAGCAACCATGCAGGTAAAAGCAGCGGAAGTTTAAATTATTTCTCCAGACCATTCTGATGGGAAGCGTGCTTGCTGACAACATAGACCAACACAAATCACCAACAAAGGCATAAAAGAAATATGCACTGACATATACGGTAAACTGTATTATGTGCCTTCTTGTGTACCTTGCTTGTTTTCTGTGCACCAGTAGCTCTTTTGCTTCCTGCACATCATAATCGATCATTTCCACCTTTTTGTTTTTTCCACACCATGTACGCAACCTCATAGAGTACAAGCCCGTCTCTGCACATCAACATTCCAACATTTTACCAACTGCACACCAGAGAACAGAATTTGAATTTATTTTAAGCAAATCTGAAAAAAAAAGAAACATTGTTCAGCTGAAGCCAGTAATCCAACAGACTATTGAAACCTGCTCTGATGGTGAACATACTCTGCATGCTTGGAGGGCACATGCTAAGAAAGCCCTGTATAAGCCAGATGGAGATGAAATCAATGTCAAACAGACCAAAGAATCCATGTTGTGGAAAACATCCTGCCCTGCTCCAACAGTACCAAAAGAAATCCCAACCATCTGTTCTAAATGAGTACAGACAAGTTGCCCTAACATCTCACATCATGAAGTCTTTAAGAGACGGTTACTGGTTCACCTCAATAAGCAAGTAAACACCTTTCATTACCCATTAGAGTTTGCTTATCATCTATCTGCTTAGTAGTTTCTGAGCCTGAAAGGTTGCATGCTGGAGAAGGTGGTCAGCAGCACAGATGCATCACATGGGACTGTATTATCATCATTTCACTCCATGCTGTACACCTCGCACTCCCAATACTCTGATGTCTACAGCTGTGGGGTGTATTAGTGATGAACGTAAAGCCGAGTACAGGGAACTGCCCAAATAATTTTTGCGATGGTGTGACAATAATTACTTGAATATAAACACAAACATAAAAAAAGATGATAGTGGAATTTAGAAGGAACAGTAGTAATGAACGCACTATATACAACTATGGGGAGGAGGATGGAGGACGAAAAAAAATACCTGAAAGTTTAGATGAACAACGTACTAGACTGGAAAGGCAACACAAAAGCCACCTATAAGAAGGGATAGAGCAGACTCTACTTCTTCAGGAAGAATATATCCTTCAATATCTTTAAACAAATGTAGCCATCTGTTGGGTCAACAGCATCAAAACGAGAGATTTAAGGAAACCTAACAAATTGTGCCGGGAACAACTGTGGAGCCACTTGAGCTGATTGTGTCACATGTTACACTGGGGGGTGTGAGCTGATGTTCTTTTACTACTGGTTAAAAAGGAAGGCAGACCATTACCCAGAGTGATCAGTACAAAAATAATAATAAAGAAAATGGAGGTTTCTTACTTAAAAAAAATCAATCAATCTTAGAAAATGACATTTAAGAACCCTAAAACCAGTTCATCATAGTCCACACCAATTCATCCCCTGGTTGCCAAGAATCATTTGGAGGGAGGCATTTTCTTAGTTACATTCCTTTCTGGTTCAGTTTGTAGTCCGCACTGTAGACTCGCCCTCCAGTTTCCTGACCGTACCGTCAGACCCGGTGCCTGGCGCCTCTGATGCAGCTGTTGTCAACCAGACCGGTTCCTTCCTCATTCTGCTCTGCCACCCCAACTCTCTTCCATCATCCACACAGTCCTCCCACTCCTCCATTCATCTCCCTAGTCCAGACAACCAACTTCCACGTCCTGCAATTTCAACTATATTGCAGCCATGATCACATGGTTCTGTTTTTTTGCCTCAATACTTTGGCTCTCCCCCCTTTTCTGCCCGTCTCCCTAATCATCATCCATTCTCCATGCTTTCAGCTGTTTCCTTCTTTTCCCCGAGGCCTCATGTCTTGGTTTGTCTCCATTTCTTTTGTCTGCCACGCCTAATGCCCGCCACACACGAGAGCTTTCTGCTGAGCTAAAAGTCATTCGAGGCTGTTTGCTCAGCAGATAGCTTTCCTGTTTGCGCCTGATTTTTGGTGAGTTTTCTGCCTCACGAGGCCTTGAGGTGAAAATCAAACACATCTGATATTTTTTGCCTCACAAGGCGAAAACTCACCATGTGCGCTCAACTTGAGCTGTCTGCTGAGGGCAGAAGTTCTAGCGACCAATCAAAATGCGTCGGCAGATCACATGATTTCAAGATGGAAGCTCGCGGCGACGTAGAGGATATATCGGTGGAAATACGACCAGACTATTGCTTATATGATGTTTCGTAGGACTTAAAAAACGTCCATTCAAATATCATCTCTGTCTAAGTTTCATTCATTTTTCTTACATGACTTCTTCTTCTTTCAAGTTTAATGGCAGTTGGTGAACTCACTGGTGCATTACTGCCACCAGCTGGTATGATTATACTCTAGTACAGTATGTCGCAGACGATTTACTTAACGAAAAGACAAAATAGCTCAAAATTAAATACGATAACACAATTCAGTCTCTAAAGATCCTCAAAACTTTTCTGCTTTCAGTCTTTGGATCTTTTGGCAAAATATCAATCAAGTCTTCTAACATGATGAAAGAGGGCTGCCATCTTCAAATCATGTGATCTGCGGACAAATTTTGATTGGTTGCTAGATCTTCTGCCCTCAGCAGACAGCTCGAGTTGAGCGTATACAGTGAGTTTCCGCCTCACGAGGCAAAAAGTATCAGACGTGTTTGATTTTCACCTCAAGGCGTTGTGAGGCAGAAAACTCACCAAAAAATCCGGCGCACACATCGACTATCTGCTGAGCAAACGGCCTCGAATGACTTTTAGTCCAGCAGAAAGCTGTAGTGTGCGGCAGGCATAGCGGGGTTCCTGGGGTGCCACCAGCCAATCAGCTGTGGGGAGGCTTTTGTGCCACCTGCTGCCAATTTACCAATTAGACCTTCCCAGGTAGCTTAAAACAGTAAGAAACAGTCGGTTAAAACTCAGCACACAGAATAAAAGAACACAGTCCCAAAGGACAGTCTAAAAACCTGTAAAACTGCAGCCTTGGCACACCTCCACCATCTGACAATTGCATGCAGAAGAATGCTGCTGAAAATAATGGAGAATTCTCCATATCCTACACAACACAGCAGGGGAACAACAGAGTAGGTTTTGTGAGATGCCTTTTTATATGCTGCAAGACAGAAAGGTACAGAAGGTCAGTCCTGCCAGCAGCCATAACCCTCTAAAAATACTTGACTATGAATGAATTATTAATTATTTCTCATAAAAAACACAAACAAAAAGCCCAACCATATCAATTCAGAATAAATAGCACCAGACAAAGAAAACATGGCAAGGAAAATCAAGGATTATTTATTTTAAATAAATTAGTAGATAATTTATACTTTTACTCAAAACTGCTGACCTATATGGGAACCACAGCTGGTTCCAAAGGACCATGTGCTGCAGTCTCTACTAGGCTGCACATGAACACATAATAAAATCCCTTTAGTAAGAGAACAGTTCTCCATTTGCACATTCAACGTATTAAATTATGCAACATTAGCATGTCTGTCTACCTAATCTATGGTTTCATACCTAATCCTTCCCTTTAGATCCCAAGCAACTTGTAAAATAATCATAATGTTTCCTTGCTGCTAAAAGCTCTGCTATGTTTACCAGTTAATTTGCAACTTTGCCTTGCTGTTTGGTGATGGGCAGATTGAGAATTCTTAGTTGTTTTGTTAAATGAAGTGATGACACTTGTATAATTATCCAAAACATTGCATGGAAACAGATGCATAGAGGTGCATATTTCACAGTTGTGACAGGTGTTAATGCAAACATTCAGAAAACTGCAGGGAGCACATGGTCCTCAGCACAAAATGACACACAACAGCATGCAGCTCCGTCATCAGAACCAAGACAAAATGAGTGCAGGTTTAATATTCTCCTCCAGTTTCATTTGCTGAATTTAGATGACAGTTACATCTACACAATCTAATCCAGTATGTTTTATTTTCCGTCTCTTTCAAGGTTACATGCTGTTGATGGACATGTAGCAAGGACTGCATGTTTGACCTCTTCAGGATGGAACATAAAACCTCTTATTCACCGAGGTTCTGCATTATCTACAAGAATGTTGTTTATTTTATATTATACAGTTGAAGTGTACGGGATGAACAGAAAAAAAAGGAAAAGGAAAAGAAGTGTACTGTAGGAAGGACGAAGTTTATTGATGCGCCTGCTGATAATCCACTATTGTCATTACCATATGTACATGATCAAAACAAGTGTATTTATGATTTTATCATTAAATCACACATATTATTTGAATAATATGGGTATCAAACAGAGCTGTAACAGTGACCTAACTGAACTGTCACTAATTTGGGATACTTGTGTGCTGTCCCCATAGGGGATTATCACGCTTACCGGAAGTTCCCGGATTTTGACACTTCCTCTTCCGGGCCATGTTAACGACAGCCGTTCCTGCTCTGTTATACTGTTTAAATCGGATAAACTCCAAACATACTCAAGACTCAAATCGGGTCTGTACCTCCCCGTTTCCAGTGGATCAACTGGGGACTGCCAAGAAAGGAGACGTTTTCAGATGCTTGTGTGTTTTCAGCCGCACAAAGTTAGGCACGTTATCGAGCTGGCTAATGCTAACCTGCTAACACGACTGCGCAGTCTGCCGGCCAAAAACAAACGTGTGTCATTTTATTATAAAGTTCGGTCCTTCACCGCGGCGAATCGGTCGTTTTAATCCACTTCTTCCTTGGCATCACTTCAGTCTGGAATGAAAACTTGGCATTGGCGTTTATCCGATTTACAAAGTTTAACAGAGTAGTAGCTGGCGGACTACTGTTAGCAGGCTATCATTAGCCAGCTTGATGACGTGCCTAACTTTGTGCGGCTTAAAACACACAAGCATCTAAAAACGTCTCCTTTCTTGGCAGTCCCCAGTTGTTCCACTGGAAACGGGGAGGTACAGACCCGATTTTCAGATGTTTGTGTGTTTTAAGACGCACAATGTTAAGCACGTCAGTAAACGCTAGCTGGCTAATGCTAGCATGCTGTGAAGTGCCGGTGTTGTGCCCCACCGGCGACAAACAAACGTGTGTTTTATTATAAAGTTCGGCCCTTCACCGCGGCAAATCGATCGCTTTGATCCACTTCTTCCTTAGTATCATTTCAGTCTAGAATGAAAACTTAAGTATGTTTGGAGTTTATCCGATTTAAACAGTATAACAGAGCAGGAACGGCTGTCGTTAACATGGCCCGGAAGAGGAAGTGTCAAAATCCGGGAACTTCCGGTAAGCGTGATAATCCCCCATTGTTCAAGTTAATTATTTAAATTCTTTTAATATAACCAATTATTTACAAAGATTACTGATGCTAAAAGTCTATGTTTATTGAATAAATTGCTGTTGTAAACAGTTTTTTGAAGCTGAACTGTAAACACCAAAATGGAGTTAAAGAATTTCCTCACATTGATTCCTTTGTCCACATTCCAGCTTTAATTTTAAGGGTCAGGTTTTATGAAAAGTTTGGCCTTCCTCACTCAGGGTCTGTGGATTTACTCAACTTTAGCTCATGGAGTACGTTGAGGTTAATTCTGGATCGATAACCCCCATTTCAAGCCACTGTCACTTTAGCTTAGATGCTTGATTTGGAGTAAAACATCATGTGCTATGTGCATGACAGCTCTAAGCCAGCCCAAATCTTCATTTATGAGAGGATGCGAGAGCCATATCTTGAAGGGAAACACTGCATCTTTCTGTTCCCATTTCTACTGCTGAGTATCAGAAAATTAAAGCTATTTACCGGGCGATAAAAACACGCTGTGGTTTTTCCTGTAGAATATCTCGTATATTTCCCTTATCACTTCTGTGATAACCTTTTGACATCCCCCCAGGGATGTAGTTTTCTGTTTTCTTTACATAGTAGTGCAGAAAACATTACCAAAATCCAACTGCTTGGTCTCTTGTGAAGAAAACTTAAGACAGAATAACACCACTGTTTTTTTAAAAATATATATATATATTTACAGTATAGTCTTAACTTCATTTCGTGTTTTAATTCAGTTTATCGCCTTCAGTAAGACATGTTGCCCTCTGAGCAAAACATGTTGCTGTACACACATTTCTTAGAACATGAAAAGCTTCATTACAGATCTGCTTTGATAATTAAGATGTTTAGACATTTATAAAGAGCGAACGTATGTAGAAAGCTTTATGCGGCATGCAACCTTTAACTCACTCCTACAAACACCAGCTCAGCTCAGCCTGCTTAGAAGAGGATAATGTGAACCCAGTGACACACAATTACTTAGTTTTTCATGTGAAAAAAGGTCTAAAAATTTATGTGTGATTAATCTACAGCATAAAAGAATACTGTATGCAAGATAAAAGGCAGCTTTTACAATATAATTAGTGTCTGATGGACGTGGAATGTCTCCTGCTTGTTCTTCAGGTTCATGGTCCGTACAAGCACAAGAAATGTGCTCAGTAACTTGAGGGGTACTCTGAGATTGCTGTCCTCCTTCAAGGCCAGTCTCTATTCTTGCAATTTCAGAGAAGTTAAGTCTGAATCTGGAGGAAAATTCAATAGATTCTTTTTTTTGCCCGTGCCTTACCTTTCAAATAAGTTTAATCAAAATCTGTGCCAGTAGATTTCTGTCATAATTGCTCAGAAAGACAGACAAATGGTTCTGAAAACATACCTTTGCCCTGGTTCTGCTCTGGCAGGGAGCAAAAAGAAAAGCAAGCAGAAAGGTGAAGGACAACAGACAAATAGTTTGTTTCTGCGGTATTAAGAGCAACCACTACACATCCTACAATCCTGCCATCATTTTACTTGACTGCACTGAGCGTGATACTCCATTGATAATATTTTTTAGCAATATTGCACAGGGTTGAACTCCATCTCACTATATTTCTGCCTCATATCAGAAACAGCATCCACTAATATGCACGGGAGGCAGCAGAGATGAGAAGAATTGGTGACAAGTAAGAAGGAAATGAAAGATGTGACACTAGACGAGTTTCTGTAAATGAGTTACTGCAGAGGTGATTTTCCCAAATATTTTGTCTTGCTTCAAAAGCCACTGTACAAGACACTGTGTGAGATTATGCCATAATACTCTGTTATCAGGAGTGCAGACATACACCGTGGCTTATTTCCCTCTAGTAGAAAATCTCAGGTTGTGATCATGACTACATCTCACTGTCTTCAGTGCAGGCAACACCAGAGAAATGTTTTTATTAGAAATATTAAGCATTTCATTTTTTTGTTTGTTTGTTTGTTCGATTGATTGAGAAAAATCCTTTAAAAATGTCCTCCAATATCAAGCTAAATGGGAGTGTTTCATGGGAGCTGATAATGGGAACTTTATCCCCCTCCCCTAAACATCCTCCTGGGCATTTTTTATTTATTTTTTTGTAATATTTAGGGGTCCTAAAAGATCTGTAATTGTCAAAATGGTGTTCACTCATGTGAAGGTTACACTGTACACATAAAAGATGACTGGTAAAACAAAAAAAAGACGAGCTGTTTAATCTCCGTCTCAAACTTGCATCTCATGATTAAAGCTTTACACATAATAACGTCATCCCTCTCCTCTGGTTTTGCTGACCGGACAAGTTACATCAGCATACCTGAGGAGCAATCTTACATTAAACAAATGTTGATCAAAGGGTTTTTATTTTTCTTCTTCAGAAATGTTAACTGTGTTTATAGAAAGCAGAATATGAGTGAATACATGAGAAAATCTGCAGGAGCATGCCACAAAGAGAACTTGCAAATTTTATAAACTGCATTAGAAGTGCTACTACCTGGGCATGGAGACTTCTGATGTCCACAGCATGTCATACAGAGCAATATATCCCAAAAAATTGGGGTCATGTTGAAATTTAAATTCTCCAAAGAAAGTGTTAAACTTACATTACCTTATTCAAGCTGAATTTACCTCAGTTTGTTATAGATACTGCAGTCATTGAAAAAAGCCAAAGCTGTATAAAAATATTTTTTAAATTGGGACTGATTAATGGTTAATGCATGCTTCTTACCAGTATATGACTAATAGCACACACCCAAACTTTGATCTCAAAGCGTCTCATCCTTCTTCACCACTGTGTGAAGTGCAGGTGGCTCTATGCTGGGTAATGCTCTGGAGCTTTTGAACTTAGTAATGCAACGGATGCAAATAAATACTGTAGCAGAAAATCCCCTCATATGAGACAAAACTTAGCAAAACTTTTAACACTTTCCTGGTTTATTTCTCACATCAAGTTTATTATGTTCACACAGTATTGCAAGTTTTCTAAAGTTTTAGGTTTAAATATTGAATTTGGCACCATAATGCTAAAAATGCGTTAAACTGATTAAAGCTGTAATAAATGATCTGAAGATCAGTTGAGAAATTTGCAATAAAAAGCAACCTGCCCCCCCCCCCACACACACACACACACACACACACGCACACACATCCACTCTGTACTCGCTGATCCTTCCCACCGGGCAGCCCTGCAGCCCAGTAGCTGGAATAGATTTTTCTTTTTTTTCTTTTTTTTTTTTTTGCTCTTCACATATTGTGTAGATTGTATTATAGGATAATAACCACCATCTAAATGAGGTTGTTAATGATGATTAAACTTTCAAATGGTATACTGCAGCTTTAAGCCAGTTTTAAAGGTAGAGTCCGGAGTCCCGCTGTTTCTGTTTGTAAACACTATTCAAACTGAGAGCCCCTCCCCTCAGGTTAATGGCTGCAACACTCTTCAGCCTATTCAGCTTCAAGCCTCTCCTTCAAAGCTCAGAAACGGGTGACGGCCAAACCAATACTTACTTTGAGTGACTGGTCTCTGCTCCAATCATGAGCTCATCCCCAAACAGCGTCATGCCCTCAGCTCTGTCATTGGCTGGTGATATGTACAGAAATTTCTGCCCAGAAACATCCTGAACACACCAAAACAAAGGAAAAAAGCAAATTATAGACAGGGAGAAACAGCGTTGCAAATAAACTCACAACTACATGAGAGTAGAGGCCAAAAGCCACGGATTGAGACTGATTTCACTTGCACAAGTCTAGTGTTTATTTTCAGGGGGGAAACTCCAAACTCCACCACTAAAGTTCTTTGCGTATTTTATTGACATACTACTGTTTTTACAGAGGGAAGTTTGGAGATCTTAATTGATGACAATATAATTTAGAAAATGATGTTGTCAATAACCAAACAACCTCAATTTTGCCATGTTTTTGGGATAAAATGTTCTTTAAATCAAGCTGAAAAAGGATAAATAATAATAATAATAATAATAATAATGAAAAAACCTTCAGCGAAAGATTAGAAATGCAGACAGGAGCGTAACTGGAAAGTTTGGTGTGTGTAAGTGCTGCTGATGTGAAGATTTTTGGCCCAAAGTAAGAAAAAAAAAGTTTTGATAAAATGTTCCTCAAAGTTTTGGAATATATAATTCAACACACTTTTCATTTCATTTTTCTTATAAATAAAATATTGGTTAATCATATCTGGGCTGATATTGGGTCGATATCGGCCAGTATAATATAGTGCATCACTGTTTTAGATACATTTGTGCAGAACATCTGTGACACAACAAAGCCGACAGATGTAGAGATTTATTTCCTCATTCTGTTCTGCTGTGTTTCCAGTCGGTTTTAGGAAAAATGAAGGGATGACCAAATCTTTTACTAATTTTTGATGGCTGCATACCCTAGTCTCTATGAGTCTACAGAGCCATGTGCACATTGTTGTCAAAGGCAACATCATGTCCTGTTGCATCCTGAGCAGGGGGAGGGAGGACGGGTGTGTGCAGCTGACAACAGGGATGGGAACTCCGGTTCTCAAGGCCCTGCATGTTTTAGTAGTTTCCTTGCTTTAACATCAGATTCAAATCAAATTGCCAAGTTCTGCTCAAAGACCCATTCATTTCAGCCAGGTGTTTAAGCAGGGAAACATCTAAAACCCGGAGGAGATTGGCCCTCAAAAACTGGAGACAACATTTCATAATCAACCTGTCATGAAACCAGAATTTAGAAAACTGTTCTCACTTTGAGTTCTGTTCCTGCATCACTGGGGCAAATTAACCCGCTGATCGGTTCATTCAAATGCACAACATGTGCGATGACACACTGCTGTGCTGCGCACTGATCAGCTGTCACCATGCTCCTGTGACAGCTTCTGCGCCAATGCACTCGCAAGTATTTCATCAGCTGATCTGAGTGTGTCTTGTCTTCTCTTATAGATGATAAATACGGTCATCCTCCCCGAAAACATTTAAAACGTGTTTCATCTGGCATTTTGACAATAAAGTCCACAAGAAGTCAAACAGGAATTTTACGGAGCATGTCACATGACCAATACAAACCAATAGGGGATTATCACGCTTCCGTTTTCCTGTTTCCGGAACTTGAAACATTTAGCCGCTTCCTCTTCTGGGCCAGTTCAATGTCCCTGCTCTGTTCCACTTCGTAAATTGAATAAACGCCAACCCTACTTAAATTTTCATGGATTCCTGACTGAAGTGATACTGAGGAAGAAGTGGATCGAAGTGATTCGCCGAAGTGAAGGACCGAACTTTATAATAAAACAATGTAGCACGTTTGTTTGTAGCCGGCACTTCAATGATGCAGACTAGCATTAGCAGGCTAGCGTTTGCTGATGTGCCGAACTTTGTGCGTCTGAAAACACACAAGCATCTGAAAATCGGGTCTGTACCCCCCCGTTTCCAGTGGAACAACTGGGGACTGCCAAGAAAGGAGACACTTTCAGATGCTTGTGTGTTTTCAGACGCACAAAGTTAGGCACATCAGCAAACACTAGCTGGCTAATGCTAGCCTGCTAACACCATTGTGTAGTCTGTCAGCTACAAACAAACGTGCTACGTTGTGTTATTATAAAGTTCGGCCCTTCACCCCTTCATCACTTCAGTCGGGAATCCATGAAAACTTAAGTAAGGTTGGCGTTTATCCAATTTCCAAAGTGAAACAGAGCAGGGACATTGGATTCAGCTATTGTTGAAATGGCCCGGAAGAGGAAACGCCTAGATTCCGGAAAGTTCCGGAAAGTGTGATAATCCCCTATGACATTGACTAAAATAGAGAATAAAGATCCACCAGTGAGAATTTGTGCCTCGCATAAAATCATCTCTTTTAATGTTTAGTTGCTAATACATAAGGGAAAGACTTGTTGGTAGAGGAAACTTTTTTGCAGAGACGGACCTTATGATGCCAAACATGACAAAGTGCAGACAACCACAGCAGTGGTGCGCTTTGTGTAAAAAAAAAAAAGCTAACTTTTGGTGAATCTTGAAGACATTTGAGTGCACGTGAAGAAGAAAATATTGGAAAATAAACACCTAAAAAACTATCTTTTGTTCATGTTTTCTTTACATTAGTCTGAGAGGACATGTTAAGGACGGACAAAACAAACACAAAACTGATCAGGTGATGAAGAAATGGGGGTTTTGCCTTCAGTGTCTCGCCTTAAATAGCTGAAATTATTTGGTAAATAAAGCTGTTGACACACCTAAAAAACCTTGATCCTGAGGACTGAAGGCTCAGGGAGTCTTGAATTTTCCAACTGTGCACAACTGTATAACATTCATCCAAGAGCTGTCGGCTGCCTTTTATTTATTTATCTATTTATTTTTGACAGGAGTCTTATACTGAAAGTGACATAAATCCTGGTCTGGCTTACCAAAGCACTAAAGTGACATTTACTAACCATTTCCTCCCCCTCTGTTGCACACCCAATTTTGAGCCTTCCCAGAGGCAGTGAAATCTCATGTGTGAAAAATGGTGCTTTTTCTTTTATTAAATACTGGCTGGAAAATGGGGGCATTTGGGGGATGCAGTGTCTCACTCTCAATATTGGGATTGATTCACTTATTAAAGTTTGTGTTTTGAATTACTTCATTGTTAGACTCAACTTTTTCCTTTTAACATGCTGAAATGAATTCTCATTTGTGCCAGCAGTGCCACAGGGCTATATCTTGTCACTGTTTCAAAATGTGATGATCTCATACTAAGTAGTTTAATTTCTGTTTTTCAAAGTTTGCTGATCACATAATAACTACTGGCATACAAACAGGCAAATATTCCCATGACTGAAATAAAACGGGCTACAGGAGTCAAAGCAGCTTTCTGTTTGATGTCCATAAGCACCTAATCACAGAGCTACAGAGGCAGGGTATCTAGGCAACCAATACAAAGACAAAAAAAAAGGACAGACTGAATGAAAAAATATGTATTAAGGTTAATTGCACATAGCATGATTAGGTCAGAATCTGGCTTTTGCAGAATGTCAACCTTCTTTTAAAGATTTTTTTAAACCTAATATTACGTGTTAAAAAATTGCAACTGGAGTTTCATCGTTTGGATGAGAAAAGATGGCAGTAAAATATCGTCCTCAATGTAATGCCTCACTTCAGCCTACTGATTTGTAGTAAAAACATGGCAAGTTTTAGAAATAAAAAATTGGCCCTCCATCCCCCAAAATAATTGAAAAAATTATAGCCCCCCCCCCCCCCCCCCCCCAAAAAAAAAAAAAAAATTATGCATTTGCTATTATGATTTGATACATGTTTAAAAGTTTATCAGCTCAACTTAATTAAAATAAGTTTAGAAAATAATTTAACTTGGAATTAATTTAGAAATTGTAAATATTAGACTTTTTTGTCTGATTTTATTAATGCGAGATAAATTTTATGAATGAAGTATGATGGTACTAGGAGAGATGCTTGCTCATATTCCTGCAGTTCTTCAATCGGTCCATTTTAGGAGAAGTCACTGTTCTCTGATGAGAGCTGTAAAACAATTGAGTTTCACATTTCATTGTAAAAGTAGAAGAAGACAATAGTTCAACCAAGTTCAGACATATTCAACACAAACTGGCACATGTCCATAACAGGACCCACTCTGTTACATTAACATGCTAGATTACCAGGTCAGTTAACATATCCAGATTTTTTTTTAGTCAATTTGAAAGCTTGTCCTTATCATTACACAACGGCACTTCTCAAGCAGTACTGCTAAGTGTCAAGGATTGAAATTCAGTGGGCATCACAGCACCACACTCTGCATTCTTCATTTGTCTTTTTTACCGTTAAGAGGCATCCCTTCATCTGACTTTACCATCCTCAGAATTTCTCCACACAACAGTATATCTTTTTTTCCATGCTCCCATGCAAATCAGTGTTGCATATTCCAGACATGTGACCCAGTGCAGAGAAAAGAATATACAGAACAGAGGTGTTTTTTGTAGATATGTCCAAGGCTGCACCTGACAAATGGCAGTCATTTGCCTCAGGACATGATCACTCTCAAATGCAGTTCAGAAAATTCATAGCTGGAAATAGTGGGAGTATGGAAAGAGTACAATTAGTCTATCAGGTATTCTGCATGAGAGCAAGCTATTTCAATTGGACCCGGGGTCATTTCAATGCTATGTTCTCTGCAACACATAAACATTCATACTGCACTTAAAATTCTGATCTTAGAAAAAAAAAAAAAAAATGTTTGCAGAAATACAAAAAATAATAAATTTTATAATTTAAACTAAAAAAAAAAAAATAAAAAAAGGTGTCAAAAATTGGCCAGAAATCAAGTAACTATTTTTCCTTATTTCTAGGGTAGAAATACAGCAATTCTGATACATTTGAAGTCTGTAGTTCTTTATGGACCAGTTTGAGTTAATCATAATAAGCATGGAATTCAGTTCCCAAACAGATGACATTGCATCTTTCTTTAGAATTTAGTGTCACAATTCTTTCTTGGTTTATCCACAATGGTGATCCTTCCTGCCCAGATACAGCCTGGCAAAGCAAACCTTAACACTACCATCAAAACGTCTCACAGAGCTTGCTCTGCTGGAATAGTGTTTTTCTCTTTTCAAATACCTGAGCCTTTTCATTCAATCCCAAAAGTGCTACTTTGGTCTGATCCGTAAACAAACAAACAAAAAAACATACATTTTGGCTTAAGCAGATTATTTAGAAAAGGTTCAGAAAATTCAAGCTTTATCAAATGGAGGAAGTTTTTCGTGCCAGCATCTGTATGTGACAGAGAAAGAAAGAAAGAAATAGTTTTTGTTAGCACTAATGATTATGCAGTCTATTCTTCACAAGAAGATTTTTTTTTTCATACATGCCACAGAAAAAACACATGTAAATACGCAAGTAAAAGTTTGAAAAACAGTTAGAGATGAAGTTGACAAGGAACAAATAAACATCTCTTTAAATAAACACAAGGTTAAGTCTGATCCTTTCAAGTGGCTATTTTCTCAGTTTTTTTTTTAGCCCATTGCCTTTTTCTGGGTAATAACAGTGCTGTCCTATGGTACTTTGCACACCAGGGCCACATTTTTCACACTGTATTGGCAGAGATGATTGCTTTACTCAGTAGGAGAATGAAGGGAAAATAAAAATGGGTAAAAAAAGGTAAGATTTATACACTTCTTTTTATTCCCAAATTCCATTTTTTTCTTTTATTGAATCCCCAAACTGTTAAATAATGTGAATTCAACACACTTGCAGAAAGAAGCAAATGAACTCATTCAGCTAAGGATAAAAAAAAAAAAAATCAATAATTGTAGTTCAAATTCATCTGGTCAAGTCACACCCTCAATAATTGTTGACATCATTTGAGTCAAAAGTCTTAAGATGAGAGGTTCTACTTGAAGTGGGTGGGCAGAGAATTTAAAATAGCATAAAGAAATTTTGAAAAAAGACATCAACTGGAGAAACCAGAGTTGCTTCTGACCCCGTCATGGCCACCACCCCCACTTTTATTCCTGCAAATACTTTCAAGACATCTGAGGTCATTTTTGGATGTGACAAGTCTGTAAGCTATCTGGCAGCTGTCAGTCTTGATGTAGCCGCTTGCAGAGGCCCCAGCTGGCCACCTCTCCTTTATTTATGGGATGAAATTGAGCCTCTTCCCACTCACCTGTTACCCCGCTCCCCTTGTTACTTGTCAATGTAATTGGATAGATCCAATGATGGAATTTGATGTATTATTTATTAGGTTGACTTAAAGATGACTTATTGAGTGGAGTTTGGCAAGCTTCCTAAGCCCAGCTGATCTAGGGTTCTTAATTTTCTCTTGGTCTTTCGGTTGGATTTGCACAAAGACAAAAGTCAAAATTACCCAGAAACAGCAGAAAGCAAATGCAATGAATGACAACGTTAAAGTCATCTGATAACTTTATTGTTGAGATTATGAGTACAAGAATATTAGTTTTTCCACACTGGCAGTGACTGCTGAGTGCAATATCTGGAAGCCCATACAATTAACATAGAGCTGGATCTAGCCTCTGGCCTCAGAATAAGTAGAAGGCAATTATAAAAACCAGAGCCCTGTGAGAGCACAGAAAATGACAAAGCAATCTTCCCAATGATATTGAAGTGGGACAAACACTGGAGACATTTAAATTAAATTATTGAAAAATGGGCATCACACAGGGACTTGTACAGCATTATTATCACAGCATGAGGGTAATTTTAGAAATATATCTATCCGTGTCTGACTTTGCAGCATTTTATCTCTAAAATAAAACAAACAAATTTATCAACAGTATGTATATATATATATATATATATATATATATATATACATATATATATATACAGTATATAGATAGATATAGATATACATTAGGACTGAAACAACTAATCGAATTATTCATATTTTTCGATTATTAAAAAAATGATCGATTAATATTTTAGTAATATTTTAGCTTTGTTTACCTTTTTAAAGTCCCACTTCACACATTGCTTCCGGTCTGTATAAACTGCTCCGGTTAGGATAGACAAGCGCACCTAGTTGGAGAGGGACCCAACTGCAGTCACGAGATGTCGCCTTCCAATAGGGGATTATCACGCTTCGTGTTCCTGTTTCCGGAACTTGTCGCATTTAAGCGTTTCCCTTTTCTGAGCCAGTTCAACAACAGCTGAATCCAATGTCACTGCTCTGTTCCACTTTGTAAATCGAATAAACAACACCACCCTACTTAAATTTTCATGGATTCCCGACTGAAGCAATGCTAAGGAATTAGTGGATCAAAGCAATTCGCCAGGGTGAAGGCCTGAACTTTATAATAAAACAAGGTAGCACGTGTATTTGTAGCCGGCACGTCAATGATGCAACTACATCAGGGGTCCCCAATTAGCGGCCCGCGAGAGCAAAATGTCCGGCCCGCGCAGACCCAGTGAGACAATGTGATCAACTTTAAAAAGGTGAAATAAAGCATGTTTGGTTCTTTTTCAGTGTACATAGGTACATAGGCAGGTTACCCCCCCCCCCTCTCCTACCAGACCTGGTGGGGGAGAGACTGTGCATGTTTCTCTCAGGGTTTCTCTGCTAACCCCCCCCCCCAGCGTCCCCACATGAGGCTCCAGCCTCGCGGACAGAGCTCGCGTCAGAAAACACATTGACCACTTCAAAATCAGACACTAATATCAGTGTTTTTAAACTCTACCAGGGACAAAGATGTTGTTAGGCCTGTTTTAGAGGAACTGGAGTCCCTGAAACATTCTTAACTCCCCCAAAATATCGTAGATTTAATAGATTTCAATATTGGCTTTGTAACGAAGCTCACATGTACTTTTAATAGGTTTATCCTTGTTGAGCTGATGATTATCACGTTATTTCCCAGCTGTCTTGAACGCAGCACAACTCTGAGATGCGTCTTAGGTTTCATTTCTCCTGTTCGTGGTCGCCGGCCGGTTTAAATTGTCTTCTCTGGTATAAGAACCAACAGCAGTTTATGGAGGTCTTTAGGTCTATTTTAGTTTAATTAGTGAGATGGAGGAGGAAGCAGTCGCTCCTCGAGGAGCAGCCGGAGTTTTTCCTCCTGCAGAGAATACACATCGCGATAGTACCTTCAAATGGATCAGCTGTAGGTGTTTAATCCAGCATGTTATCTGAAATGTGAACTTTAAGGATATTTAACGCACCTCCACTGCATGAAATGGTTTCATTAGGACTTTAAACAAAAATTTACCTTTCTTTTGTCATCAGTGTTTTTTTTTAAATCACCACATTTCAGTCATTTATTGATGATTATTCTTGATTATTCTGTGATGAAGTTCAGAAATGTAACATGCCTTCACAGCATTCAGCAGTCACATGATGATTAATATGATTATATCATGTGCCATATAAACACTGATGCTGTTAGTGTCATGAAGCAGAGCTGATTTTAAGGTTGTCAGTGAGTCTAGCCTGGATGGAAGATAAAAGTATTTAAGTATTATAGCTACTATTACATAATATACACTTTACATTTTATTAATCATACAATACATGTAATATACCTATTACAAAGCCGTGTCACAGGAGTTACCGCTGGTATTAATACCCCCCCCCCCCCTCAGGGAAAATTGACTGAGGACCCCTGAGCTACATTATAGCTGGCGTTAGCAGCCTAGCGTTAGCAGGCTAGCATTTGCTGACGTGTCTAACTTTGTGCGTCTGAAAACACACAAGCATCTGAAAATCGGGTCTGCACCCTCCCATTTCCAATGGAACAACTGGGGACTGCCAAGAAAGGAAACGGCTCATAAAAGTCTCTGAACTTCATAATGGGCTCTATGCATGACTCCACTACTTCCTGAACTTAAGGTAGCTCCTTTGCTCCCTGTCTTTCATTACTGGACGAACTGATAAATCCAGGTGTGTCTGGCCAGTTACTGAGATCAGACACACCTGGACTAATCAGTTCATCCAGTAATGAAAGACAGGAAACAAAGGACCTTAAGTTCAGGAAGTAGTGGAGTCGTGCATACAGCCCATTAAACAAGGTAGCACATTTGTTTGTAGCCGGTGAGACACTACAGCTGGCGTTAGCAGGCTAGTGTTGGCTGATGTGCTCAACTGTGCGTTTGAAAACACACAAGCATCTGGAAATCAGATCTTAGGCCTTTATCATCAATAAAGCATTCGAAAAAAAAACTAAAAAAAAACTGGCTTAGGCCATGACGTTCACTCAGTGGAGGTGACATGCAGCTGCTGCTATGTGAAGAGACAATGTCCTTGTCTGATACACAAAATCTGTGAAAATGCTCTCTTATAAGCGGTCTCCTTTCTTGGCAGTCCCCAGTTGATCCACTGGAAACGGGAGGGTACAGACCCGATTTTCACATGCTACACTAGCTGGCTAACGCTAGCCTGCTAATGCCAGCTGTCTGCATCATTGAAGTGTCGTCTACAGACAAATGTGTTTTATTATAAAGTTTGGCCCGATGAATCGCTTTGATCCACTAATTCCTTAGCATTGCTTCAGTCGGGAATCCATTAAAAATTTAAGTAGGGTTGGCGTTTATTGAATTTACGAAGTGGAACAGAGCAGTGACATTGGATTCAGCTACTGTTGAACTGGTCTGGAAGAGGAAACGCTTAAATGTGACAAGTTTCAGAAACAACAACACGGAAGCGTGATAATCCCCTATCTATGCCAGAAGTCTTTTTCTTCATGTAACTTACTAAAATTTAACCCTACCCCTGACCCTTCTCCTAAACCTAACCACCCGACTACACCAAATGCATTTGCTTGCAAGCCACAGATAGATACTCTTAGTGGTGTTTAACTAACTTCCGCTGGAGACTTCCTGTATGGATTGGATACATGGCGGCGTCCTTATCGGCTATTTTAACTGCAGTTAGGTACTCTTGCCTAGTTGCATATATCACGTGTGCTACGTGCGTCATGTGCCCAGCGTTAGCAGCTTCTCGGGTTGAGAGTTCAGGTTGCTGCAGATGAAGAATTTCAGCCAACTAACTACTGTAATTAACACACATACACAGCACAATACTCACAAAGACTTAAGTTTTCCGAGGCTCACGTGTGTAGAAAACATTTGGCACACACAAGTTGTTTCCTTACTGGTTTCTCTGATAACTCGCTCACAACATTGTCGGAGAAAAAACAACAAAGATCCTCGTTAAGATGCGAGCACTCACTTGCTCACAGAACTGAGCATATGTTTAAACAAAAAGCTTTTTAAGAAGAAGATGTCACACTGATAAGATCCGAAATCCAGACATTTTAACTGTTTTTTTCAGCGTGAAATAACTTACTTTTAGTGCCTATCAACTTAATTATTCCCTTTTTTAAATGTAAATAATTCACACCATGAACTAATTATCTGTTTTACTAAAAGGCATAACAGTACTGTAGTCGTAGGCACTTTGTTTTTTTTTGTTTTTTTAATTACATGACGTTTATTTCACTGCTTTAACTGTTCAATACAGTTTTGATCAATTTGTTTCGTTATGTTTTCACCCTTTTGGCATGAATGTTTAAAATCAGCAAATATTAATGCAGTATGAACAGTAATGTTTAATGTAGACACAGAATCATCTTACAAATGTGATTATATGCGTCAAAGCATTAATTCAAGGCTAAGGCAAACTTCTGAGATATATTGTGTATTGTGACATGGCATAAAAACATTATATATTGCTCAAATTCAATATTGCCCATGCCTACTTCCGGTCTGTAGGCTATAAACTATTTCCGGACACTCCCTACCAGTGGGTGGCAGTAGGGACCACCCACTGGTAGGGTGAAGACCACAGTCTTTGGTGCCAATTTGGACTCATTATTACTCCACTGCATCTCAGTCACATCTTTAAAAACATAGGGCGCATTCACAAAGCTTTTTTGATTCGTATCAGAGTCCGTTTGTTTGGAAAGTCCGCTTCGTTAGGGGAGTTGTGAATGCGCAAACTCGGTCCGCCTGCAAACGCAGGTCTCGGTCCGATTCAAGTGAACCAAAGGCAGGAAGTGGACTACAACTTGCATTGGCATTGTGGGTCAAACGTGGGTAAACGCTATGACAACAAACACACGTGTGGGACTGCAGTACTTATAAAGACGGCTCGTGGTCAGACGTGGAATTACGAGGAAGTAAAAGCTTTTATCGATGTTTGATCTGATGGAATCATATCCAGCTCCTCGTTCAAAAATAATGTCGCTTTGTGGAGGAAACAGAAGTTGTGAGAACCTTCTTGTACGTGCGTCTTCTCCTCGCCTACGTGAATCTGAAAGCAGCGCCACCTGAGACTCTCATTCTTGGCCCGCTTGGCTCGTTTGTCAGTAGTGCAACGTGAACGCGATCTCGGTCCGGAAGACCACCCCCACCCCCAACCGGACCGAGACCCCAAACGGACCGAGACTCGCAGACTATGCTTTCTGAATGCGCCCATAGAGCAATTCCAGGGGTAGATTCATCGACTTTTAAAATAATCGCTAGCTGCAGCTCTAATATATGTACATACTATATCTTTGGAAATATCTTTGGAATATCTTTAGAATACCATACAGTACCTTGTTGACCCTCCCATTCCTTCATGTGTTCAATCCTTATTCCTTGTGTCATTTCAGTATATCATACATAATTTATACACATAAATGTTAGGATTTCTTTGTATGTGTGCATTACTTGGGTTGTTGCTGACATCTGGTAAAAAAAAAAAAAGAAAGAAAATTCATATCAATAGCTCTAGTAGAAATATATCTTCTGAGAAAAATGTTGATGTGTTCAAAACTTTTTTCCCAGCTTTATATTAAATATACTTGAAAACCTGCTTTGACAGAAACACTAATAGTAACTAAAGCACAGTTCTGGCTCCTACATGGCTGGCATCAACATGGAGCTTTAATGGCTCATCAAATTGTGGAGCGAGCAACACAGGAGCCAAACAGAGAAGGGTTTCAACTTTGGCAAAAGCTTGCTGACATAATTTGGACCAAATGAATTTAGATTTGGACTTTAGCATGTCAGTTTGTGGTGCGACAACACTCGAAAAGTTGTGACAGAAACAACAATAGTAACCCACGAGACCCAACAATCTCATAAGTTCCTTTTTGGTGGATGGTGCAGGGATCTGAGAAACTGCTGTAACTTTGGCCATTACAAGCTTAACTTACCCTGCCCAGCCATCTTACCTAGATGTGAAACTGTGGCCGTAGCAATTTAGCTACATTTAGCTACATTTAGCCAGGTTTACAGGTCCCAAGTGTCACTGTACACAATAACATTGTCAGCACAAGCTTTCAGACCATTAACAACTCAATTTATCAAACGTTGAAATGTTGCAAAAGCGTTTCTTTAACCAAAACCCATGACAGTGTATGAGAAGAACCTTGAAGGTGTAATTGATGCTGAGATTTCCTGAGCTTTCTGGGTCAAAGGAACCTGCCAATACCTTTTAAGAAGGTCCAGATTACTTACATCGTCGATCCGAGGCAATAGAAATGAGTCAGATTTTATAACCACATTCCATTGACTTTGTGGAGCTTTGTACACATTTGTGCTGGCTTGTCTGGTTTCTATCAAGCACAGTGATGCCCAGCTGGAAGCACAGGAAAAAGCAAGGTTATTATCAAGCATGTACTTCACTTCTTTGTCAATGACCTGCTTCTCACTAGAGGCATTAAAAAAGCTCTGTGAATGGGTTTTGATTCCCCCACATCTATGTCATGTGTAATCAAATTGGTCTTACAGGGTGTTTCACCAACAAAATTTGATAATCTCTAATCAACTCTGCTAACTGTACAGCCTTTTCACTTGGCAAATGATCAAGTAACAAATTCAAATTTAACAAAGTTTCCAAATTCTTCAAACAACTATAAAGCACAACATCATCCAGCGTTACCAATTCCCACCCCCATCCAAAGCCAACAGAGGCATGCCACAGGCAGCCATAACAGAGCTGCCAACAGAATGATCAGACTGACACTGCAAAGACTCCCTAATAAAATAGGATTTTAGAAGGTCCATATGGCAAAGCTGCTGACTCTCCTTCCTATCAGGCATCACAATCAAAGTTGAGGTCTGAAAACCATTTCACTACAGTGTAGGGACCATGAGCCTGAAATGGCAACCCTACAACTGGTAACTAAGTTAGAACTTGATCCCCCTCGCTGAACTGCCACTTGGAATGTCTGTCATAAGATCTTCATTTTTCTTTGTGCTTCCATTAACCTCTGCGTAGTCAAACGTCCAGCAATGCAGAGGTCATGGTGAAAAACATTGACACAACTGACCGTACAACTCTGTACAATAGGAGTGCAACAACGACTTCAGGGCCATGACAATGGCTAAGTTAGACGCTCCTAGTGAATGTTATGATTTCAAACATTCAGGTGAAAACTGATTTTCACCTACCTGAGTCGTTAACCATCTCCCAGCCGGAAATAGTTACTAATCAGAGGGCGGATGCGTCCTTTGATGGGTTAACTGTTTGACCGAGTGGAGCCCAATCAAGAGGAGAAGAGTTCAGCATCTGGGTATTTTCTGCAGGATGAGGTTCTGGTAAGTACTTGTTGGAGACAATGTGAAGAAAAGAGTCATTTTAATTTGAGGGCATCCCCACCTAAATCAAACCAACTCAAACCAGCTCTTGCCAATAAGCACCCACTCCCTAAATTGGTATAAAAAACAAACCAGGTAAATTTACTGCAGACAGCTCACATAAAGACAAAGGCAATCAGGTAATTATGATCCATTCTTAGCTCAAAAATGTTCATTATGTCTACTTACAATTTGTTTCGTATTCTTTGTTTAGACATCAATAGTAAAAACATGTTTTATTTACCTTGACAGTTTCTGCAATCAGCTGTTGCCTTCATTGCTGAAACTGTCAAGGTAAAGAAAACATTATTTTCACTATTGATGTCTAATAAAAAACTACTATATGACCCATTCTTGATTGAAATTTTCCACAATCATTTTCAAGCTGCTGGTCATCTGGGTTTGTGCCAATCAGTACATTCATAGCTGTCAGAGACTGTTTACTCAACAAAAAAAAAAAAAAGATTCATATTTTTACATCCATTAGTTTAGAGCTATTGTTTTTTTGTTTTTTGTTTTTTTTAATTATTATTTTATTTTTACCTCAGATCTAAAGATTCTCTCATCTTTATTCCACCAAAACAGGATGGGAGAATTGGTGGGTATCTGCAAATACTCAAAACAAGGTATATTTTCCTCCAGTAGGAACTGACTGGCTGCAAATGAAGTCTTGTGGAGGAGAGCATGACTAAGCTCCAGCCACGTGCAGAGGGGGCTCGAGCACCTGCCCCTTTACCCCTTGATGTCCAAAGTGCCCTTTTGTCTCCTTCATCTTTTTTTAAAAATTTTATTTAATTTTTGCGTGTCTTGTTGATTTAAAGTTTGTTGGTGATGCCAAAAACAATAAATACAAAGAAATAATAATTTAGATTACGGTAGTTAGGGTTGGTCACATGATCCAAACGTCACTGCCCTGACGTGCCTACCTCGACGTGCCCAGACAAGCCCTGCCCTGCACCTCGAGATGGTAGTGTAGGAACCACGAGGGAGGGAGGGAATTATCAGCTGATGCTTCGGTGAGTAGGTTTAGCAAAGTGCTGCTCTGTGTATTCTTGCAAGATAACTAACAAAGTGAAGTGAGCATTCTTTTTGTGCGTCCCCTGACTCCCTGGACACAAGATATCGCAACTAGTTAACCACATGCAGTGTGCTGAGCGAAAAAGTTTGTCAGGAGGCTCCTGTTTAGAAAAAAAAAAAAAAAAAAAGCCTATCCAAGATCCCTGAGCTAAAAGTGCCCAAGTCATTCTTGTTTGTTCCAAGTTGTCTCCTTCATGCATGTATCAGTAGGCCAATGCTAGAGTAAGAGTTCCTGTGTCACATTTTGTGACAATAAAGAAAGAGATTTGTATCATTTCACTGTCAAGTCAGTTTAAAGGTTGAATATGTAATACGGGCAGAACAGCGACATCACGTGTGTCTAGGTTGTAGTTGCAACGGCAGAAAAACAACTCCAGCCGCTGGGATGCCAGGCTCGCTGCCGATACGCAAGTGACCAACAGTCTGCAGCATGTCCAACAAGTAACGCAGAGGAGTTTATAACTGACAGCTAATGTTAGCCACGTTAGCAAACAAGCTAGCTACGTTAGCAAACAAGCTAGCTTACCAATCCAGGAGGAAAGTCCCCATTTCCGTGTTTTGACTCCGTGGAAAACGTTTATGTGGGTCCATTTAGTGAAGTCTTCACCTAAATTTACTCCAGGTTTTGCTCTTCTCAGGTCACTCCTCCTCAGAAACAGGTAACAATATCTCCAGGGCTCTGAAGCAGCTGCTTCACTCGTCATCTCCACGGTTTTCCCCTGTACCAGCCTGATTATGACCAAAATATTGTTTCCACACAGAGATCGTATTTGGCAACCTGCAATGGCGGTGTGTATTGGCTTATAGACGTAAATAAAATGCCATTATCGAACCCGTAAAAATTTATTTTATAATTATTTTTAGGCTGAATATAATTTTTCTGGGAAATGTTGTACTTTCATTCTGTCCCCCCCAAACGACCTGTCGAGGTTTTTATTTTTTTTTTAATATAGCTTTTAATAAAAATGTTCCATATTCAACCTTTAAGTGGGGCTTTTTCTTTTTAGAGGCAAATACGTCTTTATTAAGTAATTAAAATAAAAATAAGCAGTACATGCATATATTCACATACGTCTGGACTATTACAGTACAAGGACAAATAATATGAAGAATTTGAATTAAGATGTTTTCAACTTTATTTAAACATAACATTTACACGCAATTTAAATCTAATTGTCCCTTACTGACATTTGCAAAGTGGATAATAAAACTATCAAACTAAAAAAAGTATAAATCACTTACATTAAAACATGTGATTTCTATGAGTAAACTCAGAATACCAAGAGCAGCCTTATATTTATAAAGCTCCTCTTGGCAAAGTAAATCTGTTCAACACAATAAAGCAGCCAGATCATCATTCTGCATGCCATGCTGGAAAGGACAAGTAAAATAAATAAACTGATGAATAGATAATAAATAAAAAATGAAAATAATAACAAAGGTGCCACAATTTTCCCATTTTTTCCTCTGATTTGATTAAAACTAAAAAGCTACAGGAGGAGAAACCACAGGTTAACAGTCCAGTGCTTAATGGTGATCTAATTAAACTAATGTATTATGTATGTCCTAAATTACACAGCTTGGACTGTTTTTTTTTTTTTTAATATATGCTGTACCTGCACCCTCCTTTATATACCTGTCCCCCATTAAGTTCCCCTTTTAGTTACAGATGATCAAATTGTTCTGCTTAGTTTAAACAGCCAGTCTTGACTGCAGCCTCACTCAGCAGGAGTCTCCTACAAACAATTATGTCAGATCGCTGTAAGCTATTTTAATGACAGCTTTCACCGAAACACAAGTAGCCACGATCTCCCCCGTGTTTTTTTAGGGTCTGCTCAGCTGCTCAGTAGAACCACCGCAGCTTCCTCACAAACCACCTCCACAATGTCTTCATCAGGTAAAACATGGACTACTTTTGCTTTGCCCTGCCTCCTAACAAAAATGGGAGGTTTGGACAAAGATGTGGTATGTTTTTGTTCCATGTTACATTCTTTATGAACATGAGTTGCTGCAATTAAACCGGTCACATTACAGTATGAGGTCAGATTCTGTTTGCTGTTTCAAATTTGTGCTCATGTGCCCCTTTGTAACACTGAGCACCTGCCCCTCCAGAGGTCTCTGCACAGGCCTGCTAAGCTCCAACTTAGAAGCAAACTGATATTAATTTAGCCCAGTGTATTTTGTAAAGTTTGACAACCAGTTGTGAGATACATTGTGGGTGGTTTATGGAGGACAAAAATGGCAGAAAATGTTTAATGTCTTATTAGGTCCAATGATGTCTTGTTTAAAGATGTTGAGAGAAGCTTGGCTAATTAAGTTGGCTTTGAAGCAGTGTGTGACTGGCATGCACTGTGCATTGATGCATCTGCAAACCAGCTGACAAATATTCCATGCTTGAATGTCTCAATAATGAGAGAACATTGTTTTAAGCTGCGGCTGAGCATTTTAATTTACGTTAATGTGATGAACAGCAGCAATATGACACATCAGCACATGGATGCACAGTAACTGATTCACAGTTTCACCGCTTTTGCACTTCAGTCACATAATAAATTATGTCTGTAAAGGTCATGCTGCATTTTAATCTAAAAGACAGATGAACATGAATGGATTCAGATGCAGTGCAGTCTGTTGATCTGTGATCAACAGTAATATATGAAACTGAGACCTTTAGGAAGCAAGCAACTGTTAGTCTGTGTTGTATGTACAGAAAAGTGGGCGAGCCACTGTTACTTATTTATATGATTGTGTTTGGTGGATAGTTTTAATACCCTACTTTAGTATTATGAAAATTATTGCACTCCCATTGAAGTGTACAAGAGTCCAAAGCAGCATCTTGATCATGTGAGTATGAGGAAATGCTCACAGCAGAGGCTAAGAAAAGGTCACTTTGACAGAAAAGAATTAGAAAATGACAGAAATGTCAGGAGGCCTTTTTATTAAAATGCCAATATTTTACTATACCAGCGCAAACAGGTCATCAAGATAAGACCTTTATACAGTTTTTTCTTTTCTGTCAAATTCTGGCATTTTCTACTAGGGGAATCATACAGTCTCATTTCACTTTGGGAAGGGTAAACTGTGCCGCTTACACACCTCATTTCCATCTGTGGAGTGCATTTCAATTAATGCATAAACCCTTTACGCTCATTGCATGTGTCCTCTGGGAAGACAGAGTGCTGGTTACTTCAGACCTTCCCAATGGGAAGGGGTTGGGGGAAATTTTTTCGCAGTATCTGTAATTTAAACTGTCCGAATAACACTATATTGAAATTTACACACATGCATTTGGAGTCCTTCTCTCTCTCTCTCACATACACACAGACTGATTTAGGTTTGAGTTTAATACAATTTGTGGGTGCTGTACAAGTTGTTCTGTTTACCAAATGAGATATTCATACATTTTATTTCCTTGCAGGTACATGGTGAAATTGATGGAATATGTGTCAAATCACTTTCTGACATCTGCTCATATTCATCAGCCTCTAAGTTTCTTGCATTGGTTCCTTCATTAGAGAGGTGACACAAAACTCCATCCAGATTTGATATCCCCCCAGCACCTGAGCTAAATTGGATTTTAAATAAATGTCAGAGTGAGTTTTACATTAACATCGGAGAGCACAAATGCTAGTCAGCAATTGGGTCCGAGGCAGAGACGGCCAGTTTGTGTAAGATAATGTCACATTCGTTTTTTCCACCGTCATTTGCCTGGCCTGAAAATGGCATATATTATAAATATGACAGGTAAGGATTTTTTTTTTCTTTTTATTATCCATTGCTGGTAGGTGGCCTTTTTGTTTTCTTTTCTTTATTTATTTATTCCCTCACTTCTTACTTAATCATTGTTTAGGTTTCAGCATTTTTGCTAATTTACACGTTTCTTAAATTGTAAAAGAATAGCTAAAAATGGCTGAAAATGTTTATAATGTGTAACGTTATTGTTTAGATACCCTGTCAAATAACTTTAGCTCAGTTTTCTGTTAACTTGACACAAGAACATCTCACACAGGCAGAATAAAGTGAAACATGACTACGTTATCCCCAGCTTCAGTCCACAAGTCAGTGCGCGTTGACAAGAAACTGAAGAACACATACACTAATGTCTCTTAATTGCTTTTTATTTTTAAGTGTCTTTGTATTCAAATCATATTCTGCTAACTGTTCAGTCAATAAATGGATAAACTAAATAATGAATTAATATTCAATTACCAAACATGCTTTTAATCATGCTGCTTCCATCAAAAAAAGCAGAAAAGCTCCTGCTTCTTATCCAAATTTCCATCTATATAATATTGCCAGTGGGTTATTTTGAGAGAGAGCTCCATAGGTTGAAAGCTGAGGATGATGTCAGGCAAGTTATACAAGAAAAGGTGTCAAATGAAATTTTACCACATGTTCAAAAAGTGTCAGGCCCTGCCTTCCAGGACCAACAAACTGAAACTCAGCTTCTACCCATTGGCCATCAGAACCTTGAACGCTGCACCATAATCTACACCGTTGATTTTTCTTTTCATTAATTCATTCTCTATACCGCTGATCCAGTTCAGGGTCGCAGGGTTGCTGGAGCCTATCCCAGCTATTATCAGGTGAGAGGCAGGGTACACCCTGGACAGGTCGCCAGTCTGTCGCAGGGCTAACACAGAGAGACGGACAACCACACACACTCACATTTACAATTAGGGCGCATTCAGAAAGCATAGACCAGTAGACTCGGCCCGATTGTGGTGACATGCAGTGACAATAAAGTTACTCTATTCTATTCTATTCCTTAGTGTTGGCTGTGGGTATTGTTTTTGTTACTGTTTTTTTCTTTTTCTTTTTTTTTATATTAGGTCAATACTATGGTGGTATAATGTGAAGCCATCAAATCTGTTATTTATTTCATACCAAATTCAGGTCACAATTTTCCATTTTCTTTTTCTTTTTTTTTTGTTTTGCCTTTTCTTTGTTGAAATGTTGTGTGAATAGGACAAATTAAGGAGGGCTTTTCCACCACTAAAGCACATCGTTATGCATAGCAAAAAATATTTCTCACCATACAGGCTACAGTATGAAAATATGAACATGAATCTTCTTTTTGAAGGCAAGTAGGAGTTTGTGGGTGGCTGCTCTTTTTGTTCATCCTGCAGCATTTCTCACTGTGCTCAAGTGAGCAGCTAAACTCCAGCTGTGAATGACGACTCACTACTCTGTGTCTGATAGTGTCTTCAGACAGACGCAGTTCAGGTTCTGGTTCTGGCTCCACCTCTGTTTTAGTAGTTTTTGGTAAACCAGTCTGCTTTCACACCAGTTTAACTGCAACCAAATTGGGATGACTTTACTCTGTGGAAGCAAACACACAACTTAAAGATTTGGTCTTGAATGTCAATGGTTAAGTCCTCAGGCTCCAGTTTTAGCTACAGTTTCCCAAAATAAACAATATGTGGAAATAACTGAGTGAATTTATCTAGTGTAAGCTCAGCTGATTGCAGACGTTTGTTCTTCTTGTTGCCATGTATCTGTTTAGGGGTTAAAATAGGCCTAAATCACCTGGTGTGCCATTGTAGGTAGAAACAACCTTTAAGCTAATTTAAAATTGTGTTGTTGCTATATTACTTTTGAGACCTTGGAATAATTCTAAACTGGACCAGCGCAGAAGAAATGACAACACTGTACTTTTCTGGGAAAGAGTTCTTGCTGCTAGCTGATGTGCTTAGTTATGATTTGTATGTGTGGGTATGTGTGTATCTCCAGGAATCGGGTGTGGGGAGGACTTAGCCTGCTATTAACATCAGAAGTTCAATGACAGCATTGGCAGTGCACATAAAAAAAAAAAAAAATGCTGATTTTCATACGACAAATTGCAATTAACAGCAAATTCAAATTAATAAATTAAATGTATTTACCGTCCAGACCTAATATACAATATAGTATTTCTACAAATATTTATTATTATACAAGCAAATTCAAATAAAGCTGGAATATTGAGTAAAACATGAATGATGAAAAAATATTTTATTTCATTATATACATATCTTCGTCATTTCCCTCTGAGATAAAAAAAGAAGTGTTTTTCATCCCTGTAATGACCTAATATATTTCAACTTCAATATACTACAGAATATACTTACTCGGAGTCGTCACCACTCTCTCTACTCAAGAATATTTTTTTTTTAAATATTGGTATTGCATTGTGTATCAACATTTAATAAATATACAGTATATTAAGAAAAACATATTTTAAATCTTGTATAACAACTATACCCATCAGAGAGAGAAAAAAGGGAAAAAAGAGGGGATTTAAACCAAACAAAACAAAACATTAATATATATGTATACCCACATGTGTGTGTGTGTGGGTGTGTGGGGGGGGTGTGCGTGTGCGTGTGTGTGTGTGTTTACTGAATGATAAAAATATTGAAAACAAGAAGAAGAGGAGGGCGAAAGAGAGACAAACAAAAGATGAGAATAACAAAAAAGAAACAAACGGGGTAATACAACTAAAAAAGGATGTGGATTGGGATTGTCATGACTTTGCAGATGAGTTTTTTTGTTTGTTTTTTTCTTAAGGAATGGATGAATATAGAATTGAGGCAACCAGTTCTTCAAGACATATTTGATCTGTTAACAGGTTTTTCAAGTGAGTGATGTTCAAATGATTTCCTGCTTTCGAGTGTAGAGGATTTTCTTGGCGACAGCCAAGGCTGTAAACAGTTTAGTTTAAAGGTGATTGTATGATTGTGGATGACATGTCTCCTAAGATGCAGAGTCATGGGAATAGAGGGATGTGACAGCCTAAAATATGTGATACAGTATTGGATCTGTGACGTGTGCCTAAAATTGTTTAACCGGTGTATAGTGGCAAAATGCATGCATGTAGCTGTCAGTGCTGTGCTGTGCACAGGAAGTGTATTGATCTGATGTGGTGAAACCCCATTTTCTGTCATTTCTCTCTTTTGTAGTGACCTTGTACTGAATGAGTTGTGATTGTGGGATTTTACATTAAGTGAAAATATTTGAACATATTTGTGTTCTAACATTTATCTCAGTGGTAACAGAAAAGTTCTGTTCCCATCTGAATGTTGGAAGAAAAAATAATGATCTGTGATGCTAAGAAATGTGTAAATTTTTGATAATTTTTAAACATTGCTGGAAATCACTATGAGATATTTTATGATGACTACATGGTCTGTACTGGTGGTAGACAAATCATTGTGTTACGATGGAAGAGTGGATTTAAGCTGTAGAGACTTATGATCAGTGATGTTCAGTTTCTGGAGTAACTGTTGAATGTAAATTATTTTGTAGTACTAGATTATATGGAGATGTGTGATCTCTTTGTTTTCATGATATGAATTTTGATGGGTTTTTTTTTTTTTTATTGCAAAGTTGAGGGGACTCCAGATTGGTGAGCGAGTGGATGATGCAAAAGAGGTGCCTTTAATATGGAATGTTTCCCAACAAGCTGTCAGAGCTGAAGCTGTGGAGATATTGGGAAAAAAGGTATCATGTTTAACTATTAGACTGACAAATGGAATATCTTTGGGTTTTACATCCTTACATTGTGCCTGCTCTGTTTTTAATCAGTGTGAATCCAGATGTGATTGAAATTGGGTAGTTTGAAATTGGGTGTGTCTAGTCCTTCTTGAGATTTAGGTTTTTTACAAAGTTTATAGTTGTATGCAGGGTGTTTTATTTTTCCAGTAGAACTAAAATATTGCCAAATTAAGAGAATAAAACCATGGTGAATTTGGAGGTGAAAGGATCATGTTAAATAGATAAATAATTTTTGGTAGAATTGACTTTTTTATCATTAAATTCTTTCTGAAGGTGAAAGTGGTAAATTCATTCAGCGACTTAGATCATTTTGTATAAATATGAGCAATGTGTATGATTTAGATTAAACATCTCTGACAGCTTGGTGGACATATGAATGAATTAATATTTTATTTTTTTGGTATATGGTGAGGTGAATTTGTGACACAAGGGCTCTTGCATTCCTTTGGTCCATACAGAAACATAGAATGGTGGATATTGTTAAGTTCATGGAGTAGTTAGGGAATAATGACAATAATTTAATAAGTGAGATGCATTCATGTAGAGATGAATGAGGTTCCTCATAAGAAACCATCCCCAAGTGATGTGAGTCCCCCACCCAAGATATCAATAGATCACCCTCCAGTTGATGAAAGACAAACGGATGTGTACCAAAGAAGTAAAAGGGGGGATGGTGAAGAAACGGCCATGATGGTTCCATAACTAGGCTGTGCTGCAAGTGCAACATTGACCTGAGCTCATCTCTGAAAAAGACTTGTTACCATGACGATCACTACAGTATCCTTGGATAGCAAAGTGATTCCTTTGACATTATCATTTTGACGTATGCTTGTGGTGAGTGGCTCAAAGAAGATTGCCAAAAGTGATGGAGAGAGAGGGCATCCTTGTCTAGTGCCGTTGTGAAGTGTGAATTGTGAAATTTAAACCATTAGCTGATAGTGGCTTATGGTGAGGTGTAGAGTGCCCTAATCCACTTAAAGTTATACCGTGTAACTTTTGGCCACTATCGGCACTAAACCTGTAACTTCCTACAAGTGCCACAACTGTCTCAAAATTAAACAGTCTCAATCTGTGTTTTAGAAAAGTGCTGCAGACCACTTTGAAAAGCTGATTTTTAAGTCATTAAGCCATTAATCAAAGCGCTCCAGGTTACATCATCCAATAAGAGACGGCCCGCTCCTGAGAAGTTACAATGCCTGGTTTTTGAGAATGGCAGCCCCCTCGGAGCAACGGCATGCGTCAAGTGCTCTATAGTGACCGGAGAAATCAGCTGTAGTTACTTATATTAATAATAATGTTAGAATATAATATATCATAATATTTGGCTAAAATTGGGTTCAAAAGTTACACGGTATCACTTTAAAGGAGTGATGACATACTGTAGCAGTAAAAATTAGTTCATGTAGTTGAAATTTCTGCATTATTTCAATTCTCCAAAGAAAAAAATGGCACTTTTTACATTGGGGAATTGTTTGCTTGATAGTGTGCTCTAATTGAATTACGTAGAATGATAAGCTGTTGTCTGATACAACTATTTCTGAACAGAGAGACAAAGCTGACAGACCATAAACAGGAACTTTGATACTCACTCTGAACATTTGCATGGCTTCATCAGTGCACAACAAATGAATGACTCCACAAATCCAAATACGTATGTGAAGTAGCAATAACGAAGGACCAGATAATTCTGTCAAATGCTTTTTGTACATCTATTGAAAGAATTATGATTTCTGTTTTCCTATTGTTTGCAAGCTGCATTATGTTGAATAACATCTGTGTATTATGAGATGACTGCCTTCCTTTGATAAAACCGGTTTGGTCTGGATGTAAATTAGAGGGGATTACTTTTTCAACTGTGTTTGTTAGCGCTTCACTTATGATCTTAATGTCTGTGATTATTGAAGAAAGTGGTTTTTAATTGGATAAGTGAGTTGGGTCTTTTCCCAGTTATAAAAGCAGAGTAATTAATGCTGTGTTTACTGTGGATGTTATGTTATTGTTAGGGACCAGGTGTTTTATTATTTAGCATTTTAAGGATTGCACTGTGGAATTCATCTGCTGTTGATGGTTGATCGAGTGAGTTGGACTGTATTGAAGTCAGTTTGTGTAAATTAAAATGATTCAAGATTTCATGTTTGTCAGAGACAATTGGTTTGAAGAGATGTTTATAAATTTTGATAATTATTCATAAATATATTTAATTAATTTAGGATTTTAGTGTGGCTTCCCTGCTAAGTCCTTTATTTGTGTGATAATTGTTCTTTACTAATTTTGTTAAACCATATGTGGCAAGGTACGCAACGGAGGGACTTGATCCCCAGACCATTCAGCCCAAGGGACATCCCTGTGGCCAAGTAGCCAGGATGCATTATCAGTTGGAGGCATAGTGACAGGACTGTCACCTGCCACACATATTTACGAAGTGTGCTGATGATTTATTGCTGTGTTGAGATAGTGTGTACTGAATTCTTAGTCTTTTCATAAGTAATTCAATATTCATTATTTAAAAGATTGTTCAGTTTCATTTTATATTTCTGTGATTTACAGGAAGTTTTTGCAAAATTTTACATTCAAGCCAAAGACTGGAAAAATAAAAAATTGGATGTAGTTTCCAGTTATGTCTGAAGAGCTAAAAATGAAGCCAGTTGGGCATTTCCCACTGCCATCTTGCCATGTTGCGTGTCTCGTCACTCCTGGAAAATACTAAAAAAATGGGCAAAAATAGGGCCAATCCAAGCCACAGGGAAAATGATAGACAGCCAAGCTAAATGCAAACCGAGATAATCTGGAGTAAACAGGAACAAACAAAGATAGGCGGTTTAAAGGTAAGACACGCTCAGACTTGCTGTTAGCCGGCTAAAAACTGCTGTTGTGCCGTTCTGCTACAGGCTGAGGCCTTCCTTGGAGCAAGCAGGGAGCTAACTATTAGCCTCCACAACCAAAATCGGCACCCAATCTGCCAATCAAAAGGACAGGCCCCTAATTATGTTTAGTTTCAGGAATAAATATCATCTAAAAGGATGAGTTACATATAAAAGGAAAAAAAATCCTCCCCTCACAGTTGACATGAAGGTAAACTTGACCTGTTGAACCAAAAATGACTTTTTGAACCAAGCTGTGAACATGTTTATTTCTGTATAAAGTTGGCCTGTGGAGTTTGTTGGGGTTTGCTCCGTTTTGCAGCCAATGTGGAGCAGATAAAGAGTGAACAACAATTTTTGGGCAACCAGGAGGTGGCTTCACTCTTCTCCAGTCGAATTTGCTCCTTGGTTCAAGCTGATGAAATTTATTTTAGTTTTTTCTTTATAGGCAAATACAGAACAGGTGATTGTCTAGAAGTAGTCTTAGTGGTTCATAAGAAAGGATGCAGTGGAGCGGAGGGAT
The DNA here is from genome assembly GCA_023101725.1 of Atherinomorus stipes. NCBI lineage: Eukaryota > Metazoa > Chordata > Actinopteri > Atheriniformes > Atherinidae > Atherinomorus > Atherinomorus stipes. The sequence goes on along the minus strand of JALJCO010012900.1, from coordinate 47,806 downwards.
TTCATCATCTATATTCTTTCATATAATCAAAAAATACAGAGAATCTGGATAAATATCGGCAAATATGCTGCGAGGCCATAAACCAACACTCCTGACCTTAGATCCCTGGAATGGTACCGCATTAAAATCTGACCTCATTCTTTAAAGGGCAACACTGTCAGCAAACAAGCGCAGCCTCTATCAAACTTGCACATCCCAAGTGTTTGAGCTGCAGCTGGAGGCTGTCCTGATGAGGATCCATGGGGAAAAATATCAGCCCATGTCTACAAAATGACTGTTGTGGCAGAAAAATTGATAAAAGACCATGGTGAGTTAAGAATATTTTTAAGCTAGTTTGTCATAAAAATATATTCATTCATATGGTACTCAAAAAATGAATAAAGTTACTGTAAAAAGAGATGAATTCGGAATGAATCAGAGATGAATCAGTTGCAGCCAGAAGATGGCTGAGCCCAAGAGCCTCGTTCAGATGATCTGGAACCCATGGTGTTTGGTACGAGTTCTGAAGAGGACCCTGCTCACGTCTCCAAGCAGAGATGTTTTATAACAATGTTCATGAGAGAGGCTGGCTTCTGGGCATGTTGCTCACATCCAAGTCTTTGGCCTGAGAGGATCTTTTCCTTGGTGTTATTGGGGTAAGTCCCCTTGTTGTCAGGCCAGTCAGCCCGTGCTGGCTCCATCTAACATGAAGACCAGATTATGAATCTATAATAACATCACAAATGATGCTGCAGGTAACACTGATCTTAAAGGCCTCCTTCCTTCTACTTCCCTATCCTGAGCAACAACTGTGTCAAAAAAGCCCTCTAGAGCCAAAATAATATCTTTATAAAAAACATATTATTGAACTGTTGAAATTTCACACATTCACTTTGTAATTAGACATGTCCCCCCAGGAAAAAAAAGAGGTTACGTAGTAAAATGCAGAATTCAGAAGGGACGACGTGGGAAACAGAAATTAGGAAAAAATTAAATAGATTTCATGGGCCAATACAGTCCAGACCTGTCCAACACTGAGCATGTGTGGTACATTAACAGCAAAGATCCTGCACTGTTAAGCGACTATGATACATACTGTAATGCTAAAAATGGGAAACATTTCCACCAACAGAATCCAACAATAGTGTCCTCAATCTTTTATGCTTATTCAGAACAAAGATGACATAAGCCTAATTACGCCCCTTACCTACTTTTACAGCATGTTGCAGACATCTATCTTTTATTTTATTTGTGTGTTATATTCTTTTTATTATCATTTTTTCTTCTGCACAGCATTTTTGTCCTTTGTGCTCATTTAAGGTGCTTTAGGCCATAAATCAAATTACATTGGATTTGATAAAATAAAATAAAAATAAGAAAGCATTTACAGAAACAATGAAGTTTATCAGTTTGAATATTAAACATCATGTCTTGTTTGTGTAATCAAGTGAATATAGGTTGAAAAGGGGTTGCAGTTCATTACACTCTGTGTATGTTTATATTTTACTTTTGCAGGTTCTGCTTGGACTTGTAGCTGTTGTACATTCTGACTGCACTGATAATCATTAACAAACACCTCAGTGAGGACCACCTGATACCACGTAGCTGCTCCTGGCCTTTCATCTTTCTGGCACCTTCTCCTGCATGGCAGATGTCTAAAAAATGTCATCTATGTTTACGAGTAGTATGGAGGTTCCCCATGAAATATATATAATGCAATCACTGTATTTTGTTTTGTCATTACACATCTTGTTTTCTTAATTCCGCTTGCCAGCTCACTTCAATCCAGCTTGCGCTGGTCTGAGAGCCGTCAATCAATGCTCTCTGCAAACACAAAGCACAGAACATTGCTCATTATATTTTAATATGCTGAAAACTGATTTATATTGATATATGTAGTCTTTGTGGCATTCAAATTTGGCTGAGTGGATTCAAGCAATTAGTCTACGGTGTGACAGGCATTCATTATACCTTTTCTCAGACTTTATATGACATAAAGAACTTTTTGTTATGCTTAAATTTATTCATTGAATTATTTTAATCCCACTATTTTCCTTCTAACTGTTATGAGTTTAGGTTTAAACACTGAAAATGGCATTTTCTTTTATTTACTTTTGTAAAACGCTCTTTCGGGCTTATCTTTTAAGCCCCACTACACACATTGATATTGCCATAATCTAATGATTTAAATTTTGCATTTAAAAGGCAGATAAGAAGAAAGCACACATACACACCTGCTTAAATAACAAATGTTGGCCGAAATGTGGAGGTCACCTGCAGTAAAGCCAATAATGAGACTATACTATCAGTGTCACTCAACTTATTTGCTCAGACACTGGGAATAAATCCTCCCCACAGGCAAGAATTCATCTTTAAAATACTCTTTTAATAAAGCTGATTTATGTATACATTATGCAAACATTCCGACCAGCCCTGACATTTCACTGATTACTTTTATTTGAGACTTAAATAAATAATACCTTGGTCAAAGGATTACCAAAAAAAAAAAAAAAAAACAAAGGTCAGGCTGTGTGTCAAAATCAAACTAGCGTGCTGAAAATATTTAGCATTAGTTAGAAAGTGCATAGCTGCTGTGGATGCTAAATAAGCTTATAGCCACTCTGGTGTGAGTGAGCCCCATATAGCACAATTGTCAAGTGTGTTCTCCCAGAAGGTCAATCCAATCACACAATTTTCTACGGATTTATTTCATGTTGGTTACCATGGTCGAAGCATAATTCTTATTGTAGGTGTGGAGAATGTCTGTTTGAATTACCTTTTGATGTTTCAGCTCCTTAGATCCAAAAGCAATTACTCTGTAAACCCTGTGATAATTAGAATAAATGAACATACAGTAGAGAAAAAAAAATGAAGAGAAATTGCATTTGGAATGAGCTAATTGTTCTTCTCACAAAGCAGTTTCTTAAAAATATGTCTGGAGAATGTAAAATCCTATTCTATTAAATGATCTGTATTATTTTGTCCAGACAAATGTATTTGTGATGAGAGGCCTCAATAAAGCAGGAGCAACACCTGGTCGTGCTCTGATGCCATCTGTTTTCCTCTGCACGTCACACGTAATATAGGTGTTACAAAGAACTAGAAACACATTAAACTTGTTTAAAAAAGCTATTTAATACTTTCCAAACTTTCCAAAACTTAACCACATGCAAATATATGCTCAATATGTTCCCCTCACCACTACAGATGGCTAGTTTGTTGGGTTTTTTGGTGGGAGTGTTGTTCGTTTGTTTGTTCAAGGAGCTGTATCGTGCTTTTCAAAACATTTCAAAAGTCAAATACAGGCATTTATAAGCTAAATATGTTCCCATCGCTACTATATAAACTAATTTGGTGTTAAATATTAGTTTTTCTATGCGTCTAATTTCCAACACGGAAGTAAGATGGCTGACTGTACTGAACTGCGGAGCTCTCGACCAATTGCAACATTTTTTACGCCCATTTCATGACGTCGCCTCAGAAGAGACACTTATTCTGAAGGGTCACAGAATTGTTTGTAGCACCGGCATCGGCAGCTCACATGGACGTTATTTGTAAACATTGATGGATAATCGGACTCCGATCGACGGGATAGAATGGAGCAGCCTGTTATGGAGCTGTATGCGCTCGACCCAGAGTCTGATATGGAGTTTGAAGTACACGCAGTACCACGGAAGTACCACAGAGACCCCTGAAAAGTAAGTAAATTAGGGAACAAATCATAGGCTAACAGTTAGCATTGAGCTGAGAGATGTTTTCGCTCACCGGTGTTGTTGTCTGTCCGTGCACGTTTTTATAGTAGGAACTGCGTCAGGTTTCAGAAGTAATCCCTGAGAAAAAAACACTTTACTGCCCGAGATTCATTAAGTTGTCACGAGTGAAGTTCACACACAAAGTTGAGGTTTTTTTTCTTCTCCTGAAGTTATAATCCAACACTTCTGGCAAGTAGATTACTCCAGTACAACAAATAAACTCCCACACTGAATGCAACCACATTTTTCCCAACTTGCTGTCCTCTAGAGCTTAAACAAAATAAAAAATAAAAATTCTCCTGAACTCTGGAGCAAACGTTTGTTAGCTGATGGCTGCTTGTTTCTGAGGAAATCTTCCTGCAGGCTGTTAGTTTCTTCCTCAGACAGTGTGTATAGGTTAGGATTTTCTTTGAGTTTCTGTTCAACAAAGAAGGCGTCTTCCTACGATGCTGCGCATGCGTGTTTGTCGCTTCATGATTGGTGCCACCTCGTTGCGTATTCCTGTGTCAGTCAGTTATGTTAAGGAAGCTACAGCTTGGCCTGAATATTCATATATATTACTCAAATATGCACAAATGAAGAAAAAAACGACTTAAATGACGTTTTTTATAGGAAATAACACAGTAACATGCTGAAAAGCTCTTCAAAGTCCATTTTTCATGATAGGGCTCCTTTAATGTGTCTTGACATGCAAGTAAAAAACCTGACTGTATTGAACCACCAAAGCTCTTGAAGTGTGGATATGTCCATTTCATGACGTTGCCCCTGAACAGTCACAGATTTTGAAGAGATTTTGGTTACTTCTGATAAGCTGCTCGCTTTCTCCTCAGAGAGAGTGAGCCGGTTAGCCATTCTTAGAGGAGGTGGCGTACCTCCTAAGTTACATCATCTAGAGGGTCAGGCGTTTTACACCTTTGAGAAATTTATCCAGAAGGAATACTTAGACATGCCTGGATGATGCAAAATATCACCTTGGGGATGTTTTTGATGAGAAACTAACATCAAACAACGGTTAAAAGAGCTAAAAAGTTGATTTTTCATGACGTAGCACCTTTAATAGTTCTATTATTGTCATCAGTTTTATCATTATATCATTAATTTATTACCTTTGTTTTTTCATTGTTAAGCAATCAGATCAGCAAAAGTTGGAAGGGTACAAATTACTCCACAAATGACACCATTAGCTCTCAAATCCTATTTTCACATGAAAACAAACAATGAATTCATTCTGAGGAATATTATCATGATCAAAGTCTACCTAATTTACTCAATTTCTCTTTTTTGCATAAAGTTGTTCAGTTAATGTGTCCTTTCAGATTGTTGAAACAAGTCATTTGTTAGAGACGCACGACAGAACTTCTGCAATTTTTGCAGTGACGGGCCCATTATCAATGGCTAAATTGTGGGGATGCACAATTTTTCATTTTTGGCCAATATCCAATAAGCCAATAGACCCCTTCAAAGTTTGCAAATTTGTTCCCATCATCATCATCAGCAGCAGCATAATAAGAATAGATTTTTTAAAGGACCTTATCAAAGTGAACAAAAATATTGTATAAAAACAAACAAAAGAAACCATTAAAAACAGTAAACTAAAACACTAAAAATGCAAAACATAATCTGCTCTCTCTAACCCGAGAACATGCAGTGACCAGCATGTCTGTGCAGCCGCGATGTTTATTTAATGTTTACTGTCAGTAAACTGATTGCCGCTGTGTTTTCTACAGTAAGATATGACAGTGCAGAGTTGGCATGGCGTTCTCTGTGAGTCATGTGACCTCTTTTCCATTGAAGTCAACGTATGTTGCAACGCTGTATTTCTATGGCTCTGGTCATGCAACTCTGAGTAATTCTGGAGGTTGGCACCTGTTTCCGCTGCTGTCAGAGCTCATTCAGCTATTGGTTATTGATTGTGTTGCATCACTGCAACTTGCAATAATATTAAACATGCTTGATATTCTCGCAAGCCCAAGACGAGGAAAAGATTGCTATAAATCAGCACAGATTACCATCTCAAACTTGACAATCGAGGCCGCGGGGGCACACCACGACTCCAGTAAAACTTTTGAGATTTACTAAAACTTTCAGTCTTAAGTGTGCGATTGTGAAAATCGTTTTGTGTGAGCCCGGCATTAGTCGACCTTCAGCACCACAGCCAAATGTAATGTAATTTCACAAAACTCCTTCATGATTTTTCCATTATGTTTGCTACCATGGCTGGCATACAAAGTTAACACTTGGCTTGCAACCACCACTTAATCTGGTGTCAGAGGTCAAAGCCATTTCATAAAAAGTGTTTTTTTTTAGATTGATTTCATCAAGAAAACTTCTCAACACCTGGCTAGCTGATATTTCTACAAACAAAATCAATAAACATTATGAAGAAAATTGGTGTGAGCTTATTTAGTAAATTAGACATTATTATGTTTGTGTTTATAATTCTTTTATCTAGCATTTTCCCCAGTACTTTTGAATCGTAATTTTGTACTTGTTTTTATTCTTTATTGTCTGGTGTTGCTTCTGTTGCCTCTTGTCAAGGTTGTCATTGTGAACGAGAACTGTTCCTCACCTGACTTCCCTGCTTTTAAATAAACGTCGCTACATTACAGTATTTTAAACGATGAATGAACTCCCTTTTTATCAAATGTCACTATCAAATGTCACTTTGAAGCTGCCACTAAACAACAAATGTGCCACAAATTAATTTGACAATTAAATTTTAACAGTTCAACTCAACATCAGTAGTCACATTCTAGCTAAATAAGTATTTAATCCCCCCATCATGCAGACAAGCAGCCACTAAGCCTTGGAAAGCATCACTTTCAGCCCAAACAACTGTTTCAAGATAAACTAATCAAACATTCACAAGACAGACATGAAATCTATTCCGTATGCCTTTAAGAAGTGAGATATTTTTGTTTGCATACCGTAAGAGAATCTGACGATTTCACTATGTGCCACATCACCTGTCACGTCAACTTCCTTATCCAGTATGGTTTCCTGGCTGTGTGGTGGTGTGACACTAAGAAAAACAGGTGCTTTACGAACAGTCTCCTCTGCATTATTTCACAAGCACCATCAGTGGAAACACACACCATCAACCACTTCAGTGTGCAATGTGCAAACAAGAAAAATGAAGGCTTCACCTGGGCCTTGTTTCTTCATATACCTTTATAATGAAGACCAATTAAAGAGTACAGGCTGGAAACCAGCTTGGCAGAAGCAGAAAGAATACATTCTAACATGCCTCATAGCACCAGGATAATTAGGTGAGCTGGATGCTGGAAAGGGGCTGCACACATTTTTTTTTCTTTTTTCCTGAAAGCAAGGAGCTGGCACCAACCTTTTTGGAGGCAGGTAGGTATAAGATTGGCAACAGTCACTAGAGAAAATGTTTCCCACAGGGCAAAATAGCTACAGGCATATAGAGCCACTGGCAAGATGTTTCTAAAAAGGAATAGTAATGCTACAGAAAAAGCCCGGTGGTCTCCTGGTAGTCTCAAACTGAAAAAGATTCTTGCCGGAGGTTAGATTTAGTTTAAAGTATTTATAAACAACAAATTTAATGTTAAATATTAGAACTTAAGGGGTTTGACTGGTAAAATTATCTAAATGATTCATTAGTTATTAAAGCGCATAAAGTTATTTTTCACTGTTGTTTGCTTGAATTTAGTGAAACATGGAAATTAGTCAATTCAAACATTAGAAAGCATCTGTTTTTATGCGTTTATACACAATTTCTTTGCACACAGATACTGTACTAAATTCCTCTACTCAAACTACTTAGAGTAGCTCTGTAATTAAACTAGGGTGATTTTGACATTAAATGTTTCCAGTAACACTGTAAGTTCAGTTATACACCTGAACAATAATGGTGGGGAAAGAACAAATAAATAAATATTTTTTGGGGGAAATACAGTCGTCGCTAAATCAATCCCTTCCCATCACCGATGCTCAACAATGCAGTGGCTCCTGAAAGAATCAATGCCCAGCCCTGCACAAAGGAAACATCCATTGATTTTAAATAGTTTACAATACCCCACGGGAGTAGTTAGGAGACTCTGTGACTCGACACGTCAGCTTCCATACAACAGAAAAAAAAACAAAAACAGTTTCCCGGACTCAAAGTTTAATTGATTATACAACTGCTGTTAAATTAATTAGCAACAATTTGGTAATCAGTCATTTTTTTACGCAAAATTTAAACATTGAAATGTGAAAGTCATTCACTTCTTTGCCATATCTGGAATTAAATCCAACATTGTCAGGTTTTGATTGTGATGTCTTTATTATGGCTGTTTGGGAAACAATATTTAAAGTTTCAATTAGCAGAATAATCAATCAGTAGGTGCAGCCATAGCACGGAGGAGACAGTGATTACGTGCAGCATGATTCATGATTTTCCTTCAGTGGCATGAAAGTGGATGATTACTTGAGAGTAATGTGCTGGTCTGTACAAAAAAATTGCATTGTCACAACCAGGGATACTCATCAATATTGCTGTATAAATAATTTGCTCATAAATTCAATAAGGTGAATACGTAGTAAAAATGTGAATGCAATTTCTACACTCTGTCATCTTGGCTATCTAGTCTTTTCTGGCAAGGTAAGTTTGCCAACTCTAGCAGTTTATACTGCTGTTAAGGCAAAGACAGTTTCCTCTCAGGGCAAGTCACATAACATGGAGAAGGAACACAAGCTTCACAAGAGATAATATTTCAAGCTGCATGTCTAGAAATCATCAGAATTTTATAAAATAGAAGTAGCACTGGGAGAAGTTTAAATATCTCCAAAATGCACAGTGTGAGCAGGACATTTATAAATATCCCACTGGTGAGCTGATACAGCATATCCATGGATGCTCATGTGGTTTGCACGAGCAAGAACACACATTACATACATGGACATACACCTTCATGCAGGCAGATACGAAGCCTGATTACATTTAAGGAATCTGCATGTGAAATATCAGAATGGCAGCCAAATTCTCAACAGACTCTGTAGCTTTAACCTTGAAAGTTTTCTAAACCTGCCCAAGCATTTATGATTTCTAATCCTAATCCATGGGGCCTTTGAGCCCCGTTGCTAACTTCTTCCCTCATCCCACTTCATTTTTTTGTCCTCTTGAATTTGAGAACTGTAAGGCAAGGAAGATGCTGTTTCAACACAAAACAAGATCGCAACTCTGGAGCTAATACTACTGACGAAGAATCCAGACGTTGGCATGGTAATCATAGCTAAATATTTATTCTTTGGGACTCATCAACATTGATAAAACAATTACTTATATGTTACAATTGTTTATACTGGGGGGTGGTACAATTAATACTTCATTCTGCACCCTGTACTGTGAATGTATACCAATATTATTATTTTTATATTGTTTTGATGAATAAGTTGTAGCATCACCTTTAACTAGTGATGTGTCTGTTTTGTAGTGAATCAGAAGAACTGGCTTGCATTGAGAAGGAGCCAGCTCCCAGTTTTCTCCTGTGCTCAGCCCCTGTTCTGCTCGCTGGTGATGTATCGCTCATGAAAGGGCCAGCTGTAAGAGTGCGTTCTTCATAGTAAACGAGAAGAATCAATTCCTGTCTAAGACAGCCGAATCTCTAGAAGGGACAGGACCTTATTTTGATGGACATACCATAAGGTTGATAACTGTACATATAAAGAATGACTAGGATTGCACCACTGACAGGAGATAAAGCCGGGAAGCCAAATTTAAATCAAAAGTGTGTCAGGAAAGAGTGAGAAATTAGTGAATTTCAAGTGACAACGTCCAGATTTGAGCCTTTATTTACTTGATTTGCTTGTGGTTTATTTTGTTCAAAGGCTTGATCAAAATATTAAGCATAACTATATTTTCTAATAAAAAAAAAATCACAAAAAAGGCTTTTCTTTTTGTTAAAACCTAAATCAATAAAAATGGCTCACACAATTGCTAAGTTAGACTAAAAGAGAAGCGCTGAGTGGCATTAAAAGAAGAGCCATTCAGAAGTCAAAGGAGATAATTCTTTGCAAAGTGTCGAACTTCCCCTCACTATTTTTTAACATTTTTTGTTTACTTGTAACCAAGGCAACTACTGAAATGCCATTCATGAGAATAATGCTCGCTTTGTCAAAAAAAAATTATTACCTTAACCTAACTAGGAAATGGCAAAAGTGTTTTTGTAAAGCATTGTAATGTTGTTAGCTTAACATAGCTCATTAGTGAAAACAGTTGCTCAGTCATATTTTGGTCCCACGACTGGGTCCAACAAAGACGAGTGGTTCAAAGTGCTGCTTAAAAGTGTCAGCTACCCCCTTTTTTCCTCCTTATGAAGACTCTTTCATTTCTTAAAAAGAAAAATTCATGATGGATTAGGGTCTTCCACTCTTCTGGGACACTGCTTGTGGGGGACAGAGCATGAACAACCTACGTCCACATTGATTGAGAACTTGCTGACTTAAAAAACAACTTGGCAAGGTTAAAGTTAATTTTACCATCTATCATTCATAAAGCTTTCAAATAGTGCAGCTGAAAGTGAAGGAGATATGATGTACAGATGTTAAGCACACTGTTGTGGTGAAAGTTACTCACTTCACAACCAGAGTGATCAATTAATATATCAAAATAAAGGAAAAAACACATTTTTCTGTCCTATAAACCATCAACATTACTTAGCTTTCTCTTGGCTTTTTTGGAATTTATTCATTTATTTATTTAGACATATCTACAGTACTTGAAAGTAACAACCCAATGCCACATATCTCTAATCCACTTTGCACAGGCAAATTTATGTCTTTGCTAAATAAATGTGAAAGACTATCCAACTGATTTAAATCCAACACACTCAAAAATAGAGGTACCAATTTGTACTTAAAAGGGTACAAAGCTTGTGGCTGGGGGTGTTCCTTTTTGAAAGACATTTCTGTACCCTTCGGTCCTGGTCCATTTTTGTACCTTATCAAGTAAAATGAAACCAATTTAAAATGATGAATAAAAGTCAATAAAATAGAGATTATGACAACAATCAAAGATGCTCATAATAAATGAATAATTATTATATAAATATTAGACCAAACACATATATAATTATACATATAATTATTACTATGATTATTATGAAAATCATAATAATAACTATAATTATACTGAGGGTTGAAATGGTACAAATTTGTACTTTATATTACTTTGGACCCTTTTTCATGGTATATAGGTACACTTCTGGCCTCATAAAGACCAATGTTGTACTTTATTGTACTTTTGAGAGAACATTTGTAAAAAAATGTACCTACAGGTACAGAAATGTTCCTGTCTCCAGTACCTCTATTTTTGAGTGTGAATGCGACCATCGAGCAGATGTAGAGGATAAATATAGATATAGAGATCATTTCATGATTATCTCATATACACCCTGAACAGAGTTGCATGAAACTTTTACCTGTAGAAAAAGCCTGATCAAGAATAAATCAATTTATTTTAATATTGATCCAGATTCATTATACATATATCAATACTGAATTGGTAGCATCGTGTACTGTAGCTTTGCATCTCACTGTGGTGGTAGATTGTGACAGTTGGTAGCTGCCTGTATTTAATTTGTTTGTTTGTCCATTTTCATGCCATTGTTTTCCCCTGTATTGTGTACACTGGTCTTTGATTGCATTAATGAAAACAGGCGAGTCAAGGGTGGTAAACACTGGTGAGCTGCTTGGAGAGCCACACTAATTGGAAGGAGTACAAATGCAAGAGGCCAGATGAATTTCTGACGTTCTTTTTGTGTTCTGATTTTACTTGCAGCACAATAAATTTGTTTTGTTTATCATTTAGCCTTGTGGGGTCAGGGTGGTGATTATTTTGATGAGTAGGAAATGTCTGCCTGATTGAACACTACAGAAATTGTTGATTGTTCAGATGTGATTGGTAACCTCTGCTGTTTGCAAGAGAGCCCAGCAAATATGAAGACCTGACTTACCCTCCTTTCTATATATGTATCGTCCTTTTATGAGGCTCAGGCTGTTGTTTATCTGTTAATGTGTGCAGCAAAGCTACTTTTCCACTTATACAGAGCATGGCTGTTTCCTCAACGGGTTTGTTCTGTAATATATCGGTAAAATGTCACAAAGCTCCTATAACATAATGTGAGCTGAGGATAGGCTGCACAGCCAGATAAATCCATGATACTTTCAGTGAGTCATCCCCTGCATCAAAATAAACCTAGTCAATTTGAAAAAATATGTTTATGGCACATTGCCACATCTTTATGCATTGACTTAATATTTATCTTTAATTCTACTAACATGAAGTTTTGTCCTATAACGTGGCAAAAATGTGCTGCTTTGAGTTATTGTCATTAAAAGAATGGGTCCAACTTTGAGGAGAAGAAAGTTAAACTTAACTAGGGGGGAAACATAACAAACAATAAAAGATTGATCTATCCGTCTCCCTCACAATCATACTCACAGTCCACTCGGCCGAACATTATTAGACCACATGGAAGGATCTGTAAGATGGATTATACAGTATTTCAGATGTGACCCTGTATCGTATGCCTTTTCTATAATAAATTTCAAATTATATCCTATTAATTTGCAGATGAACCATATCTAATGAAACCTTGAAACCATGAAGTATAGAGGCAGAGACTAAAAGACATCACTGTATTTAATTTGGACCCACTGACCTGTCAGGGAAATGAATTAAGATTTTACTGTAAGTCGGCCATAGACACTGTTAAATGTGAACAAAAGCTGAATGACATGATTTATCCTAAACGATTTTGCGCAAAAAATATTGTATATATGAAATATTGAAAAATATCAGCTCTTATTGGCTTGGAATAATGTGGAGGGCATGGTCAGCTGTGGTCACGGACAATGATTTCTGAAACTCTTTCTTTAACAAAACAATGATCTCCATGACAGAAATTTGCCTGTTTGTAATCCTCTGTCTCCAAAGGACCTGAAGATCATGGGCAGCCAATACTGATTCTCAGCTGCACCCTGCACACAGAGATGTTTCTGGATTCTTTTTAATTACATATGATGACAAATGTAAGACTTTGCAATTAGTTCAAGGACATTATTTTGCAATAACTTCACAATTGGTAAATTCACAGTTTTACAGAATGCTTTTGTCAATCTTTAATTCAGATAAACTCTGACATACTCATATCTCCATTCATGTTACCTAACTTGTTAGGTAACGTCATTTCTTACAACATATTTGTACTGTTTTTCTTACTGCAGCAGAGGTTTCCAGTCATTTCTCATCAAATTCAAGATGAACTTGTTTTTATGGTTTCTTTTCCTAAAAACAAACAAACAAATAATAAACAAACAAAAAAAACTAATATCTTGCTTTCAACATACATTGTTGTCAATGCTCTATTGCAAATGAAATGTTGGTTTATGATATTTGCAAATCACTGTATAAACAAATTACACCAGCACTAGGGATATTGATAAGGATTCCGATGCTTTATTGATTCCTGCTTATCAATCTGTTTTTTTTTTTAAATCAATTTTCTTATCGATTCCCAAATATGCTGAAAAACAGTAGAACATGAGTAAAAGAATTCAACCATATCAGGCTTATAAATCTTAATTATTGAGAATAAACAAAACTCAAATGACTAAAATGAGCCCACAAGTCAAGCAACTATTATTACGTGGATGGTAAATACAAAATTAACAAGTGAAAGGTGGTGACACCAATTCCAAATAGTTGTGCGAAATTAACATAATTTTTATCATTATCACACTACGTTAGCCAGGTGTTTAATTTTACCTGCTGTGCAGGTGCGTCAAACACAGCATTGCTGGAGTATAATGCCGTGTTGTGGCCAAATGCTTGGACGTATTAGTTGTGTTACCATCTTTGGCACTTACAGCTATTTCATTTAGTTTTTTATATTTTGTCTTCATGTTCTTGAGGCCGTATGCGCCTGCTCCTCTGCCCAGGAATGAGAGAAGAGGCATGAGATACAGGTGTGGAGAGACGCTGATTAACTCGGGGAGAGCCCAGCTGTTTTAGACCGCTCTGCTTTTTATTATTTTTTTTTTTGTTTTAGTTATTATCAGCCCTGTTGGCCCGTTATGTACACTGTGCAAGTGTCTGTAACAAATCAGTAAAACCGACAATACAGTGAAGTCACAAAGTTTTTTCTGAAGTGCATCAACACCACAGGTCTCCCCTGCGAGCAGCAGCTGATGGAAGCGCCACCACCGGCGCTCAGATCCCTGTTCCAGTTCTGCAGGTGAAATCCCGAGATGTCGTCTTTCTTTGTAAAATGCAGCAAGACTTTGGACAGGTTTTGCCGGGACATTTCTCCACAGCGCATCGCATGTAAAAGCTCAGCCAACTCTGCTCTGCAGCAGCTTGTGTAAGACGTCATTGCAAATTTGCAAGTGGGGTACATTTGTTTACAGTTGCTCGGATCTGACAGGCATCCGCCTGTTAGAGCGCAACGGTTGGACTCATGACGGTGGTAGTGGTGGGTGGGAGTGTTAAACATTCTTTGGGAGCAAGTTTCATATTTGACCACTTTTTCTTGACCCATTGGCTAAAGAGTTGGGACGTTGCTGTCGGATGTGGGCTATTATTAAATTTCACTAATAAAACAAAAAAAACATATCAGCCGGGCCGAGATTGAGACTTTTATTAATATCTCAGCCGGCCGTTCAACACCAGTGAGGCTGACTGATCCTCTTTCGTGCAGTGTTTTTGTGCACGTCTCTGACTTTGTTTTTTTTAAGCTGCCAAACAGCACCTCTTTAATCTTTCCCACCTCACAAATGAGGAATTCTGTCTTGATCCCCCAAAAGTTTCTTTTTTGGCAGAATCTCTCCTCTCCATGGTTCAATCCTCACTGGGCGAAGCCTCATAATCATGCATGTTTAAGGGCGTAACCGTGGGCGTGACATTTAAATGACGATGGATTTCAGCTGTGGTATTTATCAAGACTCTTTTGTTTGTACGATGAGATTTGACCGATACCAACGTTTTAATAAATCACATGTGGGTCCAATCGTTCAACCATTTTTACGATCAGATGCGCGGCCATTTCTACGATCGTTTGATAAATGAGGGCTACTATGTCTCGGCTACTATGTCTACTATACTACTGCTATGTCTGGGAAAATTTTGGCCACTAACAGCCACCATACATTCACTACAGTGCTTAGAATATGAAGTCATTTGAAAGAAAACATCTTTTCTTGCAATACCCATCTTCACCACTAGAAGTCAGTAATTCTTACAAACTGTACCTTTAATTAACTAGCTCCTGTGGAGGGACAGCATTGATGGGGAGGTTGCAGCCATATTTATTTCTACATCCATCTAAGGAAAGTTTCCATTTCTTCTATTAGTTTTGAATTCCTAACAAGGCAAAGCATAAAGTTTTATTTGAGCTTGGACATTTACCAGATTGCTGTCCTTTATGTTGCACCTTGACAGGTAAATAACATTCCGTCTGCAGATGTTTCCACAAGTGTACAGTACAAGTTTATGTAATCAGTAAACTTGTAGTCTTACTCTGAAATTAGATAACTTGATCAGATCTGCACAGCTTTCAGTAACTTTTATCCAAATAAAGGCAAATGCAGCAAGATCCTCCATCCTTGCAGTCTTCACGCTGTAGAACTTGTTTGGCTAAGCTGCTTTTATGGTCCCTGACTCATGCAGCTCTCGTCTGACCATGAAGTCTGACGGAAGACAGATTCAGTCAATCCCAACAAGCCTACTGCTGGGCTTCAGGTCTCTTCATGTTTTGCATTGCCGGGGCTGTACGCTTAGCTTTTTCACTAGGAGCACAAGTGCTCCCAAATGAAAAAATTTAGGAGCACAGAAAAAAATTTTAGGAGCACTATAAATTCTCTTAAATAGCACATTTAAATATTAATAATAATAACCTTCGCCCAGGCAATAGGCCAAATGATGCATTACACCGAGAAACAAACAGTTTTAAATACAGAGAACTTCCCGGTCCTACAGTTTTTTTGTTGCCAGTCGCCTGCACACTTGGCTGTGTCCATCCAGCGGACCACAGCTGGACTTGGTCTGGGTGGGGTTGGTCTGGGTCAGGTGGGCTTTAGTATGGATGTTGTTTTTGCATTATGCATTGTTGTTAAAAAGGGCACCAAACCGGTGTTACAGCAAAACCTGTGACCCATGAAAACCTATGACTGTAGGGGGCGATAACACCTGCTCCCTGATTATTCTTCTGCAGATACTTAACTATCAGCAGCAGGTAACCTCTTCATTTAATCTTTGTTAAACAGCAATATGGAGAGAAGTTGCCATGTTGTGACCCCCCCCATATCTGTTCTCATGACTGCAGACGTTCTTATAAAAACCCAGAGACTCATTATTGGTTTCACTACATGGAAGAAAAGCTGGATGAGCCCTGCTAACGATGTAAAAGAGACGTCTAATGGTTTAGATTACAGCTGTAACCAAACATCACCTTCAATCAGAAAATCACCCAGATGTATTATTATTAATATGATGATGATGATGGTGATGATAATAATAATCATTATTATTTATTATCATTATTATTTAAAGCCCACAAAGACGCTTGCAAAGCTAAGCTTTGACGTCACCAGTTTGGTTGGTTTGGCTCTGAAGAGGAAACCTCTGACTCCAGATCATGTGTGAACATTTTATAGAGAAAATGAGGAAAATGATCTGAAGACTTGGAGTCTGGTAAACTAGAGGCCCGCAGAGGAAAGCCTGAAGCTGCTCTGAGTGTTTTTAATATCACCAGCGGAGCTCCGTTTTCCGGTATCGGTATCTGCGGTATCGGTCCTTACAAACATCGCCGCATAATTCACCAACTGCGTTCCTCTTTAAGCCTCTTATTAGAAACACCTCAATCGGCAACATTCATAAATCCCTTCGCTATAGTCTGATGATCGGAACTGCTCTGCAGCAGGTTTCTCTGACATGACCGTCAACTGTTTCTATCCGGGACTCCCCGTAATCAGCGTAACCCGCTCCGCTACAGATCAGCCCCGGCTTCCTCTCTAGTCACGCGGCCTACGGACTGGAAAGCATCTGCACCAGGATCTGGATGCTGGACTGGCCTTTCAGCTTCGCCTTTCATTATGTCCATCTTCTAAATTGTGTTACGGCTGTTAGTTGTTGTGTAGCTGGTGATACCGATGGTTCAATGTGGAGCTGGAGCGCAACGCTGTGACTTCAAAGCTGCCGCATGGCGGCGTCCTGAGCATAAAAACGTCGCTACGTTTTTCTCTTATTTGCTCATATTTTTCATGTATTTTTCTACTGGCAAATTAATAAATTTAGTTTGGTTGGCAGTTTCATCTCCACTTTAAATCAATCCTGACTTATTTATGAGCAAAGTGTAAATTAGAGGGATGAAATCTACACTCGCACGCGTGCTCGCATTTTTTTTTCTGGTACTCGCACCAATATATTTTTAGGCGCATATGCGAGTAAAACGCTCGCACTGTACAGCCCTGATAGCCTCACGATCACAATCCATGGCATTTATTATGTAGCTAAAGATGTTAGCACAGGTTATCCTCAGCCACTTCTTTACCTCTTCCTCCCAATCCTTAACAGAGGAGGGAAGGAACAACGATATTTCACCTCGTCTGATCACTGTTTTGTTGTGTGCTCCCATTCGCCATCATACTTTAAGTAAAGCACCTAGCTACAAGCTAATTAACCTTCTGAAATACAAAATTGTAATATAAATACCCTGGCTGGAAAGGTCCTTCCGCTTAAATTGGATGTTTTGCCCATATTTTTGGCCATGCCCACAACTCGGAAGCTGCGTCAGGAAAATCGTGAATATTTATTACCTTCTCATGCAAAGTGGATCTGATTGATTTTTTAAAAATAAAATTGGCACACGTTGCTATCCTCGTGCGATCAACTGAACTGAATCCAATATTTTATTTGACTGCTTAATAATTTAGTATTTTTCACTCATTATTAAATTTTTTTTCTTGTTATTTGTGTAACTATTGTACTTTGGCCTTTTCTTTAAAAACAAACAAAAAATAAAACAAGTAAATGAGCATGATGGGGCCACTGAACAAAAATTTTATTGAGTAACCCTTTGAGGCAATCACTTAAATGTAAGGTCTTCTGTAAAATTCAATAAGACTTCTGTCGACGGGTATGTTGGTCCAGTGTTCATGAGCAAGGTGCTCTAATTTGGGACAGTTTTGTTTGTTTGCTTTTTTTATATATATTCTTTTCAACCATAATTCCAAAGCAATATTTTATTTCACTAAATGATAACTTTGTAAATTTTTATTTATTATTTCTTTTCTTTTCTTTTCTTTTTTTTTTTAGTTTTTTGTTATTTCAACGACTATTGTGAATTTAGCCTTTTCTTAAATTGGAGGGTAATTTTGAGGATTACTGTGTATATGAAGAGTTCATTTGCAAAAACAGTTAACCACCATTTAGAGAAAAAGGAGTTAACTGCTTCTGCAAATAAACTCATTTACTTTTTGAATATTTTCACCAAATCACACTCACATGAAGAAAAGAGTGTTAATGATGTTAAATGGAGATAGGAGGTTTGTACCCGACAGCGACGAAAAGCAGTTAACTCTAAGCAGTTTTTGTAAATGGTGGTTAACGGTTTTGCAAATAAACTCTTCATATATATATATATATATGTGTGTGTGTGTGTGTGTGTGTAAGAGATAGATAGATAGATAGATAGATAGATAGATAGATAGATAGATAGATAGATAGATAGATAGATAGATAGATAGATAGATAGATAGATAGATAGATAGATAGATAGATATGCATCTGACATAGTCTAAAGTGTAAACCATCCTTGGATTTTGTTTGAACCTACAACACGGAAAAACTCATTGGTGCTTATTACACTTTCTTGATTCATTACTTCCTTCATCATGGTCTTTGAGAAGTCTGCAGTTTACCATTTCTCATGGCATGGCATTTGTAAACATAATTAAACTGTTGGTGAAATAGGCCAAGCTGGTTGACCATGAGTTTTTTTTTATTAATGAGGACCTGTTTATATTGAGTATTACTGGGTTACCGTTCTATGTTTGGGACATCCAATGCTAATTACGGCTACAGAATTACTCACCCAAGAAGCACCACCAGAGAGTGACAACCACTTTGTCAACTGTTCCCTCCCCATGCGGTCAGGGTTGTCTCTTTGCATTGCAGACTTGGCACATATTGTAAATGGCAGAGCTACTTGAAGGCAGCGAAGAGAGAGAGGGATGGTACAGTAAATGTTAGATTCATGATGGGACAGGCGCTGTTGCTGTCAGATAAGCAGAGAACTGAAATCGTGGCATGCTGACAATCCAGTGGGAATAGCCTGCATGTCAGTAAAGTGGAAAAAGAAAAAGGAAACGCGGGGGGAGCAGACCCTCACTGAGCTTCCACAAAAATGTGTGTATAAGCACTGAATGGCAGCTGGATTAAAAAAGGCTTATCAAACAGAGTATTTATTGAAAAAGGATATTTCAAAATGGAGTGGTTTGATTCTTTTTAGTGGAACTGTGACATTCTGTAAGGTTTACCTCACATGGCCTTTGGCAGTTACCTCAAGAGGATCAACGTGGCAAAGAATACGTTACATCAAAATATCTGATCACACTTCGCCTCTGCAGTGATTGTCCAGTGCTTGTGTCTGTACAAGTCGGCATAAGTCTGAAGTCTCTCAAGCGCCGAGCAGATGCCCAATTCTTGAGTGGTGGCAGTAAACATCGGCAGCATTATCAAAGGCTTCAGCTTGCCCTGCTCTCCATCAAGTCTCTGCTCAGCTAATGCCTGCATCTGTAATGTCCCAGAGGCTGCCTTATCTCCCCCGGCCACTTGGATTCATTGCCAACCTCCGGTTCATGGCAAAGCTCTGATCTGAAGACAAGCTAGCAGAGTGCCAAGGTGGGCAGCAGAAAAAAGTGACCTCCCGCCACCAGCACTCATCTCTCCCACTCTTACTATGGATGCCAACAGCTCCCAAGCACATCCTGACTGTGGGAACAAATGCAAGACTCTTTAGTAGATTACCCTGTGCTCTTCCTTTGTGTTGTCTCTCAGTCTGGCATGCTGTGGTGGCTGTGTTTAGGTTTGAGTCTATTACCACCCCCTGAAACATGGATCGAGAACAGAGTTCACACTAAGAAACCTACTTTTTTTTTTTTTTTACAAGAAAAATCAAAAGGGTGCAACCAAAGGGCACTAGAGCTGCTTGTAACTGTTTGTTTCCATTTCCTACATTCTTAAATTTGTTTTCTTGGTGTCGGGGGGTGCCTGGTTCTTGGGGGGTTCTTTTCTTTAAAATGAATTGATTTATTTGGGAAAATAGGCTTTACATGCACATCTCCAGTACTTCCTGAACTTAGTATTTTTTTCTGCACTTTTGTTTCCTGTCTTTCATGATTGGATGAACTGATTAATCCAGGTGGGTCTGATCTCAGCAAAATGGTCAGACACACCTGGATTAATCAGTTCATCCAATCTTGAAAGACAGGAAACAAAGGTGCAGTACTAAGTTCAGGAAGTACTGAGATGTGCATAAAGCCCATTGCTGTTCTTGACAGTTAATTGATTTTTTTTCCCCCCAAGAGATTTTATGGATCTCTGATAAAGTAAAATTTCAGTCTCATTTTAGCTTCTATTATGAACTACAAGATGAATTACACATGCAGGAAGGAGGAAACTGAGCTTCTCAAAGCCCAAGCACTGTCATAGTCAGACGAGCTAAAGGAGACACTGTAGATGGGGCATTCCTTTTTCTCTCACCATAATTGGAATTCCCTCACCTTCAGCTCTGCAGAGGCCGACAGCCATTTTTTATTCGTTTTGGAGAAGGGATGACAAAATGGGAGGATAGTAGCTCTTGAGACCGGATTTGGGCACCCCTCTGTAGGGCATGTGGCAAAGCTTAGAAAATGTAGGAGGATGTTTAAATATTTTAAATGAATGGCTCACAACTGAGACTGAGGAGCCGTTGAAAATATTTGATTCATTCATGAACGTCACATAGGTAATGTCCACTGTTGATACTCTCCATCCCATCCCTTCCAATACCACCCCACAAAAAAATACTAAAATTATCCCCTCTGACTTAGTAATGGCGGCCCAGCACGGCTACATTATTAGCGCTTTGCCTGCAAAACAGGGATGGGTCATTTCATTGGAATGATAAGAAAATGAAATATAGTGATAGAATTTGGGCGAAACGTGCATGTGCATTGCCGTTGTTTTCATACTGTCAAACGCACATGAAGTCTGGCGGCGATTGAGGGTGATGGCAAACACAGCTCATTGACTTACTACTCCTACTTCATGGGAAGCAAGAACGTTCTTCTTGTTTTTATGGCTGCAACAACAAGAAAAAAGTTTGGTTTGGTCTAGACATTTCATGCTCCACATGAAGCTTCATCTGTGAAGGGGCGGGTATTCATGCAGGGGGATGACTGTAAAAACTTAATTCATGGCAGGTGGGCGGGGTTGTCCATGCGGTGGTGTCCGTGTACATAAATGCCTTGTGTTGTATATTTTCATACTTTCTCACCACCTCATTCAGCTGTTCATTAACACTAGAACCGCCAACATTTCAATACCCACTAGAACCGCCAGAGGGGTCACCCCCTGGCCACACAGTGTAAAACTGAGAAAAATGGCAATTTCAGAGAGAGAATCTTTTTTGTTTTGAAGGGTTTTTTTTTATCATTCAGAATAGATACATCTCAAAAAATAAATAATTAGCCTAATTGATTAACATTTGGGACTACTTTGGGCTTGTATTTCAAAGAGAAGTCAAATACTTATCAGCTTTAACTTCCTCAAATCATCTGATATAATAGAATGAAATAATTTTTAAATTGTAGGCTATTTCATTATTTCTTTAGTGTGTTCATATTTTTAATTCTCATTTATTTTGAGGGAACTATATTAGGGAAAAAAACGTAATATCCCGTCAGGGTAATGAACAAAGCGATGAATGTCAGCTGATATGAATTTATACTAGACTATCGCACATATACTGTAAGAAAAACATGAGACATCAAAAAAACGTTATAAATATTATATTCAACAAATATTCAATGAGAAATAAATCAAATAATACTTAACACTACAACCGCCAACATTCCAATACCCCCTAAAACCGCTAGAGGGGGTCATTTTGACCCCCTGGCCAAACAGCGTAAAACTGAGAAAGACGGCATTTTCAGAGAGAGAATTCTTTTTGCTTTGAAGGTTTTTTATCATTCAGAAGTAGATATAGACTCAAAAAAAAAAAAAATCCTAACTGATTAACATTTGGGATTACTTTGGGCTCGTATTTCAAATAGAATATGTCAAATATTTATCAGCTCGTAACTTCCACATCATCATCTGACATCTAACAAAATGAAATCATTCTTAAATTCTCTTCATATTTTTTAATTCTCATTCATTTTGAGGGAACTATAGAAAAAAAGCATAATATCCCATCGGGTTAATGAACAAAGCGCTGAATGTCAGCTGATATGGATTTATACGAGACTATCGCACATATACTGTAAGAAAAACAAGAGAGTTGTCTGTGTAGGTGTATCCATGTTTTTTTCTCTCTCTCTTTTCTTCACTCTTTTCTCTCTTTTCAACTTCCTATCATTCCTTCTCTTAACTCTCATTTCCCTCTTTTGAAGCCCAGCAATACAATATAAAATTCAGTTATAAACAAATATTTAATCAAAGAAATAAAATGAACAAACTCAGAATATCAAGAGGAGCCTCATATTCATAAAGCTCCCCTTGGCAAAGCAAATCTGTTCAACACCATAAAGCAGCCAGATCATCATTTTACAAGTTAAAAATGAATTAATAAAAACATAAAAATCGACTCTTGTTTAACTTACTCTGAGCTGGGCAACTCTGAGTTTTTGGTTCCAGACATGATCTGACTTGATGAGGAAGTTCTTGAGTCTGTATCAGGTGTGTTGGAGTAGCAACATCTTGAAAACCAGCAGTGCCGTGGGTCCTGAGGATTATTACTATTATTATTATCATTATCAGTGGGGACCGTCAAGGCCTTAATAAATTAAAAGGAAAAAAAATCTCTCATTCAAAATTGTTTTACTTTATATATATAAATATATATATATATATATATATATATATATATATATATATATATATATATATATAAAATATATATATAAACAACTCCAGATCTAGGCCTTCGTGAAGTCTTAACAACGTCACCTTTATCCGAGCAGAGCGGTTACAGCTGGCGCGACAGTTGTATGAGTTGAACGAGAGTGACGTTATGGCTAGGTGCTAAAAACACTGTTTTCAAGGCGGACTTTTGCTGAAAAGTTTTTGGTCTTTACTGTGGAGGTTTTGTTAAACGTCCAGCGCAAACTGCCTCTTGTTAAATGTGGGAACCGATCCCTCAAGGTTTGGATTTTTTCTTTTTTATTTTCCCTTTGTCCACCCCTTACTGGGTAGAGAATTTTAGAGGTGTTTTGGAATGCGTAAAAGTAAATTAAGATGTTAATATGCTGTTATATGTGTATTTAGTAAAACTAAGCATCATGGTTTCAAAGCGGTGTCCATGGTGATGATGCTGTGAGTAGCATCAGTTTCACTGGATGATAATATTCTCAGATATGTTTTTCTGGGCGAACTCATTTTATATTTACAGATTTTGGCTTTTCAGAGCACGTTATTGGATCATCTATGTAACCTAAATTATATTCAGCGTTCTGCTGGTAATGTTGAGAATGTGTCTTGCTGCTGGGAGTTTTATCAATGGGGGTTTTTGGCACTGATGGCTGAGGTGAAGGCCCAGCTGTGGAGCTCACAGTTATTATTATTATTATCATTATTATTATTATTACTATACTATTACTGCTACATATTATACGACTGTTATTATTGTTACCACAACTGTATAGGTACTGATAAGCCTCGGAGCTAAGACAGTAGCTAAAGAAATGCTACCGTTTCTTCTTTAGGCTAGATTTTCGTATCATCATTCCACCCCTCCGTCGCACCAGGGATTGTCACATTGTCCTGTCTGACCTGTGACAGCTGATGTTCCCACATAGTTTACCTAAAAAGCTCCTTTAAAGTGGAGCACCAACATCTGGCATGTAAATAAACGCTGGTTCCATTAAGTCGGTCGCATATTCCAAGTTGACTATCTTGGAAAAACGGTTTAAGCAAGCTACATTTCAAAAAAAGAAAAACACTGCCCAAAATCATACCTTGAGAGCGCAGGAACATACGTGCCGGAAAATGTTGACGAAGAACACCAATAACAGCTGAGCGACGAACCACGTTTCTAAAAGAATTAATTTGCTTACCTCCAACTTCTTCTGCGGGGTAAAGAGTCCACTTTGCAAAGGTCAGCGCCTACAAGACTTGATCCTTATCTGCTTTTTTTTTTGGTTGTTGTTTTTTTGGCACAGCAGCAGTTAGCAGTTCATTAGCCATGTTTGGCAAATAGGCTTCTAATTTGGCGGATGTCAGGGGTTGGTCAGTTTTTACAAACCTGCAGCTCTCACAGAGGTCTGACTTTTTTCCTTTTTTTAAGAATACACAATGTATTGACTACTGTCTTGGAAGGACCATTTCAACCAGTATAACAAAAAGTGTTTCTGAGCAGAATAACCAACTCTGACTTTAACCTAAACTTAGCCAAGATCTTATATACAGCATATATATATATATATATATATATATATATATATATATATATATATATATATATATATTAGGGCTGTAACAGTACACAAAAATCATGGTTCGGTATGTACCTCGGTACACAAGTCACGGTTCGTTTTTTCTTCGGTACAGCAATTGGAAAAAAATACAAATGTTTCACTGACAAGTTCACAAAAATTTAACATCAAAGCTGTTTGTTTTGTTTTGTGTTTTTCTGCATAACCATAAATAATGCAAATATTTTAAACTAAAATCCTCTTGTTTGTTTTTTACATTTTTTCAATGAAAAAGTGAAAAAAAAAATGCTTTCACATCTAAAGTGACACCATCTGAGTTTTACTGTAAGAGCAGCATTTAACTGAAACAGATCCAATTTCATTGGAGGTTACTCTTCTGGTCAGATTGCCTGCATAAAAAATGCATTAATAAGTAGCAGGATCATTGTTGTTGAATGTAAACTTAATTCACTAGTCAATGGTACTTAAGTCACAGATGCAGAGACACTGAAGATGCTTTTATGTTCATTTGGGTATGTTTAGACATCTTTAACACAAATTTTCAGTGATGGGTGCTGCAGCATCTAAGCAGATGATTTCAGGTGGTGGAAGAGGAGCAGAGGGGAGGTAAATAGCATAGCATAGCATAGCATAGCGTAGCATAGTCTTCTTTGGTTATGTAAAAAAAAAAGGAGGAAAATCAAATCTTGTGTTGTGGAGATCAAACTTCTGTGGGGTATTCTGGTTTGAATAAAGAGGCCAAATGAAAAAAACACAGTCACTTTAAAACTCCAGATTTTCAGGTAAGTTTAAATGAGGTCTGACATCAAAATACAAGTTTTAACAAGGAAAAATGACAGTTCCAGGTGATGACTCCTTTCAAGTTGATTATATCTTATTTTTTATACAGTATACTCTTGTTTCCACAGAGGCATTGCTTATCCTACAACAGTAAACTTAATCATGTTGAAAAGGACAGCAATCTCTCTCTTTGGTTCAGCCACACAGTTCCACTGAGACACATGGAAAGGTTAACTAAGCTGCTCTTGACATGCAGCCTTTGCTTTTCTGGTTTTCAGAAGTGTGAGGGGGAAAACTTATCCACCAACCCTCAGCACAGTGTGTGTTTGTGTGGATTCTGCTCTGTGAAATCATAAGCACATTAAAACATTCTCAAATAAATAAAGTCCACACAGTAAAAAAAGAAAATAAAAAGAAAACGAGAGTGTTAAAAATTCTTGACTTTAAAGTGTCCTTTTCAAATATTACATCAATGTGCAATTATTGAAAAGCATATGAAATTAATGTCACTAAACATGGAGTCTGGTGGTCTTTTGATAGCTACAGGGTTCCATTATTTATTCATATACTGGGATGAATGCAGTCATCTTTGCTGCTTTAAGAGTGTGTTATGGCATATTAACAGATTTTCTCAAAAGAGATAGTCATTAAACATTTTTTCTCATCAAATGAGGTAAGAATTTATCATTAAAAACAAATAAAGTGCTAACCCTTGCAGCTAAAACATCATTTCAGCTGTTAGAACAATGAGTAAAAAAAATATATAAAAGAGAAAAAAAAAGGAAAAAAAGGGAAAAAATCCCTATGGATAAATCACTGTCATCAGAATTTGCCATCTTGTTTAATTAGCATCACAGTCTGCTTCGGTCGGAAACTGTGCTCCAACTCGTTTCATGTAATGTGTGAATGAAGATAAAAAAGCTTCAGTTCTGAGGTTATGAGTTAACAAGATGCGTGGTCAGGCTTGCAAAATAGCACGATGCCTGATCAAACATGCAGTGATCGACCTCCATCCTCTGAACCATTAACCTTAAAACAAAGTGATGAATACTGTACAATCAGAACAGCCACAATTTCATTTGAATGAAGGACAGACAGTCAATGGGAGAGTAAATTGCACAGGTTGCTACCATTCTCTGAGATTTAGAAAAAGAAAATAAATCCTCAGGATTCCATTTCAGTCAAGCTGTGGATGTTACAATATCATTTTTTTCAGGTGATAAAATTTAGTGCCTGTAGTCTCTTTGGATGTCTAATTGCTTTCCGGTCAGTTGGGAGATGAATTCATGTTTGACAAAAACTTGTTTCTGAAAGCTGATTCAGTCTGTTCAAAGTTTGTTTGTTTTTTTATACTATTGTCAGTGCATTGTAAGGAGAATTATAGTTTTGAATCTAACAATAAAATCTACAAATGGTTTTTTCTAAGATTCAGTATTTTCAAGGTGATACAATCTAACCCTAAAGTGAGAGCCAAGATAGCATGCACAGCAATTTGTCCATTTGCAGAATGGACTAAAACTTACCTCCTTGATGTTTATAAGAGAACAACCAAAACCAAATTCTATGAATTTAAAACAAAGAAGGGGAAGTAGTGTTTGGTTATTAATAATAATAATAATAATAATAATAATGGTTGTAACAATGCTTCTTGGCAATGAATCTTCAACTGCTGGAAAGCTATTTAATTTCCCATTTAAACCACTTTCAAAAGGAAAATGTATTTGTGGGATGAGAAAGACACGACACACTGGTATTCTAACAGTTTATTCACTTAGCAAACGGGGATCTTCTGTGACTCACAAATAAGATCCTGGAGGGGTGTGAGTATCTTAGTGTTTTGTTCACGAGTAAGAGAAGAATGGTGTAGGTCAGGGGTGCTCAAGTCCAGTCCTTGAGAGATACTACCCTGCACATTTTGGTTGCATCCCTTCTCCAGGACACCAGAATCAAATGAATGGCTCGTTACCAGGTCACTGCAGAGCTGAATGACATGTGCATGAGGGAATTAGCCATTTGATTCAGGTGTCCTGGAGAGGGTATGTTCTAAAAACTGCAGTATTGTACTGTAGCTCTCAAGGACTGGACTTGGGCACCTCTGATGTATGTAATCTGCAATGATGTGGACTCTGCATTGGTCTGTCGAGGTGAAGAAGGAGTTGAGCCAAAAGGTGAAGCTCTTGATTTACCAGTCGATCTACTGTACACTCCTTCCCTCACCTTTGGTCATGAGCTGTGGGGAGTGACCGAAAGAACAAGATTGTGATTAAAGCAAGTGAAATAAGTTTCCTCCAGGGTGGCTGGACTCTCCCTCAGCTGTAGGGTGAGCAGCTGTGTCATCTGGGGTGGGCTCGAAGTCGAACCGCTGCTCCTTTGCATCAAAAGGAGGCAAATGAAGTGGTTCGGGAATCTGGTAAGGATGCCCCTCAATGGTGGGGTGTTCCTGGCACATCCCACTGGGAGGAGACCCTGAGGAAGGCCCAGGACTTGCTGGAGGGACTGCATCTCTGGGTTGGCCTGGGAACATCTCCAGATCCCCACAAATGAGCTGGAAGAAGTAGCTGAAGAGAGGGAAGTCTGGGTTTTCCTGCTTTCCTGCCTCCACAACCCAACCCCACATATAAATTCCTCCTTCATCCACCTTCCATCTCCCCTGGATAGGGCTGTCCATCTCAACCCTGGATCTTCTGTCAGAGGCCTGGGAGCTTGAGGGTCCTGTACAATATTTGAGCCATTCCTGGGATTTTGCTCTTCTGGACTGAGATCTCTGGTGTTTCTCCAAGTATCTGTTGGAGTCACTTCCCCCAGTCACTTGCAGGCTTTCTCCAGATCTTTCTTGAGCCCTTTGTATTTTTCCAACTTCTTGTGTTCCTTTTTCCTGATATTGGCATCATTCAGGATGGCTACATGGATCACATGTGTTACATTTAACAATCAAAGCTAACGGGAAAGTGCATCTGCAGTGGCTTCTCACATCAAACTCCCAGTTCAGAAATAAATATTCTGCTTCTTCTGAGATTAACTTGAATGCCAGAGAATATAAATAGTAACAGAATGTGACTAATTTGCTATTTATGCTGCTTTACTGTTGCTGACAAACACTACTAATCAAAGCAAGCCAAGCCATTCAGCAAATCCTGTTTTTAAGCAAAAAGTTAAATGTGGGGGTCATACCAATTTTAGTTATGAATTATTTTTTCAGAAGAAAATAAAAAAGCAAATTTCTCCTGCTTCTTTGCTACTCTACTTTATCTGGGCCTTTCATGACATGCACAACATCTTCAGATAGAAAAAACACTCCCAGTATGTTGAAGTGTAATCCAGCTAGTAATTGACATTTATCATACTATTGACCTTTTGTACATGACATCACGCTCTTCAGTGGAACGCCGACTCAGCCATGATGGACGTCAAAGCAATGCCAACGCCCATTATGCTCACGGCAAACCAGACGGTTGGTATTAGGGCTTTGACTCCGAACTTCGCTAATTCGCTAAACATTAAAACATTAAAAATAAAATAAATAAATGATGTTTGAACGAATATTAGGCCGCCCTTAATATTCCAACCTGTAATGGATATTATTTCTTATAAATGTGTTAGCATGTAAACGTTTTCAACAGGATTTATACCCAGCCCTTTCAAGAGAACTTCCGATTCAGAAAGTAAGAGCATTTTCAGCACTGAGATAAACACAGAAATTAGATATTGATATTGCTTAGAATTAAGATGACAGATAGCGTATGCACGGGATTACCTGGGCTAAAGCCCAAGGGCCAACAGAGTTCAGGGGCATATCATTTTTTGGGGAAAAAATGCATAAAAAGTCCAATTGTTGTGCAGTCAGTTTTCCTGTCAATCACATTATATACAAATTAGAAACTGCAGACTGATCTAACCCGCGGGGGGGGTAAAAATGGGACCGACACCTTGTCAAAACAAAAGTGCTGATATTTCTGCGTAAGAGCGCACTTTTCGGCAGCAAAGTAACGGGAGTGTGTAAACACAGAACGGCTGCGTTACTCTGCATCAAACATGAAGGTGATCATTTTTATCATTTAGCAGAAAACAGTGACGTCCACGGCGACAGACTGGCGACCTGTCCAGGTGTAGCTGCCTCTCACCTGATAATAGATGGCTCCAGCAGCTCCCTGCGATCCTGCAGCGGCGCAGAAAATGAATTCTGACAGTGACATCCCCAGAAAAACCATGATTGTTGATATGAATCCAGCAGCTGACTGTGGGACAGTAGACTCCAAACTAGAGAAACAGTTCAATGACCGATGTGGATACTAGACACAGGTTCTACAGAGGGGTGTTGCAGTGGTGAAATATTTGGCTGAATGAGGACTATATGGCTTTCAGGAGGAAACCACAGGTTTGGAGACACCAACAATAGCAGTTATTTGGACAGCGTAGAACTAATCAGCCAGTTTGATCCTGTCTTTAAAGCTAGTTTGACTTGTTGCTGCTATTATTATTTATTCATCATATTTTATAATTATTTATCAATCAGATTCTATATCATCATCGCATTAATTATTATTATTATTATTATTATTATTATTATTATTATTGTTATTATTATTGTTGTTGTTGTTGTTATTATTATTATTCATTATGCTCACGTTATTGATATGTCAATATCGTGTCTAACTAAATACAAAACACTCAGGATAGCCTTAGATATTATTTTGTATAATGAGACTCTTATTAAAAAATGAAGAAAAAAATTAAGTAATTTTGGAGGACGGGACAGGGCCTAGCAGTAGGTTAAGGTGGCCATGTTTGTCAGCTCATTATAATCCTACAGTCAGTTTTTACGCATTTCCCTCTGATGATCAACGAAGATGGATTGTGAACATCAGATGAGAAACATCATCATCTCTCATCACATTGTGTCTGAGGTCCACACTTTACAGTCCAGGACGTCTATTTGTGTCACTGTTTTCTGATAATGCAGCCTCCGAGCTATCGCTGTTAGCTGAACACTTACCTTATTAACCATCAATAAAGTTGCTTATACAGCTTAAACCCTTCACCGTCTTGCTGGCAGACGTGGCTGGGTGTTTCTGATAAATCCCATAGACATTGTCCACGATGATGTGCGGCAGGTCTTAAAAATCAGTAGGTATAAAATGCTGCTTTGTTCAGATGTATTGTGACGGTTCTGAATTTGAAGTGATCGTTGGGTATCTCTCCCGTCTGGTGAAGTTTGTAAGCTAACCGTTTCTAAAGTCTGTACCTATGAGCCCTGACTAGATGTCCTACCTCCCCTGAAAGACTATTTTGACTGGAATTTGAAGCAGCTGTGGCTGTATTCTCAAAACAAGGTGGAAAACCCAGTAAAAAACATTGCACTTGCTCCTTTTTCGTTCTGTTCAATAATCCTGTCGTTCACTTCTGATGTCCGTCATGGTGGTCCCACGTGATCAGATGATGTAGTTCCAAATGGTTAATGAGAATCATTCATATGATATAGACAATTATTTTGTTTCATTCCATGATTACAATCAATACAAGTAAATTAAGGCACCCCTAAAATAAATATGCAAGTATGCAAAGCAAAATTGAATTTTATTAATTTTATGATAAAACATTGACTTGCAATATACTGTATTCTTGACTATAAGGTATCATGCAGGTGTTTCTGGATATTTACATAAAGGATGTATTATAGGTGTCTAGCTACACTTGTTTAACCCTCAGAGCTCCCTAAGTAAAAAGTTACGTTAGGCTTCTTAAGGGCACAGACTGGCCAATTTTAGTTAATGGCCTGTAAATATTATCTAAAAAATAAAATTTGCCATTTTCTTTCATGGCTGTCATCACAGACTTCTGGCCTAACCATCAATGGCAAAAAAATGAGTTTCACAATTTTAGCCCTTTAAGTTCGGGTTTGTACACACGTTCCCACTGCCTAAAACTGAAAAGTGGGTTAAAATATTAAAAAATAAATAAATAAAATAGCCTGTAGGTGGCAGGCCATTATTTGGTATGCAGAGCATACCTAAGCATAGATTATAGCAACCACAATTAAAAAGCTCAATGAGAAGTTGTTTCAAGATAAAATGCAAAAAATGTGGGAAAAATTCCAGTTTGAACTGGAATGGCAGTGCATTACAGAGAGGGAACTAAATTCCCTTGCAAAAGACTGACCTAAATAATTAGCATGTGATCTAACTAATCAAAATGCTTGAAAAAAGCAAAAAACAAAATAAACAAAAAAAAAAAAACACCAAAATAACAAATTTGAGACCCTTTCATGCTCAAATAACCTCACATGAAAGAAGAAAAAGATTGTGTACGTCATTGGATTAAGCATTTTTGAGGTTTTGAAGGACTCTGATTTGCTGAAATAACATTGAAGTCTGTGGGTTTTATTATCACTAAGATAAAAAGCGGGGCCCCTTTTGAGTAAATGGTCTCGTGTAATGGAAATCAGTTCAAACTACATCATTGAAGTGTAGAGCAAGTGTGTGCGGTGAAAAATTTTTATCCAAAAATTTATTCTGAAATGGCATTTGATTATAGAAAGGTTCTTGTCAATGCAAGTCAATGTGGCACAGATTGGCACTAAGGAGTACATGAGGTTTATTTTTTTATAGACCTTAGAAAAAGAGTTAAGCAACCCATCTTCTAGAATATCATAAGTCAAGCCATAATACACACCTTGACGAAGTTTTATGCTATTTGCATTAGTAGAAAAAAGTTACAACATGAAAGGTCACTCACTACCCCTTCAGAAAGCTTAGGGAGATATGAGGGTTTAATCCTTAAAAGGTATTCAAGTGAATGAATTTGCATTTTACTTAATATACCAATTAAATCACGATTATGAAATGTTAAGTGGCATGATCAGTTTTGTTCAATGCAAACTGCCTTGTATGTTTCATTTTCTCTTCTACATCTGGCATTTACATCATGCTCTGACATGTAAATTATTAAATTATATCAGTCACAAATCAGTTTGAATTTAAGCTGCTTGATGTGGCAGAAATTTGTCAAAGTCAGCAAACAGGAGAGGACATGGACTGTTTTTCAAACTGCCAAGGATCTGTTCAATGAGCCATACACACATGGGATCTATTTATTCATTTCTCCAACAAGCAACAGCTCATTTTCCTAAAGCTTCAGCATCTTTGGACAAATGGTCAGAAGACTAATACAGCCGATAAAGGAAAACATAAAAATAATAATACCTGATATGTTCTTAATGGCCAAGCATCTAAATGTTTCCAGCCTCTTTCTTATGGCTTTAATGGGACAGATTCAGCTCAGGCCAATTTTAAGCTGTAAATCTGTAAAGGGTGAGCATAAAAACACAAAATGCACTCCTGATGAATAATGATTTTAACATTAATAATAAAGAAATGCTCCTGTCAGACTACTTGCAATAAAAAACACATAACTGCAAAGAAACACTAAGACTAACAGAAACACAATACACAACTTAAGTTTTGTGAATAACTGGCCATTAAGGACACAAACCAGGCCTTGAATGTGAGGCTAAGTAGGTCCCTTGATGCTGTACTCTCTAATGGCTTTTGCTTTGTGAATATTTCTGCGTTAAAACAAAGATGTCAGCACTGCACAGTAGAAATGTTTGCTGTTCTTTTGTGTTTCAGTGTGTGCATAGTGCGCCTGTGGGTTCAGAGCAGTGCTTTTAATCAGTGTTATGGATAGTTTTAATTTGGCAATGTTTAATATTCTTGTCCCCATTACACTCAGACAGTGTTTAAGCAGTTCAATTGAATTTTTAGACTGAGTCATCGCAACAGCACCATCCACCATAGCACAGATAATTCAAGTTGAAAAACATTTTTCTTCCCCCTTAAACTGCATTGTGCTCTGCAGGTCAGTCAAGTTAGTCAAATGCTATCCCAGGTATTAGAATAAAAAATAGGGGCTCCGTGTCATCAGCATTTTAGCAGTTAAGCTACATTTTAGAGAAAATGATCTGTAAGCATAATTTTCAGTGTGTTGTCAGGTCAACAACTGCATTGCCATCTTTTTTCCAAGAGTTAGAGTCAGCCCAGCACAGTGTGTTTGCAATATTTCCACTGGGCTGTAATGTACTCATCAAGTTTGAGTCAATTTTCATGAGCTTAAATGAATGTTCTGTAGGTAAATAAGTACATAAATAAGGAGGTTAATAAAGAGTTTGTGGCACTGTACTCTCTGAAGGCTGAAAGCAAGGAAACTTTAAATGTAAGGGCTTGGATCCTGATTAGACAAGAAAAATAAGCTTAAAAAGAGAACATTCTACTTACTGGTTCTGTACTGAGACATGAGTGTAAAGTGATGTAAATTAAGTGAACTAAATGCATATATTTTATATATTACTTTGTGATTGCTGGTGCTTTAATACTCCCATATTTGTGGCTGTGTGTGATGCTGCAAAGCCATCTAACATTAAACAGATAACGGTTCTGACTTATGATTAAAAGTCAGTAAATGCATCATTAGAGGTTGATCCATGAGGATTAAAAAAGATTATCAACAAGGGGAAAATTTTCCTCTGGCAGAACAAACTTGAAATCAACTTGAAAAGTCAGCATTGTTTGAGTTAACTTGTGCTTTACAAAACAAGACCTTTGTATGGTAGATAGTAATATTGTGTCTGTTTTGTTGTTCCAACAATATTACCCAATCATTATGTTTCTGTTGGAATTTGACTGCATTAACATTTTTTTTTTTTACAAACCAAACTAAATAGACAGGAGAAAAAAAGCTTCTTTTCACTTCTGCTCAGTTGTCAATCCTGCACACATCAGTGTGCATGTAATTTTATATAGCTAGCAATACAACAGAGGATGGTGTGCAACATGGAGGCTCCCATCACTTCGAATATGTGGGTGAAAAGGACCACAGCTATCACAGTGAAATTCATATTGTGCCTGGGTGATTATTTGTGTCTGTCAGCCGTGAAGAACTGCACTTCAGATTTGAAGAAGCACCTCCAGGCTAAACACAGCTCTAAAAGACCAGTAATGCCATCGCTACAGCCCCGAAGCAATAACAGCTAGCTAACAACTCAGCTAAAGCTGCTGCTCTGAGGGAAAAACATCAACATTTTACTGCTTATGTGGTAAAGGAGCTGCAACCAACAAGTGGAAAGCTGACATTTTAATGTAAGATACTGTAAACTGAGGCCCATAATGGACATGGTTATCTTTATATGTACTGTAATTTTGATCAATCACTGTGAATGTATATCTCATCTCTGTCATCAGCCTGCAGAGCCTCAAAATTTAAAACATGAAATAATATCCAATAAGAAAAAGCCAGGGCATTTAAAGGTAAATTCTGGCTGATGGTAAATAGATTGCATAAAGACTTGCAAAAGAAGTGTTCATGCTTGGTAACAAACATAATGCTGATGAGTTATTTGTCTCAGTAAATGTGACTAATGGCTTTTTAATGGCAATATCTCCAAATTTGAATCAGTTAATTTTTAGAAATAATGTTATCCACTGCTGATAATGACCAATTGGAAGTACATCTGCCAAATATGGTGGTGGGTATACCATGGTTTCTGTCAGTTTGGCTAAATCTGGGTCAGAATATCCTGCTGTCATTTGTGTAACATTAAAATATTGTCAATTCCACATAAAAAAAAATACAAGTTGTTCATGGTTTGAATTTCAAAAGAAAGTGTGAAAAATTATATCTCTGGCCTCCATTAATAAGCAGAAAAAAGCTAAATTTGTGACATTTATTCAAATTTTTTCATCTGGTGTAGGGACATAGTGTGAACACAGTTTGATAATGCCTTAAGTCGTATCTATGCAGGAAAATAAACTGTAATAACAAAAAGGATTAGAATTGTTTTTAATGACCATAACATGCAGGAGCAATGCTACAGCCATCTTAATGCAGAAAGCTCCCCGTGGTACAAAACCTGTACTGAAGACACAGCCTTGACAACAACGTCTTTCAAGCCTGTAGATTTTATTTTAGACTCTCTTGCTGCTAGAGGATTAATGTTAGTCAGGCTGATGCACTGTAACACAAATAAATTAGTTAGTGAACTTTCAAGTTCCCTTCTCTCTGTGCTCTGTTATAATAAATTGAATGTGCCATATTTACTTGAACCAACCTCTTTTGACAGTACTTGGATAGTTAAATGTAATTATATCACTTTTGTGCATGTCAAATAGATTTCAGTATGCTCTGTGTTTGGCACATGTAGATGTTAAGCATCCATAAGTATAGTAATTGTTTTCAATTAAGCCCAATTTGTGGGCTTGTGGATTAGCGTTATTTGTTCAGTAAGTCTCTTTGATTATCATGCTACAAATTCTACTGGTAACAACTAAACATAATAACACAACTCGTGTTTATTAAAGCCAACATGTCTGTTAAAAAAAGGTGAAGAAGCTGCAATTGGGATCATCATTAAGCACAGGATTTATTTGGGGCATTTGATTAATTAATAACACTCATTTTCTTCATTGACTTATGTACGGTATTTATTTTCATGAAAATGTGGCATTCGGTGTACTTCAAGTGCTATTAAGGTCCTAATAATTGTTATATTTTGTTTGGGAAAAAAAAAAAAAAAACTTTTGGAGCCTTTTTATTAAAGACAAGAAGTCTATCCATTCAATTATCAAATATCAAATGTAACATAGAATTTGTGTTTATTACCATTAACTTTTGTGATTAAAAGAGTCATCTCACTCTAAAATCTAGTGTTGAGCTGTAGGGCTGGCCCAAGTTACCAAGGGGCCCTGAGCAAAAACTTGACTGCAGGGGCCCTCGATTACTGTCAGCAACAGTGGTTCAAAACAAATAAAATTTTCTTGTGAACTTTTTAAATCATATGCATTTATGTACAACAACAAGTCCCCTTCAAAGTGACAGTTTTACTCACAAACAGCTATCTTCTGCAGCAAATATTAGTCTATGGCTGTGCTCACACTGCAGCTCAATTCCAATTTTTTGCCCATGTGTGACTCATATCAGATGTTTTTTAATGAGGCAAATAAGTTTTTTCAAATCCAACCTCGGCCACTTTCATAGTCCTTAATCAGATAAATACAGCATCTGCTCTGTGCCAAAGTGACGGCAGCCTAAACGGTCATGTTGCATTTCATCCGACTTTGATGCCACAGATCTTTTTTTTTTCTTTAACTCTGATTACACATCAACGCTAAAACTGATGTGCTAACAAGTGTAGCATCCATATTTACCTCGGTAAATAGCATGCCACCTATGATGTCACGTCTTCTTCTGCGTATCCGGATCACTTCAGTGTCATATACAGTTCATACTGAGGTCTGACAGAGGTTGCATAGAAGTGACAATATGAATGAAAACGCAAAAAAATCGGATTTCGGTGAAAGATCAGATTTGAGCATGAAGACCTGCAATGTGAACGTAGCCTATGATTCGTTAATTATACATAATGAGTAAGCTTGTCTCCTAGCAATCACTGACTGTGTCTCATTATGTGAGTGCACTGGAGTGTAGTGCGTAGTGTGCGCTGAACACTTCGTCTGTAGTGCACTGCTGTGGGTGAGTCGACCCAAATGGAAAAATGGAACACTAATGTTTTCCCTTACTGGAAGAGTCACTAGCATTTACGTGTGCTAACCAAGGGGCAAACTCCGCCTCAGAACAGTGAAGCTCTCTTCCTTGTTGGAAATAGTGTAATCCTCCCTTCATCCGCTAGGGAGCTGGCTCCAAGAGCGAGCAAATCCCCATAGACTCCCATGTTAAAAACGCCAACTTCACAGCAGAAATAAACAGGTTTACAGCCTGGTTCAAAAAATCATTTTAGGTTTATTAGGTCAAGTTTACCTTCATGTCAACTGTGAGGGGGGTGAATTTTTTTATAACTCATTTGTTTAGATGTTATTTATTCTTCAAATTACACATAATTAAGGGCGTGTCCTTATGATTGACATGCGGCAGACCGGAAGCTCCGCCTGCCGACCGGAGGCTCCTAGTTAGCTCCTTCTTTGCTCTTAATAATGTCTCAGTTTGTTACAGAGTCGCACAACGGCGGTGTTTAGTCAGCGAATTGCAAGTCTAAGCATGTCTTACCTTAACCATGCCGCTTAGGAGCCTTATCTTTGTTAGCTCCTCTTAGTTTCGTGTTAGCTCAGTTAGCGTTTAGCCCACAGTACGTCAGCTGTCAATCATTTGCCCCGCGGCCGCGCTGTGCCCATTTTAGTATTTTCCTGGAGTGACGACGTACGTGACACGGCAAGATGGCGACGGTAAGACACGCCCAACTGGCTTCACATTTCTCTATTCAGAAGAGACCGGAAGCTACGTCCAGTAATTATATACAGTCTATGGTGCTAACTCCACTGAGCTGGTGTCACCGAAGCCTCAGACAAATGACCGGATCCATAACTATCATCAGGGGGACAGAGAAGAGCTAGGTAGCATGCCACAATTTACATTTATACTTAGGAATGCAAAAATGCTTCGTGAATCAATCTAAAATTGGTTCATACTGGTTAAAATGGTCTATCAATGTAGGAAAAAAAAAAAAAATCAATTCGCAAGGGCTGGTAAGCAAACTCCCGAATGTGCAGTACATAATGCAGCATTTCCCCAACTGCCTCAGTAATGGTGGCACAACACAGCCACATTATTAGTGCCTCTCCTTTAAAGTGCAGAGAATTAGCTGAATGTTTCACATAGACATCAACATCTCTTGACTGAAGCTGTAGAACAGCAGGTCTGCTGTCGGCCATCTACTTTGCACGTGAACAACACAGCATGCATAGAGGTTCCTTGTGTGTGTTGATGCACTTCAAGGTCGCAGGGGCATTTGCAGAGATTTTTTTTTTTAGGGGTGGCCAGAGAAAATAGCAGGGTGGCCAAGGGTTATTAAAGGATAACTGTTGTTTCTTTCAATCTGGACCTTATTTCTGGGACTCTATATGTGCATTTACTTACCAGTAACATTTCTGCATCACTCTGAAACCTTTGGATGCTAATTTATTCAGATTAGTCGTAGATCGGCATATAATGGATGTGAAGGGGGCAGAATGAATGGGCCTCAATATAAAGGATTATCTGCAGCAAACTTCTTTACTTTCACCAATAAACTGCAAAACTCTAAATTTTACCCAGTATGTTTTTCTAATTTCTAGTCAAAACATCTCATCACACTCAAAATAAGACATAATCACCTAAAGAGAAACATTTCAGTGAGATATAGGAACTTGTTTTAAGACAAATGCACCTTATTTCAAGAAATCTTTTAAGAAAATTTCACTTGTTCCATTGGAAGAATCTTTTTGCTTATTGCAAGTAAAAAACAAACAAACAAACAAACAAAAAACTTCTCTATGACAACCTCACTCACACTGAAAACCATAGCTAAAGATGCCTCAGTGGCCCTAAATTGTTATGTGAACAAGCTAAACTGGGGTAGAGTGGTGTCAGCCCAATGAAGGCCAGGCTAAGTAGGTGCTAATGTGACAGGGGCATTAGAAACTGGTTAGGGCAGTTCTGGGTGGCACTTTTCTGGATAAATTAGCGTAAGAAAGGCCGAGATAATTAGGCATCACAGACCTGCAAGGGGCTACGACAAAAAAGCAACAGCAGAAAATGGTAGGTCTAGTGTAATATTTTTTATTTATTTCATTTTTATTAGCTGATAAAGATTTTGACATTCAAATATAAGCAAAGCATGCTGCACCATGTTAACAATGCATAAAAGTTGATGTAGATGAAAATAAAAGTCATTTTTACTGGGGTGGCCAGCTATTTGTTCAGGGGGGCCATGGCCACCCCTGGCCAACCCTTGGGGGGCGACATTGGAAGGTCAAAATGAAATCACAGTGCATCCTGAATGCGGCGCAGACACACCTGCTGTGAATCGGCCAGAGGACTTTAAATATATCATAAACTTCATAAGTAAGGTGGATAAAGTGTTTTTTTAGTGGATTCGGTTCACCATTTAATCAAAACACCAACAATCCCCAAATCACGCTTTCTGCTAAAGGTTAGCTAACTTTCCAATATAGTCTCCCCGTTACCAACTAGCGAGCTAACTAGCTGGATTAAACATATTTATGGACTTTTCTAACTTGAGGTCACTTGCCCATGTCTTGACTTTTTTTTCTCTCTCTCTTCCTTCTACCTTCTCTTTTTATCTGACCCTGAAGTATGTCATTTTTTGCTACATTGTTTTGTTCTTCCACCTCCTCTTCATGCACAATGCATGCTTAGTTGCACACATTAGCAATAGAGCGTGGAGAGCAAGGCATTAACATACAGTATCACTGAGTTTTTATAAGATAATATGCATTTTAAAATATAGAATAAAATGCGTGTTGGAATCATCAGTCTCACATGTAAAAAGAATCAATAACAAAAACTAATAACCAAATGAAAAAAGTCTTGTTAAAAAGTGAATTGCTCTTGGGGACCCTGTCGTGGTGACAGAGGCCCTAAGCATGCCTCCATTTTGCCTATGCTTTGGGCCAGCCCTGTTGAGCTGTAACAGATATGTTTTCTCCTGCATGCTTTAACAATCATCCTGGATCTTTTTCCAAACACAGACAGGAGACTACACTATCAATTTTCTTTGTAACTTAACATGCAATCTGACAGCATATATCACTGTAAAGTAACATGAAGTGATGAAGGCAAACATCAGCAGAAGGGACCACAGCAACAGGGTGAATGCTTCGACATGTTTGGGCAGATGATCTGACAGCAGATGGAGACAACATTACAGTATTCCAGCCTTTCATTAGAAAACCTGTCAGCTGATGCCTCTCTACCCGTTATGTATGTTGATAGCTGGCACATAATGTTCCTCATTGCATGTCACCTTTGAAAAATTAAAGTATCCCTCTCATCTGCTTGCTCACTGTCATTTAATTAGCAGGGATGCAGCACACTAACCCATTACTCTCACTTACCTTCAGCCAAAGTAGCCATTATTTTTAACAATGGCAAAATATTATTGCTTTACACAAAATGATGCAAATGTACCTGTGTAGGCACATAAAAACAATGCCCATATATTGTGTCTCATTAATGCTCCATAACAGAGGCTGTGCTCGTGCATGCAAAGTGCAGATTTTATTGCCACACTAGTCTGTTTTGATCTCAAAGAGGAAATTACAACTAAAATTTATACATTTATAAGTCTTTGCATATGAGTGTGTTATCAGGTTATTTTAGAAAAGGGGATAAATCTCTTGAACATCTTCACATAGTTTCTGAGAAAGGGTTTCACATCAGTTTTATGTTCTGTTTCGGAATGACTGTAAGAGAAGATCAGATGTAGGCATATCTCTGTTTTCTCCCGTAATCTAAACTGATTTTGTAAGAAGCTAATGGATGGCATCCGATTTGCATATAAATGATAGTGGAGTCTCTGGTGATCTATGACTCTCAGTCTGATTTAGCAGTGATGGAACAGCAGGGGTGAAATTGAAGATATAGTTGGGGAGTTTGAGAAAAGACATGCTTCACATTTCTGGGTCCTATCTGTCTCCATATAAAGAGCAAGCAATGTGTGATCTTGTTCCTTCCCCCCTCTTTTTCTTTCAGCCCAGCTCTTTTCTAAAAATCATACAAAACTAAGAGTTAAATAACCTAGAACTTTGTCTGAAAACTTGATTCATATCTGCAAGGTGCGCCCAGCAGAATGGAGGCATACTTACATTAGAAATACCATAAAATAGAAATCTAAATGTTAAAGCGTTCAGTGCATCACGATCAAATTATAATGCAGACAAAAAGTGTATACAAGTATAGCCCTTGGATTCATTTTTATTTCACAACCAAATTCAGCCTGCTAGTCTCTTTAATGCACATGCTCATTGTTTTCTGTGAAAACTTTATGTAAGTGGCTTTAATCATTCTGCCTTTTTTAATGAGTTTCAAAAATGGATTGCGACATTAAATGCAAACTGATAGTGCAGAGTATTATTTTGAAGTGTTCTTTCTTTTAAAACCCTTCACATGCTGCTTCATTTAAAAAAAATTAGGACAATTCATCATTGTGAACCTGTTATATTTGATAAGGCTATCAGTTCCATTACAGATCCAATTAGTCTGTTTTTAACTAATGTATAAATAAAGCATATTTTCTCAGCTGACATATAATGCTTATATATATATATATATATATATATATATATATATATATATATATATATATATATATATTAGGATGTAGGACATATAGAATTTATTTCCACACAGCTTATTTGTTGAGCACACCATGGTTACAGTCATGAGGGTATGATGAAGGCAATCCTGTGTAAATGATGAGTAAGATTGCATGAGTTATTGTGTTGGTGTCTGCCAGGCGCTTTGTAATCAACTGGGGTACGTGAGGTTGTTTGCCGCAGAACTACAGGCATCAGGCGACGGTACTGAAAGCTGGTATGCAAATGACATCACATTGCATTGAGGTCCACTCAATAACTGCAGTGTGATTATCTTCTCTGGAGCACAGTTTTCCAAAAGCACTCATGTTTATTTATGCTTGATGAAGTATTTACACTCCTTAACAGTTTTTTTTTCCAAATGGCACAGTATATATCTGTATTTCTATATATATATGTATCTGTATCTGTATACAGTACATCTGTATTTGTGTGCTGCAGTTACTGGGTCCAGCTCTTCACCAGTGGCTTCCTGGGGCTGTAGGTCAGAGATTACTCAGTGGGGGGTGTGTGTGGCTGTCGAAGAACGCAATTATTTCCTGGGCACTGATACATCCCAGTGTTGTCCCCCCAAGGGCCCAACAGCCACCTACTGTACGAGCAGCGCCTGTTTTTGGAGAAGCTGAGGAGAACCAACCTCCTAATGAAGCTGCAGCAGCGGCTACCACACAATCAAAGCAGCTTTGAAATAGTAACTGTAGCGCAATGAAGCCAGCCGAAGGACAGTGAGGCGAGCGGCTGCCAACAACGACTGTGGGAAGGTGACGGTATCAGAAAGAGAATCTGCAGCACCTGCTGCTCAACACTCGGGATGAGCATGTCAGTTTATACATGATAATGTGTTATCACTGTAGACTGTATATCACTGGACAAACCTTTCATGACATCACCAGCAGATTTCTGAAGGGCTGAATTAAAGCTTGGTGGCTAGTTCCCATCATCACGTTGGCAGCGCTGTGCATCTTGTGACTCCCAGAAAATACAAAAATGAGTGGAGAGTGGAGC
Source organism: Atherinomorus stipes (assembly GCA_023101725.1). Classification (NCBI taxonomy): domain Eukaryota; kingdom Metazoa; phylum Chordata; class Actinopteri; order Atheriniformes; family Atherinidae; genus Atherinomorus; species Atherinomorus stipes. Next base: position 5,433 of record JALJCO010012900.1, on the reverse strand, counting down.
TGAGACTGGGACTGTGAGAATGGGGGCGAATGACTGACACCCAATGAACTATGAGCTGCCTGGAGATAAGATCTAACCAAGCTAGCAGGAGCTAATGGAGAAAAGCTTGCTCAAGCTAAGCTGTGCTGCTAGCAAAAAAAAAAAAAAAAAAAAAAAAAAAAAATATATATATATATATATATATATATATATATATATATATATATATATATATATATATATATATATAAATATATATGGTTGTGCTACCCTGCTATTTGCTGAGGCCTTCCTGGGAGGAATGAGTTAGCTAGCAGCCAGTGCTAACATTGATATCCAATCTTTCACCTGTCAGTCAAAAGAACATACTCCTAATTATGTGCAATTTCAGCGTTAAATAACATCTTAATGGGAGAGTTATTTAAAAAATGATAATAATAACATTCACCACCCTCAATGTCATCCTAATTTTTTTTTTTTGTTTTTTTTACCTTATTGTTTATTTCTGCTGTGAAGTTGGCCTTTTTAATATGGAGGCCTACGGGGCTTGACTCCCTTTTGCAGCAAGCCCCTAGTGGATGAAGAGTGAACTGCAATTTTTCGCTCCTCCAGGTTGGCTTCACTTCTCTCCACCAGAGTTTGCTTCTTAGCCATCACATTCATTTTGTCACAGAAGCAGTCACACCACCATCCATATCGTTCCCCCTTCTGCAGCCATGCGGAGAAGTGTGAAGCCATCGTCTCTGTGATTGAACAGTTTGAATTGTCATCTTCCAATCAGACAGAGGTGTAAAGACAGGGCATGCATTTTTTCACCTTGCAACAGAAGTTTGCAAAAGCCCTCAGATTTGTCTTTACAAATGCAAATCTCTTTTACAATAATGCAAATCCTTTTTTTACACATTTACAAACTTCTAAGGCAGATTTTTTTTTTACTTTTTATTATTTGTACACATTTATTTTCAACTGATATCTTTGCCTTTCTTTTAGGCTTTGTGGTTTTAATTGTGCTTTGTTTTGGTGACAATGCTCAGAAGAGGCTTTTTCTTCCAGCCATTATGCTTTGTGCTGAGATTAGCACTCCTGTCTGTACTGCATGCATCAGGACTATGCCGGGTCTTGCAATCCAAATGCAGCAAATATAAGTCCGCATTTGCATCACCTGGTAGAGCAGCTACTGCTCATCATCTCAGTTAGGCCAGCCCTTCTTCTTCTTCTTCCAGCTTAAAGCTGCATTAACCCTCATTGCTTAATGATAGACCACAAAGTAATTTTTAAGAAGTACCTGAGTTAGTTGGATTTGATGGTACAATTATGAAATGGACTTTTCTGTAGCATGCAGTGAAAAAAACTGGAAGAGACCCATCAAACAAGCAGCTCAGACTTACTTAAGGTGATAATGTTGCAGCACCACTGCTTTTTATTGTATGGTTTGTGATGTGTGTAATAGTTCTATTTAAGGTTTTATTTTTATATTGCAAAGCACTACATATGTACTGTAATTTATATTGTCATGGTTTTAGTTTCAATGCAAGATTTATTATGATACAACACAGAATAATCAACATTAGGCCTATTCAGTTAAGGCAAGGAAGGTTCTTTCACACTGCAGGTCAATCTGACATTTTGTCAACATATGACATGTATTCTATTTCTTATTATAATATGAGCAGCACAAATCTGATTTTATCAGAAAAATCCAACTTTGTCCAAAAAAAAAAGTTGGGGAACAGATGTGTTGAAGATTTAGATGACAATTATAGCTTTACCCTCAAAAAGGAAGAGGAACATAACCTATCTATCTACTGTAGAATGCAAAGCTGAGGGAATGGGATGAGTTGAGGAAGTAAACCTGGGCCTACTTGTGCCATATTAGGTAAAAGTCAGTGGCTACTTTTACATGGAGCCAAATATACCGATTGCTTTCGGTTTAAAAGCTTTATTAGAATGAAAATGCTCCATGTAAACACCTCTTTCCGAATGAATAGTGCCGAACCAAAAATCTTTTATTCGATTTCACAGGGGTCGAATATTCCTTTTCCCAAACCATTCGTGATATCATGTAAACATTGAATCATAAAGTTGTCAGGTTGCTTTAGAGTGCATGCTTCAACCTGCTGTTAACGGGTAACCTGTGAAATTCCTCTCTTTGGAAGGTGGCAGTGAACAATGAAACAGAAAGTTTGTTTGTAATTCAAGGATTTCGAGGAATTCAAGGATACTACACATTCATTTTACCATCTCTACATTGTGGAATTGAATGTGTACATATTGTAGTTATTAAGTTGTCAAAACAAAACTTTCTGTTCATATGTTGGCTTCACTGTACTCTAATGTATTATCGATCAGTGTAACTCGAGCCACATCCTGGTGATAATAAAACCAGAAAGCCGTCCATCTCTTCCAGAAATGGCAGCTACATCTCAAAGTGCTGATCAGCTTATTTCTAAATGATGCACTGTTAATGGTGGGCTTATAATGGTTTCCTTCAGTGTGACCATTCATTTTAGCAAGTACTTTAATATATCACTGTATTTTAGGAAATGTGCTTTCGATTTCCTGCTTGCAGTCCCACATTTGTTTATTTAAATATTGAATATCTTTACACCACGGGATACATGAGTGGAAGATGCTGTGACGCTGAGAGCCCACTGTCAATTATTCTGCTGGCTTTCATTAAGAGGGAGTCTGTAACAAAATCAATCACTTCCATTTTAATCATACATATCCAATACTAGTCTGACTAGAGCGGCAGGGTGAAATATGCACTGCTGTAATGAGGAAAATTGAGTTTAAATTGAAGGGAAAAATCTTTGGATGGACAAGCATGGTATAGAAATAAACTTTAGTAAATGCTAAACTTGTGGGGCAAAAAAATAAAACGTATCTTAATCTTCAATGGCTGGGTCTTTTATATGCATGTTATCATCTACAGGTGATTACTTGCATCCAAAGTAAGCAAAAATTCTCCCCTTCCCTCAAAGCCATGCAGTATAAATTAAAAAAAAAAAAAGACTTTTTTTTTTCTGTGCACTTTTCAGACCATTAATTAATGCAATTTATTTTTAATGGGCTGATTAGATTTAGATTTAAAAAGGGCTGACAAGTTTAATTAATCTTTAATGGATAATTTTCCTCACATCATTCGACACCCCCCACCCCTCAATTTAAACTATACTGAAAACACTTTATATTGACGTTGTGCTAAATATATTTAATACTTAGACAAAGAATATACAGCAAATTAGGGCAAATTAAACTAGAAACAAGTTCATGTAAATATTGTTTGGACATGCCATGTCTAAACACCACAGTGTGGGATGCTGCAACCAAAGAAAACATGTTGTAATAAAAGAAAACAGACTTCTAGTGCTGTGGGATTTCTAATTAAGCAATAGATAAAGTATAATTTGCAAAATGAGATATTACAACCAATAAAGAGTTGGATATTTGTATCCAACATTAAAAATGTCAAATTTCCTTTTGGAAAAGATAGAAATAGATTGCGTGCAATACTGTTGGTTTAAAGGCAGGGTAGGGGATCCTGGAAAAAGGGTTCGAGCAAGCCAGATTTAAAAAAAATATATACATCCCCGAAACCACGTCTCCAAAGCACAGGAATGCGTGCGTGGATAATTGTTGGCAAACATAACAGAGAACAGCCAATGGGCTAGCTTGTTAGCTTCCCAGTAAACAGCAGAGGAACCACGTTTCCTAAAAGTGATAATTATCTCACCTCCAACTACTTCTGCGGCGTAAAACATCCTCACTGCAAACACCAACATCTCCTTCAGGTAACTGCAGCCACGAGCCAAGCCGTCACGGGAGTGGGCACAAACTGAAGCTACTGTATAAAGTTGTTTACTACGCTTTTTCTTCGTAGTTACACTTTTTAGTGTCTTTCAGTTGATCTGGATCGTTTGCTGACGGCAGAAGAATCCATAACTATCCCTTACAGTATTTGAATTTAACGCAACCGTCTTCTTCATGTATAAAAACTGCGGAGCGTCATTTGACGTCACGTCCGCAGGGCAGTGCAGGAATTTCGGACACCGAATTGCAGTTCATTTTACAGCACACAGCCTGTTCAAGGCAACGGAGAGAAACGTGGGTGGAAACGTTATTTTTGGTATTTAGCGCTTCATCACCCATTAGTATTAAAAAAAATGGACATGAATGTTTGTTTGTTTTTTAATCCCTGCCTTTAGTCTCTTTAATTGTCTGCAATCGGGGTGTGAAGAAGGGTAAAGACCCCCCAAAAAAAATCCTTGACAAAAATGTTTGTTTTAATCCAATTTTCCCTGTTTTTCAGCCACTGCAGCTGCTGATCATCACCATTTCATGTATCCTTTTAGATTTCATAGGGGACCAGCCACCGATTACACTTGACCTATGGGGATATTTCACAATTATTATGGAGGCATGACCCACACTATCACTTAAAATTCATAAATTCAGATTCAAATCCAGGATTCATGTGATTTACTTCTTGCCAGCTCCAGATAGTGGTATTATGTTACTCTGGAATTAAAAAGGACAGCTCCTGCTGAGTGCATTGTGATTTTTGACAGATGCGCTTCAGCTTATTGAAATTTTCATTGACACAGACCATGTGGGGTTGGTTGGAAATCATGAAATCTCCGAATTTCCCTTTGGACTTCAGTTAAGTGTCATAGCAGAACTCATATACATATATACATATATATATATATATATATATATATATATATATACACGTATATAGACTGATTGATAGATAGATAGATAGATAGATAGATAGATAGATAGATAGATAGATAGATATATATAGATAGATAGATAGATAGATAGATAGATAGATAGATAGATAGATAGATAGATAGATAGATAGATAGATAGATAGATAGATAGATAGATAGATAGATAGATAGATAGATATAGGTATGGAAAAAAGTTATAGACCACTCTTGTTTTCTCATATTTATTGGTAATTTTAATGCCTAGTACCACTAAAAGAACTTTTTTCTGGGCAAAGTACTTTGTCCAGAAACACAGCAAATTTGATAGTGTATATTTAACACTTTAGGAGTACATTGTACACCAATTTCGGTGTTTATTTGGGTCCAAAGAGTCAGTGTACATTTTACACTGTTCTCAGAGTTTTAAATCAACACTCATGTAGAGTTAAATGCCCAACACTACAAGAGTAAATATTAACTCTCAAGAGTTGTTCTCGAGTGTAAAAATGAAAATAGGTCAGTGTCATTTGGCCACTGTAAAGAGTTAAAATGTAGATCAAGTCAGTGTATTTTGGCCACTGTAAGGAGTTAAAATGTAATTCAACAGTGTTATTTGGCCACTGTAAAGAGTTAAAATGTAATTCAATGCAGTGTCATTTGGCCACTGTAAAGAGTTAAAATGTAGATCAAGTCAGTGTATTTTGGCCACTGTAAGGAGTTAAAATGTAATTCAACA